>CM062628.1:16275473-16764369 GCA_025617555.3 Puccinia polysora
TATCCAGAAGGGCCTTGATGTAGATGTCTTTGTCAAATTCAGCGTGCAGGAACGCAGGACTTGATGTCCAGTTTGCGTTATTGCGCAAGTTGTGATGAAGAGCATACACCAGCAACGTACAAAGCGTTGTAATTTGACCTGTGGGTGCGTAGGTTTCCCATAATCAAGAAATTCTAGATGTTGGAAGCCTTGGACACATAGTCTTGCCTTGAAGATAGAGACCATCATTGTTGGGGTCAATTTTGAGTTGATATACCCACACAGTTGACAGAGCATTTTTGCTTTCTGGCAATGAGTAGCAGCCGGTCCAGACACCCATGGATTTCAATTCCAGTTAGTTCCCTTTTTCATGCCAAGAGTTCAATTTTGACTATCAGGAAAGCGTTTGGCCTCTTCATAGCTTCTGGGAACTCTCCTGGTGAGAAATCCATAGCGTTGGGGACGTTGAAGGGAGGAGCAGTCTCTGAGAGTTATGCCAGAGGGAATGAGTTGAGATACTATATCCTTGTTTTCCAAAGAGTTGGAGTTGGATTGAGGAGATTTGAGAAGTCTCCTTTGGAGTTTCAGGGTCAGGCGTGGGCTTGGTGGATGGTGACGATTCCGTGTGTTTGGAATTGTCAGAGCTTTGGTCAGAGCGTGGTGGCTGATTTTGATTTGTCAAGACCAGGGTGTCCCAGAAAGTCAGAGTCAATTTGAAGAAGAGTTTTGAATGGGTGTTTGCGCAAAGAGGAGGATTCAGTCAGATTTATATTTTCAAAGATCTTAACATGCTTAGAGCAGATTGTTTCCCCAATTTCTGGGAAAAAGATTCAATAGGAATTGAATTGGAGGTCATGACCCACAAGGATTCCTTCCCAACCTTTCTTTTCAAACTTTCCAACATTGTGAAAAAGATTGAGAACAATGGTTTTGGATCCTAGGGTTTGGATCAAGTTCAGTTTGCGTTTGAGTCCGTTCCACATCTCCAAGGGGCTAAATTTTTATTCTTTTGCTGGCAGAAGATTGAGGATTTCACAGCTTCCCACCAGGATTTGATCCCAGAGCTTGACAGGAATGGACATATCAATAAGAGTGGTCCTTGCAGCTTCAACTATTGTTTGGTTTCCTTGCTCCACGATGGGGTTGTGTTGAGGAGTGTAAGTTTTGATGTGGTGTGTATGATTCCCAAGCCTAGAAGAAAGTTGGTGAGTTTGGAGTTTACAAATTTGCCACTGTTTTCTGAATGGAGCAATTTGAGTTGATATCCAAACTGATTTGAGTGTACTTTGATGAATTTGATTATTTCATCCGTGATGTTGGATTTAAGTTTAATGGGAAGACAGGTTTTGAAATGGGAGAATTTGTCGGTGAGTAATAAGAAATATTGATTACCAGTCTTGGACACTGGATTGATTGGTCCACATACATCAGCATGTAACCTAACAAAGGGTTTGGTGAGATTTGGTATGTGACCCTTAAATGATGATTTGTGAATTTTCCCCAGTGCAAAAAATTCACATGATAGCTCACACCATTTGATTTTTGGGAAGTCTCTAGACAGAAGTTTGGCTTGATCCAAATGGGGGTGGCCAAAACGTTTGTGAAGGGTAGTGAGCGTGACAAAGGCGTGGGTTGATTCAGATTGAGAGAGAGAAAGGTCTTTGAGGACTAGGAGATTGTCTTCTATGGATCCAAATAGAATTTTGTTGTGTTTTAATTTCAAAACAGAGTTATTTGGTCCTGATAGATGGAGGGAGAAGCCCTTGTTCATTAGTTGTCCCAACAATACCAGATTCACCGCCAATTGAGGAACGTAGAGTGATTGGCTTAGAATAACACTGCAAGTTTCTGAAAGAATTTTTGCTGTTCACATACCTTTGGCGTAGAGTGACAAGTTCTCTTTTCCAGTTTGAATCTGTGTGTTGTCTTCTGTAAGGGCTTCAAAAACATATGGTGAGTTGAGCATGGATTGGGATGCCCCAGAATCTAGTATAATGGCTTGCTTGGAGAGAAGTCAAGAGTTTATCATGGCAAATTTGTAGGAGGTACAGGATAGATTGGCGGAGGCAGGCTTGTTTTTGTTAAGTTTAGAGTTGTTGTTGGGATTTGGATGGAGGTGGGGGTATAACCACCAGCATGCGTGCTTAGGATGGGAGGACTGAGGATTATGCCAGGTGGCTTGGCATTTTATAGCGTCTTGCTTTGTACCTTTGTTCAACATTGCTGAGGCATAGGTGCCGGCAGCAATCTCATTCTTGATTTGATTCAGATGTTGGAGTATCAGATTGCCATTGATTTTGAATTCTCCCAAAGAGTGGGTGATGGTGGTCTTGAGATGTTCAAGTTTGGGTGGGAACTTGTAGAGTATAAGGTAATCAACTATATCATTGTCCATCTTGATTCCAATTTATGAGATTTGAATTAGGCAAGCTTTGACTTTGGTGATGAATTTATCAACATGTTTTGTGTCAAATTGAAGGTTAAGAAAATTTAAGAAAACTCAAGACCTGTTTGCCATGTGAGATGAGGCATAAAATTAATTTATTGAATTCCAGAGTTCTATCCCGTTGGAAAGATGATAGTCCTTGACACAATTGATATACATTTGATTGTCAAGCTTGGCCAGGATTTATCCAACCAATTCAAGATTGATGTTGGGAGGGCATTTCTCGGGTTTGGAGGTCAGGAGCCATTTAGAAATACCTTTAAGGGCAAAAATGGTCATGAGTTTGGAGCGCCAAAGTGAGAAGTTTGATTCCGTCAAAGTGGGGATAGAGTCCATGAGGGTCTTGAGAAGAGGGGAGTTGAGATCCGTTGGTTCAGGTAGGGGTTCCATGCTAAAGCTTGTGGTGATTGGCGGAGTTGTGGCGTTTTGGCTTTTAACCGTGAAGAGCTAAAAGATGTTTTATTAACTGAACCAACAGACTAAGAAATGAAAATTAACAAACATTGAGAGAGAAGAGTAAAAAAAGAAGGTTGAAGAAAGCTGAAGGTTCTCACTCAGTGCGGACATGAACAAAATTAAGGCGCTCAAATGAAAATGAAAACAGGAAGAATGAAGAAATGAAACAGATGGGGCTGAATAGAAATGTTTCAAGAGTAAATCAACCTCACGTATGAAAAGGAAAGGAAATTGGCAAAAGGATTGATTGAGGAGCGTGTCAACGGTTGAGGTAAGAGTTGATTGTCAAGGAGAGTAGGTTGAGTGTTTGATGGGAGCTGATGAAGCTTGAGGAGCTTATATGAGAGTAGAGGGATGATGATGAAGGAAAAGAAGAGGAGAGATAGAAGGGGACGTTAGGAAAGAATGAGGAGGAGCGGGGATTTGAGTGGATTATGGAGGAGTGGATGTGAGTGGATGATGGAGGAGCGGATGAGTGGATGATGGAGGAGCAGATGATGGGATTATGAATGAGGAGGAGCGGGTGAGTGGATGAATAAATGAGGAGCGGTGGTGACAAAGACAGGAGCAGGAGTGGTGTAAGAAGCTAAACTGGAGCAGGGAGCAGGAGCGGTGTAAGAAGCAAATTTCCTCTCAACAAAGGGATTATTTGGATAATGCTTCCCTATCCAAAACCATCATGAGTCAATTTGAGCCATTTTAAGGCATCAAATACCCCAAGAAGACTCAAGACCAACTAGTGTGAGTTATTTCAGTTCAGTAAGAAATTAATTCTCAACCATTAAGTTGTATTTTCCCTCTCTCCTGGCCTTATTGCCAAAAGTATCTGCAACTCCATTATATATTTATATGTATCATCTTTGGGAAATAATTCCTTTTTTATTATTATCAAAGCTTCCATAAGAGACAAGTCACACAGGTTAAAATGTTAATCTGATGAAGAAGAGGTTTCAAAGATACCCAGGAAACTAATTTTTACCCTCTTTTTATTTATTTATTTATTGATTAATTTGTTAATAAAAATAACCAATAACCAAACCAATCCTCCTTGAATTTGCTTCCTCCACTTCAATACAGATTATTGATGCATCAATTTGAGTAGTTTATTTCATCTAAAATCTATCCACTCTAGTAGCTGGAGGCTATCAACAACCTTGGCATCCAGGAGGCTCACATTCCATCTTATTATACTCAAGTTTATGTTTAAAAATTTAAACCATCAAACCTAATTTAAAGCTCACTAACCACTTGAGTGCCCAAAAAGTCATCAAAATTGATTCCACATGCATAGGGTACCATAATTTGAACCTTAAATCAACCCTTCTGATGATCATTAGTATTTTCTATTTCTTTGAATGATTTAAAACAGAATTTTTATGTAATTCTTGGGGATCATTTATCTGAGTTGGATTAAGTGGATAAATTTCTAGTCAAGTTCAATTTTTTTTTTTTTAATTTTTTTTTTACTTTGGATTTATTTTTAAAAATAGAAAATAATTGATTTATCCCAGAATCAAAAAAAGGTTGGTTTTATTTCATTAACCTTCACCAGGAAAAATAAACCATCACTTGTTGCAAAGTGATATATCAAAGTAAAAGGCCCCTTTTTAATTTCGGATTTCAGCTTCCTCCAAGTTATCATTGATTATTAATAGTTCTTATACCAAGATACTTCACAATTCTTGCAGATGTTGCTGCAAATTTATCTTTGACTAAGCATCCATTCATTTTTTCTTCATGATATCATATTAAAAATGCAAGGATTCAGTAGTTGTGCAATTACTTTCTTCCATATTGGAAATAGTTTTTTTTTGAGTTTTTCATACAAGTTTTCATAAAAACTCCAAAGGAGTTATCTATATCAGAGAAATTTTTGAATTTTCACATTGTAAGAATCCAAAAGGCACTGGCTGCAGGCAGTTCTGTGGAGGGGAAAGGTGCTTTTTTAGGCTGCCATCCTGAGTGTTAAAAATATTTAAATTTAACCGGGAGGAAGGTTCAGAACCTTGTGAATGGGGAATCATAGGGGAAAAGATAAAATCAATAGTTAATCCAAAAAATACTTGGATTAAGCTTATTGCAAGGTCAAATGGTTTGGTTATTGTTTATTGTTTTGAATCAAAATTGCTTATTAAATACTCATAGAGGGGCCACAATTATATTGGGGATCTTTAACACCTCTCTTCAGGGATTTCAGTATGAAAACACGTAGTCCTGGTTACTTTAGGTTCTTTAGTTTAAAGATTATTATAACCAAAGATAATATGTATATGAAATACACAATGGAGTGGTAGGGCCTTGTAGCCAAGCTACCAAAACAGAGAAAGGATAATAAGACTCACTGGTATATTATTAAATCCTTTGGGTATCTGTTTGGGACGTGTACTGATGGTTTAAACCTGTATACTGGGGTTATAAGGTTGTTCAGCAGTTTTAATTGATAAAAAGAGGTTTGAGGACAGATATTACTGATCAGACATTTCCATAAATAACTTACTTATCTCTTATAAGTATTTGATTACCTTGGCACGGCGTCTGGATATGAATATTACTGGGTCTCTTCCCAACAACATCCTCAAAAGAGCTCTTTATTTATAGTTTTTGGGGTCCCAATATGGTCCTTCTGAGGGTTGTAGGTGCTCAAAGTGACAGACACTAAGGCTAGCAGGGTAACCAGGGGTAGCTTGTAATGTGCCCTTGGTGCTATAGCCCGGGAGCATCTAATTCCTTAGGGTATGGGAATTATTCTACCTTATAATGGACATTAGGATGGGTGAATAACACTAATCTGTCCTATTTATGTATTATTTAATTAATTATCCTTAGTATATGTACCCTGTAATATAATAATTATATTATTAGACATCTCTACGGACATTTTGATGTCAGGTAAGTTCTCATTATGTATCATATAACTGGAGTAAAAGGTCATCCTTTTGTTTTTACTCTTTATCTACGAGTTCCAGTTGATTTATTAAGATAATTACTTAAAAATATAAGTCATGAGAATTCATGTAATATTATTACATCATTATCTTCCTTAGTATGGCAAGAAGATGTTAATGTATAGTAATTCTCATAAAAGTGTATTAAAGTATTTTAATATATTTTTGAAGCTGCCATTGTCTTATTTTCGACATTCTCCATTCTTTGCATTATATTAAATAAAAAATATGTGTAAAGATTATTTAGATATTTTTATATAATATTATGTATATTTAGACAGTCTACTATCTACGGGAACCTTTATTCCATATTTAACAAGTTCCCGCGTGTGTTGTAGCCTGTTTAGGCGGTACCCGGGCCACCTGCCACTATGTCAGCCTGTAGTCCCGCGGCTGCGTACTTGACAGAGGCCCGGGGCTGCGTACACGACCCTGAAGGGTTGACACGTCTGTATCTCAGCTGCGCGCGGGTGCTGTGGCTGCCGCGGCTGCGTGCGGGAATTGTGACAAAACACATTTCCGCCCATAACTCCTAAAATATACACAACACCTCAATTCTGACTGAATTTTAGGTGTGAAACCTATACGTGACAATGTGTGTGAAATATTTAATTGACCAAAAAGTTCAATACTGGAGCCGTAAATTTTGGTTCTTTTTCTTTAATTATTTAAAAATATAAGGAGTTGGATTTCAAGGGTGGGGTCAGTGAGTGACCCTACCTAATTTTGGATGGAAAATCCATTCCTGTAATAATATTTATGGTTTTCCTACTCCTCCTTAGGTTAGTTGTATTATTATTATTTTTATGTTATTTTAGTTACTTTTGCAGCTTGCTCTGCAATAGTAGCAAGCTGACAGATCAAGGGAAGCAGCTGGTGGGAATCGGTGGATGGAGGAGTCAACAAGCCGGATGATTTGCAATTGACAAGGAGGATGATTGGTTGAGAATGGCAAGAAATGCACAACCAAGGTTCCTAGAGTGGATGGGACCCAGGTCCCTAGAGAGAAAAGTTGCTGGATGAGGGCAATGGGTTAGGGAGGATAATTGATGGAATCAAGGTTTGGAACCAACACCTGACAGAAGGATGCATTGGCTAGTTAGAGAAAGGATATATTCAAGATCAAACCTAGGGTGTTGATGAGGATGAGGGCATGATTTTGAATGGAGACCAGGATCTTGCTCTTGATAGGTTTGGGATCATCTCAGGTGGTGATGGTGGGTAGGATTGGGATGAGGTGGATGATAGTCTGAATTGAGGTCCCCAGGACATTAATCAATTGCAAGATTGGATAGGATCATGAGCTTGAGCTGAGAGATTGTGGAGGTATTTGTTGATCATCTAGCTAGCTGAGGGAGAGGAGAGGTTGACGATGTGTGCACACTCAGCCCCCCCAAAAAAACAGATGCCGGGTGCAAAGAGGAAAAGCTGAATGCAGGGCCTTGGGAATTGGAAAGCCCAGGGGTCCTTCCTAAACCACTAGGGCAGGGGGAAGTTGGAGGAAGGGTAAATTTAAAAGCTTGCCATACAGGAACAAAATTTCCATTTTTTTTGATAAACAGATGAAATATTATACAACAAAAAAAAATTCAAAATTTGCCCTCTTCTTAAGAGGGGTCCCAAATTGGTCACAACATCTCTCCCCAACTTACAGGCTGTCCCAAGTCTGCATATCAATTTGAAGGATACTACAAAAAGGAGGAAACAAAGCAACTGAAACAAAGAATGGCCATTTCTTGATCTTGAGAGTGATTGAAGATTTGAAAAATATATTGATCCATCCAAAGGAGCCCCAGAGGTTGCAAATCTAAAACAAAGAGGGCTTCCCCAGTGCTCACATATGTGGTATAAAGAAGATTTTAACAACAAAACACAGCATATGGCCCTGGCGGTACACAATTGGGAGGACTTACTTCTGCAATAAGTTGCCTCCATGGAAATGAAGCTTCTTAACTTGATTAGCAGAGAGCCTTCTGGAAACCTGAGTACCACCCAGCTCTTCCAAAACATAGAATTTACCCCTGACTGGAAAAACAACTCAATAAGGACCATTCCAGCGATTCAAGAAAGGGTTTCCCCACTGAGTCTCCAACAATTGATTATAGGCTAAAACTTTATCACCAGGATTTGAGGGCTCCCTGATTTGATTGGAGTGCTTATCTTCCCAATAACAAACCAATCTTTTCTTGATTCCATCATTGCCTGATGAGCTTTGTCACAAATATCTTCACTTCCCTCAATCTGCTTGGATGTGGCAACTAATAGGTCAGTGGTTGAAGAAACATTCTTGCATGAGATACCAAGAAAATATTCCATTTCAAGATAAAGAGGAAGAACAGCTATTTGAGAAAAGATAATTTCATAGGGTGAGTGGCCAGTGGTCCGTTTTGTTGAGATTCTATCAGAGAAAAGAACCAGAGGAAGAAATTTGCAAGAATTGTTTCCACTTTCACCAGCCAGATTGAAAAGAGCAGCCTTGAAAAGAGCATGGCCTCTTTCCACCATGCCTTGGCCTTCAGGATAATAAGGAGTAGTAAACCTATGTTGTCCAGGAAGAGATTGGATCATTTCAGCAAGTTTGCCACCAACTTCAGAGCAACCATCAGTTGAGTAAGATCAAGCCAAGCCATAATGCATTGTCCAAGTTTCAAAAAGGAAAGCTGCCACTGATTCAGAGATAAGATTCTTAAGAAATTTTGCTTCAAACCATCTAGAAAAATTATCTCTAGCCGCAATGAGGTACTTAGAATCACCTGCCTTGATATGAACCAGATCCATAGAAATCCTTCCAAAGAAAGTGGACTCCCCATTTGGATAAAAAATTTCAGCTGGGCACCTAAGATCACTTTTTTGAAAAACTTCAAAACTCTTGCACCATTGGGAAATGGATTTCTTCAGAGATGGCAACCATAATCTTTTGGATAATTATAAATAAGTTTTGGTTTCCCCATGATGGCCAAGACACTCATGGAAACTTTCAAGGGTCAAATATTGTTAAGAAGGAATAGTAACACCAATGAGAGCACAAGGATTTCCTCTTTTAATAAGCCTAGAGCCTTGTACAAAGAAATTAGAGGAATTTCTTTGAAGGGATCAAAATTCTTTAGCAGAAAGATCAGGAGGTTCTTGAAGAGTTGAAAGATACTGTTATAATCTAAGCCAGAAAACTTCCTGAAAGGCTGAATAATCTTGAGAGGATAAGGAGAAGACAGCACAGATTAAAGGTTCCTCTTCATCAAAATCTACTCCAAAAGAAGATTCCTTGTCTCCACAACAACTTTGAGATCAACCATTGGGCATGGTGAAAGAGTTTCCAGGCCTGTGAACAATATCAAAATAGAAAAGCTGAATGAAGGCCACCCAAGAGTTCATAGGAGCATTTGGGAGGATGGGAGCATTGATCATTTCTATAATGGATCAAGCTTCAACTTTTAATTTGAAATGTTGACCCCAGAGGACTTTTTGGAGCTTCTTCAACATTCAAGTCACACCACAGAGTTGCAGTTTTGGTTGAGATTATCTGGATTCTACATATGAAAATAACAAAGATTAATAGAGAGCAGGAAAGTCACAACCATTTTCATCTTCCTTTGTAAGAACAGCTCCAACAGATCAATAACTAGAATTGACAGCCTGCTTGATCTTGCCAGCTCCAGGTCCATAAGAGATATTCTTCAAAAATAAATCTTTACCAACAATCATTTTGAGCAACTGAAACAAATCTTTGCAAGGTTGAGTACAAATACATTCAGCTTCCTTCCTGGTTAGATGCCGCAAGAGAGCACAGATTTTAGATAAAGATGGGATAAAGATTTGAACATCAGTTAAAACACCTAAAAAAACTCTGACTTCAGTAGGATTGATTGGAGTGGGCCAAGAGATGATCTTGTTGAATTTTGATGGTGACATACTTCTTCCTTCCTTGCAGACCCCATGACCAAAAATTCCCAGAGCAGGCAAAAAACCAGCCAATTTGGATCCAGAGAAAGTAAGGCCAGACTCCTCAATTCAAAACAGAATCCTTCCCAAAGTAGTAGCATAGTCCCAGATGAATCAAAAAAATCCTGAATTCCAAGGTAAGAGCTCATTATCATAATCAGAAACTGGACCTTTAATTCCGCCATTCTCAATAAAGATACCAGAATGATAAGAGATTTAATCCTTGAGGATCCACATCATCTAAGCCTGATAGACTGCAACAAAATTGGTGGCACCTTGTGGAAATTGAGCAAGTTGGAATCAACCAAGAGGAGTATTGAAAGTAGTGAGAGGGCAAGAGAGAGGATGTAAGGATTGTTTGTCATGACTGCAAATAATGTCCCCTAGACCATAGAAAACTCTCCCAGAGAAATATTAAACAAATTCTTTTGTGGAAGGAGGAACACCAGAGTCTTTAATAGTAGCTTTGTTGAGAGGTTGACGATTGTGGACTATCCTAAGTTTACCATTACTCTTGAGGATGCAGAAGACAGGGCTGGAATAAATCAAATTTGAATTTTCATATAGACCAGTACAAACTTGTTTGTGGACCAAATTGATAAATTAATTGACTTCAGCAGCAGGAATCAGGATCTTTTTACTTTGTCAAGGATCATGTTCAACTACAGGGATGATATAAGGAAGACCATAGGATTCTTTCAAGATACCTCTCTCTTATTCAAAGAAGGCAATAGATTTTTCCCTTAGATATAAGACATTCTTGATCAAATTTGAATCATCAGGAAGAACCCATCCTTCTGGACCAAAGTTGACCACTTTCAGAAATTCTTCAGTGACACAAACATGGGGAAAAAAAGGGAACAGTAAGAGATTGAGATAAATCACAGTAAGGATCAAAAGATAAGGGAGGGCGCATGAGAGGAGGATTGAGGTTGAGAGGCATAGGCTGGTTCACTTGTTGGACCTTTTTTGAAACTGGTTTTTAATTGGTAGCAGAATAGAGAAATTCTTGTTTCCTGCAAGCATTGACCAGCAAAACCTCAATTTAAAAACTGAGACCAAGTTCCAAAATTTCCCATGTCAGATTTTCCGCAACATCCTTGAAGGGTTCCTTTTCCATAAAAGAAGAACCAGGAGGTAAAATCTTGTTCACATGTGTCACTAGGTAGGTTTTTGAAAACAACGGTAGTAGATGACCCTAGCGCTGCACAATTGGGAGGACTTACTTTGACCACAAATTGCCTTCACTGAAGCCCATGTTCCTCCATATCAAAACCCCCAAGAACAGAATTGAGATCAGGATCTAGTTTATACTAATTGCTGAGATTCAATCCAGGAATAAGAGAAGATTGATCAGAATTAAGAGAATCAGGAAAAGAAGAAATAAAAGATCCAGAGAGAGAAGAAATATTTTTAGAATTTTCTATTTTGACATGTTTTTGATTTTTAATGCTTTCCAGATCAGAAGAAAATGATGATAAAAAAGAACAATAAGCCTCAGGGATGAGATTTTATCCTTTAGTTGAAGTCCAAGGCTGAAAGGAATTACCACTATCAGTAGGATCAGATACTATGATAAATAATGAGAGGAATTGGAATTATACTTCTGCTTCCCCTTTAGAAAGATTTAGGAGGATGACCAGGGAAATCTATTTCCCAATGACCAGAATCCAAAGAGCAGAGAGGGACATCAATTTTTCTACCATCAGCATCAGGGAGGACAATTATCTCCCCAACTTGATCAGAAAACATCAGGGTAGCACCAAAATCCATTAAGAATGGTCAACCAAAGATCATAGGGCCTTCCAAACAAGTGATACAAAAATTACAAGTTCCAAAAATGTTTCAACCAACTCAAACTGGGAAATCTTCAGCAAAAACAACTAATTCACAAGACTGATTCCCTATCCCATAAACTGCAGAATTGAAGCTGACCCTTGGAATAAGCTTGAGTTTGCAGGCCATAGCATCCCAAAGTAAGTTGAGCTGAGAACCAGAATGCACAAGGAGAGAAAATGTTTCAAATGAATCATCAAGGTAACAAGGAAGGAAACCAAGAGGAAAGGAGTAAAGTTTAGAATATGAGGAGGGATCTGTTCCACCAGAGTCCTCCATCAAAGTGCCAGAGGAAACCTTTAATTTGTCAGGACCAATCTCCACATGTAAATGGGAGACCCATTTCATCTTTCCCGTAGCAACAGATGGAGAAATTGACAGTAGTTCAGCTACAGATAGATCAGGAATTTCTAGATCTGAAAATTTTGTTAATACCCCTTCCACAGCATTTGGATGGTCCTTTGAAATTCCCCTCTTCAACCAAACTTTGTGCTGGGTGGAGGGAGGAAGTTCAAGTGAAGCAGGGACTAAGACAGGATCAGAAGGTTAATGTGATTTAACAGATGAATGAGTAGGATCAGAGTGGTCTTGAAGCCTTTCCATGAGTGGTTGCTTTTCCACCTACATGTCTTCCACATCAGAGGAAGGAGGCTCCAGTGAAGATTGAAATCAACCGGTTTTCAAAGGATTGAGGAAGGCAAGGAAGGAGATTTATGAGTTTTGGGCTCCTCATGCCATTTCCTAGCTGGATCAGATGGATAAGCTCCTGCAAAGCTAGAGGAGGAGAGGTATGGAGGATACCAAGGTTTCAGGGTACCACAAGAAGATCAAAAATCCCAAGAAGCCAAAGATGCCTTCCTAGGGCTTGATGGCTGAAAAGAAGCCACCACATGAAAAATAGGTCAAGATGAATCAAAAGGTATCAAAGCACCATTGGGAAGAAGGAAATTTATCCCCTTCTGTTCCGCCAATTTCTTTTCTTTATCCTTATGGAGTTCAGGATGTTGACCAGTTTGATGACCTTGCCTATGACAGTAGTAACAGACCAGAGTGGATTTAGGAAGAGATTTAGAGGGTTTGGGAGTAGCAAGAGAAGAAATCTTTTGATAAATTTTGTTCTCAAAAGCTTTGAGTAGCTTGTTGATCTTGTCAATTGAAGCAGTTTCTTTGTTGTAATAAGGATTTGGTTTTGGCCTTAAACTTGCCTCCATCTTATTCATGGTTTTTTTTAATTCTTTGAAAGAAGGAGCATGGAATGGTTCAGTGGTTCTATTTTTTTCAAAATTTAGAGCAGTTTGAACTTTCATGACTTTATCCAAAGCACTTCTAATGACAAGGAAAAGAGGGAGCTTGAATCAATTATCCCAGGTGGTCATCATCGATCCAGATTTTAACAATTCACCCCTAATCCTTTCCTGCACTCCTAGAAATCAATATTGAAAAAATCAAACTCAAACTTTGTCTACTGTATCAATGTGATTGTTTTGGATAAGATAAGATTGGATTTGGTCCCATGACTTCTTAAAATAATGATAGTCAGAGGCTGAAGAGACACCACCATTTGAGATACACTGAGAGAAAAGAGAATCAATTTCCTTCAAAGTAAATTGAGCTACATCTATTTTTCCACAGTATGCCAGCATTGCTTCCCTTGGAAAGGTCCAGTTATGGGATTCAAATAAATTGAATGATTTGATTAATTCCATGACTTCATCAGAGGAGATAAAAATTTTAACTGGTAGGCCATATTGTATTCACTTTGCCTATCCACTTCAGCAGCCATTTTGTGAGAGTTCAGGAAACCTTCCACATTTGTCCCATTGAAACCTAAGATCTTCTTATGGGGTTTGATCTTGACCATCTTAGCCCAAAAAGAGTTGGAGGGAGCACTAGTAGATTCCATTTTAAATAAAATAATTACTAGAGGATCCAAAGAGCAGAATTCAAAAGTGGCTCACAAGTGTGGCAAGGTTAGGGCTTTACAAAAAACAACAAAAATCTTGCCTGGATGGTGCAAAATTTGGAGGACTTACTTTTGATATAAGTTGCCTCCATGGATCAGATCTAAGAAGAGAAAAAAAAAAAAAATTAAAAACAACAAAAAAAAAGAAAAGAATTTGATTTTCATGTTGATTCAAAAAGGTTTGGGACTTTAAATCCCAAGGTTTCTGGTTTGATCCCGGCCCAGTGTATGACTCAAAATTGTTCTGGCAGCAGGAAGTTCTATGGAGGGGAAAGGTTCCTTTTTGAGCTTCTCTCCTGAGTGTTACAAAAATATTTAGATGTAACCAGAATCAAGTTTCAGAACCTTGTGAATGAGGAATCAACAGGGAAGGGATAAAATTGATGAGAAACAGTAGCTATGGGACAAAAAAATCCAAGGCAAGATGGTGTGGGAACAGACTTAAACAAAATAACTAAGAGTTTTCTCAGAGCTCAATATAACAAGGAAGTGGTAAGTAACAATGCCAACAAGCTAATAACTCTGGTCATCAGCAGAAGATAAAATAAAAACCAACCAACCTCCAGGTTCTCAATGAACCTTCCCAACTATCTGCAATAAAGCGCTTGAAGGGTAACAGATAAATCTGGCTGGCCATACACAACAAGAAATTTGTTTTATGAAGCTCTGGAAGCAAAGCAATAAAAAATTTAAAAAAGAATAACTCAACACTTCTCAAGGGACTCAAGAGTAGGGTGGCAAAATGCAAATTCAAAGAAATAAAGGGAGGTTTAAAACTCCAGGCTTTAAGCTGAGTAAAACCTCTTAGTAAAACATGAATGATTCCTTAAGGACAATGAAAGAATGATCAAAATCAGTATGGCCAGAAAAAGGGATTAAGGAGTGGTATAAAACACTCAAGAATTCAACCAAATGAATTTTTTTCAACCAGAAAGGCTATTGGTTGGTTATAAAAGATAAGACCAGAGGGGGGGGGGGTCAGAAATTTGAGTTTGGGGGCTCAAGGATCAGAGGTAAATCATGGATATACCCTAAATAAAGATGATAATATTGCTTGGATCAAGGGGGGGAGGGTAGATGGAATTAATCCCCATGGATTTATTTATTGATTGATAATCTGGATCATGAAGGAAAAACGCTGGGGAGAGCCCCTCCTTTCATGGGAAAGAGACCCTGTAGACTATTTAAAAGAGGATGACACAAATGAGACCAGATTTTTTATTTTTATTTTTATTTTTAGGTGATCAGGGAGGTCCTGTTTTCCCTTGCAAAAACCCTGCAACTGGGGTGAGAAGATCTCACCCCCATCTGTTGCTTGTGTCCATCCGGCAATTCTTGCACATGGCAAAAACAGGTGAAAGCAGCCAACAGAAAGCTGCAAAGAAAAAAGGAAGAAGAGTGACCAGAAGGGTGCAATTTAAAGGGGAGAGGTAGCAGTTTGGAAGATGAATTTGGAGGCAATTTTGAACAGGTCACCATGCCCAAGCTTGATTAAGGGCGGCAGCTGGTGGGAATTGGTTGATGGATGAAGGCAAAGGAACAGATGATTGGCAATTGATGATGAGGATGATTGGTTGAGGATGGTGATGAAAGCGCAGCTGACGTTTCTAGAGCAGATGCAACCAAGGTTGCTAGAGAGAAAAGTGGCTAGATGAGGGAAACAGGTTAGCAAGGATGATTGTTGGGATCAAGGTTTGGAACAAAGACCTGATAAAAGGATGAATTGGCTAGTTATTGAAAGTAGATATTCAAGATCAAAGCAAGGGTTTTGATGAGGATGAGGGGATGATTTTGGATGGAGACCGGGATCTCCTTCTTGTTGGTTCAGGATGATCTGAGATGGTTATGGTGGGTGGGATTGGTTTGACGTGCATTATAGTCTAAATCAAGGTCCTCAGGAAATTAATTGATTGCAAGATTGGGTAGGATGATGAGCTTGATTTGGGAGATCCTGGATGGATTTGTCAATCATCCAGCTAGCTGAGGGAGAGGAGAGGTAACTTATGCGCACATCATTGGCCCCCAAAAAAAGAGATGCCAGGCGCAAAGAGGAAGAGCTGAGGGCAATGCCTGGGAAATTGAAAAGCCCAGGGGTCCTTCCTAGAACACTTGGGCAGGGGGAAGTTTAAGGAAGGGTAAATTTAAAAGCTTGCAATATGGGAAAAAAATTTCCATTTTTTTTAATAGAAAGATGAAAGATTATATGGTAAAAAATTCAAAATTTGCCCTTTTCTTATGAGGTATCCCAAATCAGTCACCACAGAACCAAAATTAGTTTAATTTTATAATTTTTTGCCTATGAAGTGCATTGGAAATTCTAACTACAATTAATCAACCATTTCACAAGATAAAGCATATTGTTTTTGATCATATCCATCCTTTAAAGAATATTTTTTAAGATGTGCATCATGAAATATTGCCACATTCAAAATGATAAATTAATAGAACCCTTGCTTAAATTTTCCTAATTTTATGCATAATTAAAAAAGAAAATGATATTTCATGAATTTTGATCTCATAAATGAAGATTTTTAGATACCAAGGCAAAGTCATTTTGAGAAGGAAGGGGCACAGGAGGTACTGAAGAGCAAAATGAAGAGTATTTAGAAGGCTAAAAAGAGACAAGGGAGAAGGGAAAATACTTGTAAATTCAAGTGGAACTGGTCTGGTGAGGAGGAAGGAGAACTCAGGTTTAAATATCTGGAAATTAGATAATTTGCATTGATGGTCCTGGGGAAGGACCATTGTTTAAGGAACACTAGACAGCCTCAAAGGGGACTAAGGCAGAAGGTTGAATACAACTAGAGAGCCCCCAGAAGGAGCCTGAGACAGGAAAAATAGATGAAAAAAGTAAGATGGAAGGTAAAGGTAACTGAATTTTTTAGTTACAGAACATAAAACAGAGAAGACAACAATCAAATCTTAATCTTCAAAGAAAAACAAAATTTTTGATTTGATTAATTTGAATTAAAAATCCACATGAAAATAAATTTTTTGGGAGCTAAGATTCCTTTTTTAAATAATCAACATTCAACAGATATTTGGGAATTTTGTTTTCCAAAAAAAAAAAAATAACCAAATACACCAAAAGCACCAAGCCAAGAGAAAAATAAGAAGAATCCTGCTGGTTATTTCATCTAAATAGTACCTCATTTTTCAGAAACAGGAATAATATAGCTTTCTGAATTTCTAAAATACTGATACTTATTGTTAGTATATTGGTAAAGTGAAGAACTCAGTAATCTAATATCTTGAATAAAGGTCAAAGTTTGAAACCATAATTTAGTTACCATGAAATTAATTATCATCAAGTTTCTTTGGATAAAAAAATAAAATTTTAATTTCATTTGGTAATATTTTCCAATTATTTTCTTAGAAAACTTGATAATTGAATTAAAATTATTAATAGTTAATATTATCAATCTGTGTATCAAACTCCAGTTAATTGGAATTATTTCATAAGTTTTGAACTAAGACTTGCATGTATTTCAAAACAGGACCAATGAATCTGGCACACAAAAAGATTAAAAAAAAAAACATTGAGGTTGACTTAGGATGATGAAAAAACAAATGAAAAGTGAGTGTAAATGTCTTAACCACGACAGATTCAATCAGTTTAAGTACAGACAGACACAATGAGGATTTTGGGGTGACAAGTAAAATAAAAAGGAGAAAAGAAGCTGGAGGAGTCTGAAGAGGACAAGCATGAGCATGAGGGCACTGTAAGAGTAGAGCTGAGGAGTTGGTCTTAAAACCTCATATTTGATCAGCAATCTTGAGGAGTTTGAGCAATTGATGATTGAGCTGGAGGCAGATAGATTGAGCAAGATGAATATGGTGATTGATGATAGGGTTAGAGGAAGAATGATTGAGAGAGGCAGCGGAGGTAGTTGGTGACAGAGTTGATTTTGTTGATTGTTGGCAGAGAAAGTGTTGGTTGAGGGAGTTGCAAGGAATATGAGACAAGGAAGTATGAGTGAAGTTGGTTAAGAGAGAGAGAGGGCAAGAAATGAGAGGAGAAGGAATTGTGATAGGAAGAAGTAAATGTGAGGAGAAGGAAGTGTAAGGAGAGGGACCAGGATTGGGCAGGAAGGAGAGGAAAAGGCAAGGATGGAAAGAAGATGATTGAGGTTGGAACCCAACCGTGGTGTTGGGCCATTTGAATGTCACAAATTAAGATGGGATAAGGGAGAGTTTGAAAACAGAGTGGCTGCACTGGGGTTGATTGGGTTGTGCTGTTGGAGGAGCTAGATAAAAATAACACACACCTGTGATAAAATGAGAGGTGTTAGGATGGAGGAGACTAAGTGAGCCAGGGAATAGCGGAGTGCAGGTTTTGTCAGAGATTCAGCTAGCATTTGATTTGAAGAAACCAGGCAGGTGATGAGAGAATGGCTGTCCCATTGCTCTCAAAGCCATTTGATCTGAGTGTCAACATGCTTGAGAGCTACATGATGTGACTCCTGGTTCACAAGATTGTTGAGGGCTTTGTTGTTGATCATAGCGCAGTGAGTTAGTTTGAGTGAGGGATTTATTTCTTGAATTAAGTTTGACAGCCAAATCTTCTCTTGAGTGGCCAGGAAGAGTGCTTTCAATTTGCCTTTGGTGGGTGATAGGGAGACAGTTGATTGTAGCTTGCTGTGCCAGGAGACAGCACAGCCGTACAACTCTATGACATACCCAGTATGACTTCTTCAAGATTCAGGGTTGTTTCCTCTGTCAGAGTCACTGTAAGATTCAATGTTGTACTCAAATGAGTCATTGTGTAGTTGGAGGGCAAGATTTTTTGATTGGTTTAAGTAGCACCAGACATGTTTTGATTCAATCCAGTGAGTCACCCCAGGTTTGTTGTTGAAACGTGAGAGGCAGGAGACGGCGTACAAGATTTCTGGTCTGGTTCTGCTTGCAATACAGTTCAGGAATCAGGTGGAGGAACAAAAGTTGATGTTGAGATTGATGAAGGGGCTGTGGTCTTTGTCTGCAGGGAGGTTGAGTTTAATGTTTGGTGTGATGGGAGTGGAGATGGGTCTGCAGTTGGCGAGTCTGAGTTCCTGGAGAGCAGTTTCAATGTGAGTAGGTTGTTTCATTGCGGGTCCTTTTTTTGTTTCCACAATGAGATTTCCCAGAATCTTGGAGAGTTGTCCATTGGAAGGAATACTTAATCTTGCCTTCAAACGCTCCCTTAATTCAACCAAGTTTCCAAAAATGAGGAGGTCATCAACATATACAAAAACACAAAGGCATTTCTTGTGATTGATGTACAGACAAGGGTTGGCACTTGAGATTGTAAAGTTTTCTTCAACCAGCAATGTCTTGAGTGCTTCATACCAGCTCTTTGAGGCCTGTTTGGTTCCATAAAGAGCCTTGTTTAATTTAAAGTAGGGAAATTTGGAGTTGTAGCCGGAGGGAGCTTTGATGAAAATATCTTTGTCAAGAGGTGCGTGAAGGAAGGCGGACTTAATGTCCATTTGCCACAAGCTGAGCTTGAGGTGTAGAGCATAGACCAGAAGAAAACAAAGTGTTGTGATAGATCCGGTAGGGGCATAGGTTTCACCGTAGTCCAAGAATTGGATTTGTTTAAATCCCTGGACACATAATCAAGACTTGAATTTGACGTTGCTGTTGTTTTGTTTTTCCTTAATACTGTAAACCCATACAGTTGTGAGAGCATTTTTTCTGTTGGGCAACTTGTGAAAGCCCTCCCACACCTTCATCAGTTCAATTCCCTGAAGCTTGGACTTCATAGATTCAATCCAAAACTCCTTGTTGTCACAGTGGGTTGCTTCAAAGTAGATTTTTGGTACTGATTGGGCTACAAATCCCTATCTTTGAGGCTTTTGAAGAGAGGACCAATCATGAAGAGTTTGGGATGAATTGGAGACGAGTTGATTTGAAATTTCTAGTTCCTAGGTTGAGGAGGACACTGTCACAACAGACCCTGGCGTGCAAGGGGCTGAGGCACAGGCACCACTGCTCACAGAACTCAGGATAGAGATAAAGAGATTTATTTCATGTGAAGAAGAGATGTAGAGTAATACAGTGATGAGGAGGAGAATCCAGGAGTAAGGCTCTGTGTTGGGATTACTGTAATTTCATTATTTATCCCATTTAGTTTCTTCTTAGTCTCTTTATCATTTTCTATTTTGTTTTATTTTTTTTCTTTCTAATCCTCTTTCTTTTCTTTATTTTCATCTTTCATCTATTCTATTTTCACATGTCACTCTAAAATCTTCCATAACAAATCCCTTCTCAATCATCAACAGCGCGTTTCCTTTTCTGATTATTCAATATTCATTTTGATCTCAATATGTCACACTGCCTGTGAAATCTCAACTACCAATGTATACCTGAGGACAGAACCTGCGCCTAGTAGAAGGATCTCTTTCCTCATCCTTCTACTTTCCGCGTTCTTTCTGCTTTTCCTCAGGTAAGTCTTGTGTTTCCTTTATTTCCTTTTTTTCATTTTCATATCATCTCTTTTTACTCATGAAATTCTCATCCTTCTACTTTCCGCGTTCTTTCTGCTTTTCCTCAGCCCAACAGGTTATGAGCCCAGGGTCGCCAGACAACCCATCCAACTAAATCAATCATTAATCTTAGAAGGATCCGGCACTAAACGTGTTGTTATAAACTTTTAACTATGGAAGACGGACAAAATGGTCACCCAGTGCTCAAAACTCCATCTTTTCTTCCTCTTAGCTCACCTGGATCCGACTCAAACAATCTTGATTGGTCCATGATCCTGCGAATCCATTTCCGAGCAACTGGCGTAGGATACTTACTTACTAACGATGCATCCAAGCTTAACTCCAAATCATGGACTAAGGATAACCTAGTAGTATGTTCGGTCATATCAAGATCGATCAATCCTTCAAACTTTCAGTTCATACAAAAACATGAAGAAAGTGCCATAGGGATGTGGAATGCTCTACGAGACGCCCATCAAGACAATTCCTCAGGCGGACGAATGTACTGGTTAAGAAAATTACTCCTGACTAGACTTAACGACAAAGAAATGACCACCCACCTTTCCGAAATAACCTTGTATGGTGAAAAACTTGCTTCCTTGATTACCGCCGAAAATCCTCTTACAGCCAATGATCTTCTCTCCACCGCAATTCTACTGTCACTCCCAGACAACTGGTTAGGATGCGTTTTGAGTATGATGAATGAGGAATCTCTCCCATCATCTAAACTTATTAATGCACTCAAACAAGAACATTTAAGAAGACAAACCAGGAGCGAAGATCTTCAAGCTGCTAGCTTTGCAAAGCAAACCTTGTCAAATCACCATAGACCTCAAAATCAACAAGACGATAACCATCAAACCCAACCCAAAAATTATTTCTGTACCAATTGTAAAACCAAGGGACATTCTTTCTCAAGATGCCCCGAGGTTCTTGAGGCTCTTGCTCTCTCAAAAAGAAACAAGCAGCGCAACCAAACTAGACCAACGGTTTCGACAAATCACAAAGCGAGTCTTGCAAAGGCCGATGTAGACAAAGAGGACGATTTTTCCAATTCAGAAATCATCATCCACGCCAGATATGCCTCCTGTAATCTCGCACAGTCAAGCTCAAACTCAGTCGGGAATTCAGATTTCAACCTTGACTCCGGTTGTTCACTTTCTATGACCCCTTACTTATGGCAACTGGATTCTCCAAAATCAAAGTCAACCACCATCCAACTGGCCAATGGATCTTCCATAAACTCAACTAAAGAAGGCTCCATGTCTCTGCCTGTTGGTACGGTCAAGGCTCTACTTGTACCCAATCTTCATGAACCCTTAATGTTGATCTTGAGTATCTGCGATGCAGGTTATCAAGTTACTTTCACCTCCTCCGGATGCGAAATTTGACAACAACAATCATCAGCCAACAATAACTCTATCACCCTCCAAGGATACCGCAAAGGCAACCTCTACTATCTTCCAAGAAAATTTGTGAGCCACCGAGAGACAGCTCTCTCAACTTTTTCCAACCTCCTTGATGACAGTCTTTTTGGTTATCACTGTAGGTTTTCTCATCTTAATCTGAAGTCGCTTCGAAAATTACTCAAGTCCCTTGGAATCACACCAAAGCCCAAAAACAAACTAGACGTAAAACAGTGCACAACCTGTATTCAATCTAAGATGTCGCGAAATCAATTTCATTCAAGATTAAGCTACCGATCCAACACACCAGGTGAAACTGTACACTCCAATTTGTGCAGTTTTGAAGTAAAATCAAGAGAAGGCTTCAAGTATTTCATCACATTCATTGATGACTTCTCTAAAGCTCTTTTTGCCTATCCCCTACGTTTCAAATCAGATGCTTCCAACTCGATTAAATCTTTCATTTCGTTTTTCAAGGCACAATTCCATCACCCTGTTCTATCTCTTTGCACCGACAATGGTGGAAAATACATCAATACAAATTTGCAAGAATTTCTTCTGTCCAAAGGCATTTGTCACGAACCTGGCCCTCCCCACTCCCCTCAATTGAACGGTGTAGCTGAACGCTTGAACCAAACTATTCTCAACCTAATCCAATGTTCTCTGTCATCCTCACATTTACCAAAGTCGTACTGGTCCAATGCGCTAAGCCACTCCCTCTTTGCTTTCAATTCTTACCCCTGCAAAACACCACATGGTTTTGTGTCACCAAATTCAATTCTCAAACATAACAATGTCTCCCCTAGCTATCTTCATCCTTTCGGTTGCCTGGTATGGTACAAGGTACCCAAGCCAAATCAATCCAAACTTGACCCAAAAGGTTGTAAAGCAGTCCTCCTCTCTTATCTCTCAGACGGAAATGGTTATTGTATACTAGATCTTGAAAATTGTAAAATTATAAAATCTAGGGATGTCATTTTCAACAACACCTGTTTCCCTTACGTTGGTTCTCATCAAAAATCCGCCAATACGTCTTCTCTCATTCCCCCCGCCGAAATTTCTTGGCCAATTGATTCCGCTCTTTCTAACAAGTCTCCTCCTGTCTCCGAGGTTGTCTCCTCTCCTGATGTCAACCTTCCTGCGCAGTCTCCATCACCTAGTCTTTTAACACCTGCCTCTCCTGTTCTTTCCCCTCCTCTCCCGTCTTTGCCCTGTGTTTCCTCCCGGCCCTCTGTTGATCTTCCCCCTTTTTCTTCTGTTCCCCGTTCCAGATCTTTGTCCACCACCAACAGCTCAATCTCCCCCCCCTCTTTCCTCCACTCCCTCTTCGCCCATTGCCTTCTCTCCTTCTCCCTTTTCCCCCCCCTCTCCCTCTTCTCCTCCTTCTCCATCTCCTTCTCCCTCTCAGGAATCCGCCATTCCTGCTCCTCTTTCTTCA
This sequence comes from Puccinia polysora, assembly GCA_025617555.3. Lineage (NCBI taxonomy): Eukaryota > Fungi > Basidiomycota > Pucciniomycetes > Pucciniales > Pucciniaceae > Puccinia > Puccinia polysora. Next base: position 16,298,349 of record CM062628.1, read on the forward strand.
TCCCCGCCTCTCCAGATCAATCCTCCCTCAATTCCTTCGAGGTCTTCTACCCCCCCGCGAAGTTCCTCCAGGACCTCTTGTGCTCCTGCCCGCTTTGGAAACTACTCACGGTCTGCCTTGATTAAAGATGACGTTTTAGCTCCAAAGACCTGGAAACAGCTCATGAAAAACCCCCATTGCTCCCGTTGGATGCTCTTGGCTCATGAAGAAATCTCTTCCTTGCGTGGAATGAACACCTGGACTCTAGTTGCCCCCCCAAAGGGTCAAAAAATTATTCGATGCAAATGGGTTTTAAAGGTGAAACAAAAACCCAACGGTTCGATCATCAAACTCAAGGCTTGTCTTTTTGCCATGGGTTTCACCCAGGTCCAGGGTCTTGACTTTTCCGAAGTCTTTGCTCCAACTCTTTGCCTCGAAACACTCCGCCTCCTGCTCAGCCTTCTCGGCACCAAAGCTTGGGTTGGTCGCCAGGTTGATTTTAAGACCGCGTTCCTCAACGGCCATCTGTAAGAACCCATCTACATGTCCCAACCACCAGGTTTTGAAGATCCAGCACATCCGGACTGGGTATGCAAGGTCTCGAGGGCCATTTATGGTTTGAAACAGTCTCCTCGGCAATGGAACGTTGAGCTCAATTCCGCCCTTCTCTCCCTTGGCCTTACCAGGTCGTCCTATGATCCTTCTCTATATTTCAAACTGTGTGATGGTACATTGGTAGGTGATGTCACTGCTCACGTGGATGATCTTGCCATCGTTGGAACCCCGGATTTTGTCTCCCCCTTCATTGCAAGCATTGGAAAGCGTTTTGCCATTGGATCTGACAAGGATCTCTCTCTTTTCCTCTCCATATCTATTCAGCGTGACCTGAAATCCAGGACAGTCTTGCTGGGGCAAGAGCACTACATCACCTCCGTCGCATCCAAATTTCTCCCTCCAAACTCTCCCTCTGTCATCTCTCCTACCAGTCTCACTTTCAAGTCTTTAGTAAGACACAGAGTTGGTGATTTGCCATCCCCACCTCAATACAACCAACTTATTGGTTCTCTCCTCTGGATTTCTCAGTGCACTCGTCCGGATGTCTCTTTTGCAGTAAACAAGCTTTCACAATTTCTTCAAGATCCATCCGTCGAACATTGGGAAGCAGCGCTCCGGGTCCTTAAATATCTCTCTGCCACCAAATGGATGTGTCTAACTCTTGGTGGCCCCGATCTAACTTTGGCTGGTTTCGCGGATTCCCACTGGGCTGAAGATTGCGACAATTGTCGTTCCATTTCAGGCTATGTTTTCCGAGTTGGGTCTGGTTCTGTCTCCTGGAGGTCCAAAAAACAACCTATGGTTTTGCTGTCGAGCTCTGAGGCAGAATATAAAGCTCTCTTGGATTGCTGCAAGGAGGGGCTATGGCTTCGGAACGTAATGGTTGAACTACAACTCCGTGACTCCAGCCCAGTCCCGCTCTATGTCAACAATGAAGGTGCCGAGGCTCTCGCAAAGAATCCTGAACATCATTCCCGCACAAAACATATCGACGCTTTTCATCACTTCATTCGTGAATGCATGGCTCAAAACTTCTTCACGGTACATCATGTAGCAACAAAACAAATGATTGCGGATATGCTAACCAAGCCGCTGCCCCAAGTCCTGCTCAAAACACATCAACTCTTATTTGGTCTTACAGCGGTTGGTTAGCAAGGGGGGGTGTTGGGATTACTGTCATTTCATTATTAATCCCATTTAGTTTCTTCTTAGTCTCTTTATCATTTTCTATTTTGTTTTATTTTTTTTCTTTCTAATCCTCTTTCTTTTCTTTATTTTCATCTTTCATCTATTCTATTTTCACATGTCACTCTAAAATCTTCCATAACAAATCCCTTCTCAATCATCAACAGCGCGTTTCCTTTTCTGATTATTCAATATTCATTTTGATCTCAATATGTCACACTGCCTGTGAAATCTCAACTACCAATGTATACCTGAGGACAGAACCCGCGCCTAGTAGAAGGATCTCTTTCCTCATCCTTCTACTTTCCGCGTTCTTTCTGCTTTTCCTCAGGTAAGTCTTGTGTTTCCTTTATTTCCTTTTTTCATTTTCATATCATCTCTTTTTACTCATGAAATTCTCATCCTTCTACTTTCCGCGTTCTTTCTGCTTTTCCTCAGCCCAACACTCTGAAGGATTGTGGTGTGGGAATCCTGTAAGAGTAACACCAGAGGGATAGGTGAGATGAGTATGGTAGGCTGGTTGGCTTTCTTGTGCTGAGATGACACCTATTGGATGAGGGACTAACCAATAAGAAGTAGTATACTAATTCCTTGGGGGAATTAGTCCAAGAGAAGAAGAGAGGTCAGTATATGTGAGAGCTGAGAGGAGGCCTTGAGGATTGGATGACTGGTGCTGGACTGGGAGGCCCATGGCATTACATGTGGACCAATGGGGTTGGGGGTTGCAGATTGACAGGTTGAGTAATGGGCCTGTCCAGGAAGGTCATGTACTGAACTGGAGTATGGGTTGTCCAGCCAGGAATATGTACTATGGGTTTACTGTATGTACTTCTCATGCCAGATAGAGTTGAAGGAGAGATGAGGATGCACCAAGCCATAGAGAGGTAGAGGGTATGCCTGGGAGATTGCCTAAAGGCTGCAGGATGTGCAGGGGGATACTTCAGGATATTCAGCAGTAGAGTGTGATTGAGCTGGACTGAGATTGGCTGAGGGCTGAGTGAGGCTGAGGAGACTTAGTTGAATTGTGGTTATGACAGTACCCCCCCAGAAGAGGAATGGGTAGCTCCTGATACCCTTAAGAAGAGGTGAGAGTCAGGTTGAGATCTTCACCATGCCCATGCTGTCTTTCCCTTCACCATATCCATCACCATCACAACCTGTTTCCTGTCCATTGCTTTCATCTTACAATAGATCATCCACCCCCTCATTCAGTATGGAATTTACCAACAGCTATTACCCTGTCAACCAGTACTTCCCTTCATGTTCCAGGTGCGCCAAGACCGACAAGGTTTGCATCACCAGCATAACTCCCAAGTCTGGGAAGTGCGAGTATTGCCAATGCTACAAAAGGCCCTGTTCTGGAGTCCACGATGCCGGAAGGAAGGTTCTAGGACCCGTTGTTTGGGTGAGGGATGAGTCTTCTCCCAATTTTGAAGTGAAGGAGGCGCCGGACAATTTGGGCATGTTGCTAGGCGTGGAGAGCAGGGTAGGGGCTTCGGAAGGTGAGTGTTTCTTTGGATTTAGGTTATTCAGACAGGCTGAATCCAGCCCGTGGTCTTGACTGTAGTTGAGGCGCTGAAGGAGAAGGTGAAGAGAATGGAGAAACGCCAAACGGAGTTGAGGAGGAAGTGGCAACTGGCGTTGGATGGTACGTCAAAGAAGGCAGCGGCCAGTTCAAACGCGATGGACGTGTGTTGGGGGACCCCTTACTCATCTTTGATTAGTTTGATTGCGGACTTTGAGAGTGTAGGGGGCCAATCAAACCTCCGTTGAAGCCAGGCTGACCCAGTTGAAGCCAATTGAACCACCGTTGAAGCGGTCAAAGCAAGCCAAAAAGCCTTTGAACCGGTCAAAGTTTGAAAAGGTAGAATTGAATCAGTCGAAGTTCGACGATCAAAGGTCAAACCTGTCAAAGCTTGGCGGTTGAAGGTTGGTGCCATCAAAGTTCGACAATCAAAGATCAAAGCGGCCGGGGTTGAACCTGTCAAAGTTTGACACAATGTGGTCGAGGTGATGGAGCCACGTAGAAGGATGGTCGAAGCAGTGGTGATCCAATTGAAGCACGGTTGAAGTAGCGGAGAGGGGATTGAAGAGACGTCAAAGTGTCAAAGAGACGTCAAAGCTCAAAGTTTGAAGGTGGTTCAAATCACCGGAGAGCCGCCCACCAGGAACGCCGCCGCCATCTCTGTCAAAGTCAAAGTCAAAGAGGGTGTCAAAGCAGGGCAAGAGGAGGACAAGGATGAAGATGCTCCTGGGAATCCTGACAATGATGAAGAATAAGAAGAAGATGAAGAAGAAGAAGAAGAAGAGGAAGAAGGAGAAGGAGAGGAAGAAGGAGAAGGAGAGGAAGAAGAAGAAGAGGAAGCAGAAGGCATGGAGAGAGAAGGAGGTGGAGTGGAGCAGGACAAGGGGAAGGGTAAGGAAGTTATAGAATTGGAGGATGATTCCCCTGGCCCTCAGTCTGTTGGAGAGCTGGTTGGGAGGTTACTTGCTGAGGATGGGGTGATAGATGGATATAGGAAGGTGACCCAGGGGGATATTGGTTTTTATGCTTGCTCTGGAGGGAAGGTAGTTGGACCCATGGATGCTATTGAAGATGATCCAGTGGGGGACTTGAAAGAGATTGAAAGGCATCTTAGGAGGTTTTCAAAGGATTCCAGGAGCAATGCTATTTTTGGCTGGAGTTTGAATAATTGGGAAAGAGTGGAGAAGAAGCAGGAAAAGAAGGAGGCAAAAAAGGAAGTGTTGGCAGAGCTAGAGGATTTTTTATCTTTTTCTGGTGTAACAAATGAGTTGGGAGCTACTGCTAAAGATAAGGAGGAATATGAGGGAAGGAAGATCAAATTGGCTAGTGTTTGGGTAGCTAAAATTACTGATTTGATTGATAAGATTGAAAGGGAGTGGTAGATAGAAATTTTGTTATGTTTTCTTTTACTTTTCTTTATGCAGATGGATGAAATGAAGATAGGTTTGATTTGGTTTATTGTTTTGGGAGAGTGGGAGTGAATTTTTGATTTATGGAGAAAACAAAAGGAAAAGGATGGAGTTGATTGGGGAAAAAGAGTGGCAATTATGAGGGTTTGTGTTTGGAAGGATATAGTGAGTGGAAGTTGTGGAGAAGGGCTGAACAGTTGGTGAGATTGGCTACTGGTTCCCATGAGGTTCTTTCAGAGTCTTCTAAAAAACCTTTCCATTTGACTAAATAGAGGAGTTTGCCACGTCTAATCTTGGAGTCCAGGAATCTGAGACACTTCCCACTCTTCCTGGCCATCAATTTCCACTGGTTCTGGGGGTGGATGATGGTTAGGAGAGTCTGGTTCTGAGGAGTAGGGTTTGAGAAGGGAAGCGTGGAAGATGGGGTGGATGGAAGACCATTGATCAGGGAGTTGGAGTTTGAAAGCATGAGATCCTATACATTCGATAATGAGAAAAGGACCCAACCAACGCTCAGAGAGCTTCTTGGAAGGTCTTTTAGTATTGATATTCTTTTCAGATAACCAAACTTTATTCCCAGGAGAAATACCCTTCGGAATGTCTTTTCTATTAAGGTCAGCATAGTACTTATACTTATCCATAGACTCTTTTAATTCTTTCTTTAGTTGGATCTGGTTCTTCTGAATCTGGTCCAGGGAGTGACTGGCGGGTTGGTTGTCCAACACATGCAGGAAGTAAAAACTTGGGTGCCTTCCATAGAGGGTAAAGAAGGGTGATTGCTGGGTAGAAGTATGGACACTGTTGTTATAAGAGAATTCTGCCAAAGGAAGCCAACTATCACAGTCTTCCTGATGATAACTGATACAAATTCTGAGGTATTATTCTAGTACTTTGTTGACTCTTTCAGTTTGACCATCTGTTTTGGGATGGTAGGCTGTGGAGAGATTCCTTTGGATCTTTAATTTTTCACAAAGTGTTTTCCAGAAAGAAGAAACAAATAGGGAGCCTTGGTCACTTATGATGTCAGAAGGTAGGCCATGTTTGGAGAAGACATGACTGATGAAGAGGTTAGCAAGTTCTAATGCAGTCAGTGTACTGTTTGTTTTAATGAAGAGGGCCATCTTAGAGAAATGGTCCACCACAACAAGGATAGAATCAAATCCATTGGAGAGAGGGAGTTGAGAGATGAAGTCCATGGAGAGTGAGGTTCAAGGGCCATCAGGAATTGGAAGAGTTTTGAGAAGTCCTAGTTTCTTTTCTTGCCTTGCCTTGTTCCTGTTGCAAAGATAGCAGGCTGAAACATAGTTCTTGACATCCTTTGACATTCCATTCCAGGAGAAAGATCTCTTGATGAGGTTGAGAGTCTTCTTTTGGCCAGGGTGACCTGCAAGAGGAGAATCATGTCTTTGATAGAGTATTTTTGTTTAAGGTGGTTAGCTTGGTTAGGTATGACCACTTTACCCTGAAACAGGAGTAAGCCACTAAAGGGGTCTAAGGAGTAATCTGTTACTTCTTCATTCTTATTCAATTTTTTAATGATGTCCTGAAATAACTTGTCAGCTTTTTGACCAGAGGTCAATTCACTTAGTTGATTGTCAAGTTTATCAGCAGAAAGGAAAAAGAGTTTGGAAGTTTCAACTTCATTTTGTTTCAGAAGCTGTTGAACATTCCCAGGATTCTTTTCAGAATATGGCGTTCCCCCCGCTGGATACACATTGTCCCAACGTGACAGGATATCTGGGATGGTTGAAAGTTTGCCAGGCCTGTAAGTGATCAGAAAATTGAATTCAGAGAGGAATTATGCCCAACTGGACTGTCTTCTAGTAAGGGCCTTGGAAGACATAAAATAATTCAAAGAGGAATGATCAGTTAGTACTTAAAAGGGGTCAATAACTCTCAAGAGGTAGGACCTCCATTTCTGCAGGGCAAAAACAATAGCAAGGAGCTCTTTGTCATGGATTTCATAGTTGAGTTCAGCACTGGACATTTTCCTGCTGTCAAAAGCAATAGGGTGTTTAGTGTTATCAGCAGTAACCTGGTGCAGGACTGCACCCAGGGCATAGTCACTGGCGTCAGTCTCAACATAGGTTCTCAGGAGTGATCAAAATGGCAAAGGACTGGAGCTTGGGTAAAGGCTTGCTTGATGTTTTCAAATGGTTGCAAGGCTTCAGGAGTGAGGTTGAAAGGGGAGCTGTTTCCAGAAATAGAGGTGAGGTGGGAGACCTGTTTGGAGTAGTTCTTTATGAACCTGCAATAGAAGTTAGCAAAACCAAGGAAAGATTTCAAAGCCTTTCTGTTTGTAGGAGTAGGCCAGGTAAGGATGGTCTTGACTTTGTTGTTGTCCATGAAGATTCCATCCCCTGAGACCACATAGCCCAGATAGTCCACAGTGTTGGATTTCTTATAAATAGAAACTGAATTGAAGAATTTTAAGAGGGCTAAAAGACAACTAAAATCAGCAATAGAAAAGTAAAAGATAAAGAAGGAGAAGAAAAGAATAATAAATGGAAAAGGAAAGAGAAACCAACATCAAGGATATAGATTCTGTAATTGAAGATCTTGAGAATGATTGATGAAGACTTGGTCAGGAATGATGGAAAGATTATTTGGAAGAAATAGCAGAAAAGATCTTGAAAAGAAGGATACTCGACATGAGTCATTGAGAATGGAGATTGCAGAAAATGGAATTAGTTGGTGGACAGTCTTACAAGACAGAATCTATAGTGAGTTTGTAGATGGTTGAGTTGATGGATGATTGGGCAAATAAGGGCATGGTTGAGTATGAGAAGATAGATGAGAAGAATTTGAAATGATGAAGAAGCGTTTTTAAGAAGTATATGAGAAGAGGTTTTAAATAAGAAGGTAGAAGCGGTAGAGTAAGTAGTTGAGTTCTTAAGAGTATTGTATCTGTGACATGTATGAAAAAGCGGGAGGGGCGCGCGCTCTAGATGAATGAAAGAGAGAGGCGCGCGCCTGTGATCTGTGAAATAAGTGATTTGAGAGCATGGATAGTGTCTTATAAAAAAAAGAAAAAGAATGAAAAGAGATAAAATAAGGAAAGATAGAACTGAAAAAGAAAAAGAAAGAAAGAACTGGAAAAACAGAAAAAGAAAAGAGTATAGAAAAGAGAGACAACTGAAAATAGAAGATGATCTATTTAACACACAGAGGGTGCATGGAAGTTGCATTTGGTTGCTTTTGCATATAACTTGTGTTTCCTGAGCCTGGCCAGTACTTCACACACATGGGGGATATGTTCCTGTAAGTTTTTTGAGAAAATGAGGATATTGTCAAGGTAAACCACCACATCAATTTTGAGGAGATCAGAAAAGATGTCATTTATAAGATTTTGGAAAGAAGCTGGAGCGTTGGTCAGCCCAAAAGGCATGACCAGGTATTCATAGCTTCCAAACTGAGATCTGAATGCTGTTAGGTGTTCATCTCCTTCCTTGATGCGCAACAGATTTTAGGAGCCTCTGAGGTCAATTTTGGTGAAGATGGAAGAACCTGAGAAGACAGTCAGTAAGAAAGTCATTGTAGGAAGCGGGTAACGGTTCTTCCTGGTGACAGCGTTAAGTTTGCGGTATTCAACACACAACCGCAAACTCCCATCCTTCTTTTTAACAAAAAGGACAGGTGCTCCAGTGCTTGAAGTGCTGGAGCAGATGAAACCTTTCTCTACATTCTCTGCTATGTAGGCTTTTAGGGTTGCCTTTTTGCCTTGGGATAGGGAATAGATGGGCCCAACTGGAGGGAGTGGGCCTTCCAGTTCGATGTGGTGATTGTAAGCGTGGTGAGGAGGGAGTTGATCTGCTTTAACCTTGGAGAAAACATGTAGAAAAGAATGGTAATCAGCAGGAACTTTTTCCAACACAGTTTCTATTTCTTCAGGATCTTTGTCAATGTCAAACTTGTCACAGTCAGCTGAAGCGTTCTTATGGGGAGTAACGGAAATGTTAGAAGAGGTAACCAATTGCATGATATGCAAGGATGAATCCCTAGGTTCCTCCTCCAGAGGAATGGTCAAGGGATCAGTGAATATCCAAGCAAGATGAGAAATCATTGAACTCAATAGAAACTGGATGGGGTGTTGAGGATGCAAGGGTTCTGAAGTGAAGGGGAGTGCAATGGACTGCAGTGCCAGAGGCAGAGTGGGAGAGGGACCGGTTGTTGGTTGGTTGGCCATGTTGAGTTCAACGGATTGGGAGGAAAAATTGTCAGCAGGTTGGTGTCTTGGGGTGATCAGCCCCATTCTCCAGTTTACTTCAGGATTCCAGTTGTGAAGGAAGTCAATTCCCAGGATGAGGTCTTCTGAGAATGGTGCGTCGACAAGGAGGAATTCCCATTCAAAGCTAGGAAAATAAGTAAGATAGACCACCCAAGTTGCCTTGTGGGAGATTAGTTGAGAGGGTGACTCGTTTGGACTGAAATTGAAAAGAGGAATAGGTTTGCCCAGAGGTATGGGCTGCAATGAAAACTTTAGAACCATGGTATTAGCCATTACAGATTGAGTAGCACCTGAATCAATCAAAACACTATAACTCAAGTCCTGGTGAAAAAGAATAAAACGTAAGCCTTTGGAAAGTTGGTCAGAGTAGTCTTTTTTTATCTTTTGTACCCTAACTTCAGTAGGGTGATAATCCTGGATTACCGCAGGAGAACCACCTAATTGTTTTTTGGCTTGGGGGTAGTGGAAGAGTTGGTGTTGGAGACAGGCTTCTTTTTACAGTCTTCCGTCCTGTGCTTCCCTGCACAATACATACATAGTCCCTCCTTCTCCCTCCTTGCCTTTTCTTCAGCCTTGAGCTTGCCATCAGGACCTAAGTCCAAGGTAGGTTTGGTTTGAGAGGATTGTTTCTTTGCGGATTTGTATTTCTTCTTGGCCTTACCTTTGCTCTTGTCAGACTGGGGAGAATGGGCTTGGGATTGAGAGGAATTTTGGTGTTTAGGATGGCTTGAGTGGGAAGACTTCTCCTTGAATTGTTTGTGGTACCTGGTATTGTAATCCAACACTACATCCATAAGATCTTGAAGGGTGTCTACAGAACCATCCTAGCCGGCTAATTGATCCAGAAGCCGGGCAGGGAGGCTTTGGCAAAAGTGGAAGTAGAAGGCTCTATCCCCCCATCCAGAGACTTTTGTCATTAGGGAGCAAAATTCCGTGATGTTGGTTGAGGCATATCCAGAGTCCTTCATCTTCAAATTCACAAGTTCCTTCTCTGCCTTGGCCGTTTCTAGATGATTGCCAAAGAGAGTATGAAGTTGTTCCGTGAAGTGTTGCCAGGAGTTGAGCAGGAATGAGGGCTCTTGATTGGTGAGATGAGCCAAGTAGGGTTGAATCCAACGGTTTGCGTTCCCAGTGAGGTAGGAGATGGCAATTTGAAAAGATGATTTCACAAGCTTGTAGGAAAGGTCTGATCTTGGTAGGGTTATTGCCTTCAAATTTTTCTGGCCGGTTCATCAATGGGGCTTTGAAGGTTCCTGAGTGGTAAGTACTAGTTGTTGGGGGTTGAGAGAGTTTGGCCACTGCTGAAGTCATGGTTTGAAGCAAGGCTAGGAGAGTAGGGTCCACCGTTGTAGGTTGAGGAGGTTGACTTGGGGGAGCTGGGATTGAAGTGGAAGCAGAAGGTTGAGAAGCTTCTTCCTGAGGTCCAGAGGTTGGTGAGTTAAGGTTTCTAAGGGTCCTTGAATCAAAACCTGAGTCCTCGCTTTCTTCCTCCTCTTCCACATCCTCAGGGAGAGGAATTAGGCTGGGATTGTACCATGGGGAGTCCAATCCATAACTTTCTTGGGGATATTGACCAATCACTCAATTAATAAATGGTCTGACAACAGGAGGAGAAGGGGACAGAGAAGCTCTTGGAGGAGCTGGAGGAAGGATACCAGTTTCCATGGTGTTGGAAGCTGGTGCAGAGAGGTTGGAAAAGGTCCTCCCTTGTCCACAGGCTTGAGGAGTAGATTGATCGTGGTCTTGTATTTCTATGGTAGCGCCACGTCCTCGGGCTGCCCTAGTAAGAGGCGGACTGGTGGTGATGGAAGGTTGTGCACATTGAGGAGGCATGGTTTCCAAGTATGCCATAGGGGAGTGATCCAAGAGAGTACCCAGAGAAGATGAGGGAGAGAATTTGGCCACAAGAAAAAAGTCTTGAACTTGTACAACATGCCGTTGAAGTCAAAGGTCAAAGTTGAAGTGTTGAAGTCAAAGTGTCAAAGTCAAAATGTTGAAGTCAAAGTGTCAAAGTTGAAATGTTGAAGTTGAAGCGTCAAAGTCAAAGTGTCAAAGTCAAAGTGTCAAAGTCAAAGCGTCAAAGTTGAAGTGTTGAAGTCAAAGTGTCAAAGTAGAAGCGTCAAAGTTGAAGTGTCAAAGTCAAAGCATCAAAGTCAAAGTGTCAAAGTCAAAGCGTCAAAGTCAAAGCATCAAAGTCAAAGTGTTGAAGTCGAAGCGTCAAAATCAAAGTGTCAAAGTCAAAGCGTCAATTAAGGGCCAATTCCAGGAGAGGGGTTGAGACAGACAAATTCCACAGGATGTAACTTTGGAAACATGGAGTCCACACACTGTTTAGCTCTATTCCATGCACGCCCACAAATATTGTAGGTAGTGTTGCCCAGGAGATGGAATGGTTGCGGATAGATGGAATGGGTAGATTGGAATATAGAGGTGGGTAGTAATCAAGGTGAAGGAATTAGTATAATGTCACAACAGCCCCTGGCGTGCAAGGGGCTGAGACACAGGCACTACTGCTCACAGAACTCAGGATAGAGATGAAGATATTTATTTCATGTGAAGAAGAGATGTAGAGTAAGACAGTGATGAGGAGGAGAATCCAGGAGTAAGGCTCTGAAGGATTGTGGTGAGGGAATCCTGTAAGAGTAACAACAGAGGGATAGGTGAGATGAGTATGGTAGGCTGGTTGGCTTTCTTGTGCTGAGATGACACCTATTGGATGAGGGACTAACCAATAAGAAGTAGTATACTAATTCCTTGGGGAAATTAGTCCAAGAGGAGAAGAGAGGTCAGTATATGTGAGAGCTGAGAGGAGGCCTTGAGGATTGGATGACTGGTGCTGGACTGGGAGGCCCATGGCATTACATGTGGAACAATGGGGTTGGGGGTTGCAGATTGACAGGTTGAGTAATGGGCCTGTCCAGGAAGGTCATGTACTGAACTGGAGTATGGGTTGTCCAGCCAGGAATATGTACTATGGGTTTACTGTATGTACTTCTCATGCAGATAGAGTTGAAGGAGAGATGAGGATGCACCAAGCCATAGAGAGGTAGAGGGTATGCCTGGGAGATTGCCTAAAGGCTGCAGGATGTGCAGGGGGATACTTCAGGATATTCAGCAGTAGAGTGTGATTGAGCTGGACTGAGATTGGCTGAGGGCTGAGTGAGGCTGAGGAGACTTAGTTGAAGTGTGGTTATGACAGACACGGAGTTGGAGTCATTGGTCTTTTAAGGAGGTGAAGAAGCATTTAGGATGGGAGAGTGATGGGAAGGGTTGTCAGTGGAGGAGGAATTGGAAACAGAGGAGGATGAAGAGGAGTTTGATGAAGAATTGATTGGAACAGGTGGAGGAGATGTGGAGTTTGGAAGATCAGTGAGAGAGGTATTGTCAGCAAGGACAGAGTCAAATGGTGAGTCAAGGGGAGAGGAAGGATTGGAGATGTGTGAGTGGGGAATGTTTTCAAATATTTTGACATGTTTGGAACAAACTGTGTTATTGGAGTCGGGAAGGTAAATTTTGGAAGAATTGAGGTTGAATTTGAACCCAACCAGAATTCCCTCCTTGCCTTTTCCTTCAAATTTTCCGGAACTGGATGATTGGTTTAATAAAACAGCTTTTGAGCCCAGAGTTCAGATTAGGTGAAGCTTTGGCGGTTTATGTGTCCATAGTTTGTGGGCAGAGGTTTTGGCGGGAGGTGAAGGTATGAGGTTGAGAATTTGAAAGGCGCTAACCAGTATTTCATCCCAGAGAAAGGAAGGAATGTTGATGTCAATCATTGCAATCCTGGTAGCTTCAAGAATGGTGCGGTTTCCTTGTTTGGCAATGGGATTGTTTTGAGGAGTGTAGGGTTCAGAGTTAGTATGTTTTATGCCGTTTTCAGAGAGGAACAGGGAAAGAAGAATATTCAAAAATTTTCCCCCATTTTCCAAATGGAAGTTCTTAAGCAAATGTCCAGATTTATTTGTGTGAAGTTGGATGAATTCAATTACTTCATCTGGGACATCAGATTTGAGGCGCTGGGGAATGCAAGTTTTGAATTTGGAGAAGTTTTCTGTGGGAAGGAGGAAGTATCTGTGTCCTGACATTGAGGAAGGATGAATTGGTCAACAGATGTCTGCATGAATTTGTTCAAAGGTGGTCTTACTGCTGGGAAATTGTCCGCAAAACAGTTGAAGAAAAATATTTCCTTTGGCACAGGAGATGCATTCAAACTTATCCCAGTGCAGATTCAGGAATTCCAAATTCAAAAGGTCTTGGGTTCTCCCTAGGTGAGTATGACAGAAGTTTTGATGTATGGTTGAAAATGAGACAAAGGAGTACAAGATAGGAGCTGTGCAGGATTTGTCTGCATTGATGAAAAGGAGATTGTTCTCAATTGCGCCGGTGAGAATAGAGAAACTGCAAAAGACAACCATGAATCTGTTAGGGGAGTTCAGGAACAGTGAACAGCCCTTCTAGACAAGTTGGCCCAGTGAGATTAGATTAATGGCTAGGTCAGGGACAAATAGTGATTGCTTGAGATTCAATGTGGAAAAAGAGGTTGAAAGTGTGGAGGTTCCACATCCCAGCAATGAAATAGGAGCCTAGCAATTTCCAGTTTGTATCTCAGTTTTATTGGGGCCAATGTGACTGAAGAAGTCAGGGCTGTTGAACATGCAATTCAAGGCTCCAGAGTCAAGCAAGATGCAATTTTGACTTAGAGATTGTGAGGTAACCATGGCAAAGTTATAGGCAAGGTGAGTGGAGGGAGATTGTTGAGAGTTGGACAGAAGGGTACCTTGAGAACTGGATACCAAACTCAATGAGTGACCAGAGTTAGGGCATAGGTGGGGATAAAGCCACCAGCACTTGCTGAAATCATGATTTGCTTGAGGATTATGCCAGGTGGGGCAACATTTGATGACCTTGTTCTTGTTCACCATGGCTGAGGCGCATGATCCCGCAATCGCTTAGTTTTTTATTTGATTTAGATGTTGCAGAACCAGGTTGGCATTGAACTTGGCTTTGCCAAGCAAGTGAGTAATTGTGGTCTTGAGGTAGTCAAGCTGAGGGGGAAACTTTTTCTGGAGAAGATATGCCGCAATTTCATCATCCATTTGTATTCCAATTTCAGTTATTTGAAGAAAGAAGGCCCTCGCGTCTGTGATGAACTTTTCTACTCTCTTTGGATCAAATTGAAGATTGAGGAAGTTAAAGAAAACTCTCAATTGATTTTCTGTTTGTGATGAGGCATAGTATTTGTTGATTCATTTCCAGAGTTCAATACCATTGGTGAGGAGGTGGTCCTTTACACAGTGATGAAGGTTTGGTTATTGAGCTTGGCCAGAATGTATCCCACAATATCAAGGTTGACTTCAGGGGGGAATTTTTCTGGTTCCGTTGAATTGTCCAGTGGGAAACTCCTTCGAGGGACAGAATTGTATGAATTTTGGATTGCCAGAGGGAGAGGGTGGAATTGGAGAGGCTTGGGATGGAGTTGGTGAGAGTTTTGAGTAGGTATTGCGTGGTATCCATTGGTCCTTTGTTGCATGGCGACCTCAGTTGGTAGAGTATTTGGCTGTTAACCATGATAAGTTTTGAACTAAGACTTGCATGTATTTCAAAAAAGGACCAATGAATCTGGCACAAAAAAATATTAAAAAAAAATGTTGAGTTTGACTTAGGATGATGAAAAAACAAATGAAAAGTGAATGTAAATGTCTCACCCACAACAGCTTCAATCAGTTTAAGTACAGACGGACACAATGAGGGTGTTGGGGTGACGAGTAAAATATAAAGGAGACAAGAAGCAGGAGGAGTCTGAAGAGGACAAGCATGAGCATGAGGGCATTGGAAGAGTAGAGCTGAGGAGTTGGTCTTAACACCCCAAATTTGATCATCAATCTTGAGGAATTTGAGCAATTGATGATTGAGCTGGAGGCAGATTGATTGAGCAAGATGAATATGGTGATTGATGATAGGGTTAGAGGAAGAATGATTGAGCAAGGCAGCGGAGGTAGTTGGTGATGGAGTTAATTTTGTTGATTGTTGGCAGAGAAAGTGTTGGTTGAGGGAGTTGCAAGGAAGATGGGACAAGGAAGTATGAGTGATTTTGGTTAAGAGAGAGAGAGAGGGCAAGAAATGAGAGGAGAAGGAAGTGTGAGAGGAAGAAGGAAGTGTAAGGAGAGGGACCAGGATTGAGCGGGAAGGAGAGGAAAAGGCAAGGACAGAAAGAAGGTGATTGAGGTTGGAACCCAACCCTGATTTTGGGCCATTCAAATGTCACAAATTGAGATGGGACAAGGGAGAGTTCAATAATGGAGTTGCCGCACTGGGGTTGATTGGGTTGTGCTTTTGGAAGAGCTAGATAACAATAACATTAGTGAGGGCCAAGATTTTTTTAAATTAATGGAATATGAATGACCAGAATGAGGCACCTCTTTTGGAATATATATCCTTATAGTAAATACTCCAACATGTGGATAAACTGTATAAAATTGAAATTATTATTCTTTGATACTCATTAAAATACTGATGAGCCCAAAAAAGCTTGAAATATAACTGATACAGAAAGGATTAAACATAGGTAAATGTTAAAGTAATGGCTCATTGAGCCGTGCACATGGTTCAAAAGGGGCCATGTGGCAGGCAACATGGTCCAATCTGAGAAATCTACAACCCTGCACGGCTCAAAGAGTTGCACAGCCAACCCAGCCTGGTCCGCAGGCGTGTTGAATCCCACAGGCCACTGGACCGCAGTGAGCCAAAAAAAAAATAAAAAAAAAATAAAAAAAAAATAAAATGGAATGAAAGGGCACCAAAATAAACCATGAATCAAATAAACCTTCAAAAAAACAGGAATAAACCAAAAAATTAAAGAAATCAAAAAATTTTGAATTTTTGGTTAAAAAAAACAAAAAAATAAATAAATAAATCAAAAACAGAAAAAAACTGGGAATATCCAATGGACTAGCCCTCAAGTCAAAAGACCCCAAAAAAACAAAAGGAACTGGACTAGCCCTCATCTAAAAAAACCAAAGAAAAGACAAGTAACTTGACAAGCCCTCAAGTAAAAACACCAAAAAAAAGACAAGTAACTTGACAAGCCCTAAAGTAAAAACACAAAAAATAAAAGGAACTTGACAAGCCCTAAATTAAGTTCAACTTGACTAGCCCTAAAGTAAAAGGGCCCAAAAATTAACAAAGTCTTTTGAACAGCCCTAAAGGAAAAGTGCCAAAAAAAAATACAAGTCTTTTGACAGGCCCTAAAGTCAAAACACCAAAAATTAAACAAATTCAACTAGTGTTAAGCTGATCCCATCCCAAGCTTAACTAAGTTAAGCTTTTGATGGAATCAGCTCAAAATAAGTTGAACTGACTACCATTGAAATCTCATTCAAAACACTCAATATAATGATGTTAACTCAAAACACTCAACACAATGATGTTCTAAATGTTATAACCCTTTATATTAATAGAACTTTTTAGCTGCATTGGAATTAAAATGTATATGAAAACCAATGATAAAATGAAGTAAAATTCTAGTCTATAATATCTATAATCAAGAATACATTTGCAGTTGATCTTTGAGATGATCAACCCAACCAGAGGCCTTTCTAGAAATCAAGGAACGTGGTTTTTCTACAATGGGCGGGATTGGAATCATTTCTCCCTCAAGTACTATTAGAATGCAGAGGTTATTGTTTAAAAAGGAAATTAACATTGGATCTGATTGATCAGTTACATCATTTTCCATTGGAGTATAAGTATCACATGACTCCAATGAAATGAAACATATAGGTCTGGAATATGTGTCTGCTATGATTTGACCCATATGTAATTTAGCCAGCCATTTTGAGGAGGGAATCTTTTCATTGATGTCTCCAAAATCAAGTCTTTCTTTAATATTTTCAACCTCCTTTGAACCACCAACCATCTTAATGTAGCATTCTTTATGTTTCTATAATGTTTCAATCATTTCCTTCCTAACTTTAAACCATCCATTTTCTTCATAACCAAGAGATTTAGAAATGACTCTAAACCCGCAATTCCCATCTTCAATTGGATCCAAGACCTCAACCAAAAACTGATGGAATTTTTTTGGTATTTGATTGAGGTATTTCAAATTTGGTTCCTATCACAAAAACTAAATTTGTATTCATTTCTTTAATCAGATCAATTAAATGAATACTCACCAAAGATGAGCTTCTGTTTGAGCTTTGCTCCAGGTTCTCTTCCTCTGAAGAGGATTCTGATTTCAAATTAAGTAATCCCAATTCACTCTCAGTCTCTTCCTCTGAACCATGAAATTCAAATTCAGATTCTGCCAACTTTGACTAACAATTTATCATTTGTTAGTAACTAAGTTCATGAAACCAAAAAGATGAACATATCCCAAAAGAAAAGAATTATAATCTTTTGTCTTTTCTTTTTTGGAGCCCTCCTAGTTCTTTTTACCCCTTGAGTTGTTTTTCATCATGCTCAAACCACCATGGTTCTTGTTGCGTATCTGTCAATTTTGGCTTGAACCTACTTGATTGTAAGACTTTAGGTTCAAGTCTTGGCTTTGATTCATATTTTTTAATCTTCTGAATGATGTACTTGAATAGGCCGCTTTGATCATGATCTGGAGATTCCAAGATCATTGTATCCAATTTTTCATGTAACTGAGGAATGATAAGAATTTCATCAAAATTGCACTTGAAAAATTCAAATGGATCAACCATTAGTGAATTAGGATTCATTATTCAAAAAAAATTATCACACAGTGATTGGAAAAATCCAACTTAAGCCAACTTACAGAACTAGAACTGCAAGGGTCATAGTCCAACATCCACTGGTGATGAACATCTTTTGGTACCACAGATCCTCTGGATGCTAGATGGTCACCTATTTGGTGGGAACACGGCAAAACCATAGCCTTGGAATATGAATTGGTGCACACTTTGCCATCATGATCACATTTGAATTTCTTGAATTGCTCCCTAATAAGATGAATTGTCTCTAAAGACAATTTGTAACCCAATGGTAACAGTTCAGGTGGAAAAACTTTCCCTAACCTAATTTGAGAGTTATTAAGTGATGCATGAACTGATTTAATTTGATTTGAAACTGTTCTGTCAAGGCTTTTCCAAAAATCCAACAGGTTTCCCAAAGAGTTTGCAAGGAATTGTTTGAGAGTTTCATGGGAGCCTTCAACCTGAGATGTTGTTTTGTTTCCAAAATATGGGTTCATATAAGTCCACACTGTTACAAATGTCTCTTTGATAGGGAAAATGTTATTTTACATATACTCAAGTACATCCTCATAGTCTTTCAAGAAACACTATAAAAGTAAAAAGGTGAGAACCCAAAACATGGAAGAATAAGAAGCAGTGATTTGGAACTACTCTGAGTTCTGCATCATTGACTTCTGCCTCCTCCTTGGTCTTTGAGGCCCCATACTTTGCCCAAATAGTCATGAAGCTTTTCCATCCTTCAACATCATTAAAAAAGCATGCTTTACAGTTTGCTTGTATGTTTTTAGAAAAGTGCAGATTGCAAAATTGTCTTGATGCATCAGGAAAACTAGATTCAATAGCACAAATCAGAGCTTTTTCCACGGTCTTTCAGAAAGATTTTATGAAGTCTC
This sequence comes from Puccinia polysora, assembly GCA_025617555.3. Lineage (NCBI taxonomy): Eukaryota > Fungi > Basidiomycota > Pucciniomycetes > Pucciniales > Pucciniaceae > Puccinia > Puccinia polysora. The sequence continues at coordinate 16,316,837 of CM062628.1, forward strand.
TCAAGATCATAAGCCAAATACTTTAATGCATTTACAGACCAACTGAAGAAATCAAACGTTTCTTTTGTTATAAACCAAGAGATTTTGTGCAAGTTTTCCAATTAGCTCTCATTCCTACAATATGCAATAGCAGGGTTTTGTACTTATTTGTCTTATAAGAGAATCCAACATAGCAATATGTTGGAATTGTTTTGAAAGCTTTACTGCCTCAGGATGTGCTAAGTACAGGACCCCAAGTGACCCTCTCCACTGAACTTTGACTGGTGAATCCAACTTGTTTCTTCAAGGTGTTCATAGAGTACCTCCATAACACTGTTCCCCTTCAGTTCTGCAAGCATTACCTTCCACTTAGTGTTATAGATTGTTTGGTCATCAAAATAATCCCACCCAACAATCTTGCTCAATTTTCTCTTAAGTTGTAACATATTGAGCCCATATTTCATTCCTTCCTTAAGTAGATCCAAGGCTTGCCCAGAACTTCTCCTCAGTTGAGGATGCACAGAGGCATTTTCAGACGGTTGATGGTTATGTTGGTTTTCTGTTGAGACTGAGGATATTCAGATTTGGAAGTCAGAGAGAAGGATGATTGATTTCAGAAATGAAATAACGGATGAAAAAGAGATGAATGAAAATATGAATACGGAGAGTACAAATGATAAATGATAATGAGTCAAAAGAAAACAGAAGAAACGCTTACCTGAGGATATTCAGATTTGGAAGTCAGAGAGAAGGATGAGGAATGAAATCTTCTCTCTGACCCGCAATCTGTCCTCAGGTGTTTTATCTTGATCGGATTTCACAGGATCAGGTGACATGTGTAGAGATGAAAATGAATTTGAATAATGAAATTGACATCTGCGCTTCTGGAGGTGAGAGGCATACATTGAGTGTAGGCTGATATGATTTTGGTGATGGAGGAGACTTGGAAGGGGATTGACAGAGACATGAGATGAGAAAGTAACAAGGATATGGAAAGAAAGAGTCTGGGGAGTGACTACTCCAATACCCCCCCTTGCTGAGCACAGTCCAGAAGACCAAATCGGAGTTGATGAGAGCGTAGGAGGACTTGGGAGAGTGGTTTGGTGAGTATGTTGGCAAGCATATTGCTTGTGGAGATGTGTTTGACGGTGAAGACACCACGCTCGACGCATTTGCGGATGAAATGGTGTCGGGCATTGATGTGTTTGGTACAAGAATGGTGCTCTGGGTTCTTTGAAAGAGCTTTGGCGCCCTCGTTGTCAACAAAAAGCTTGACTGGGTTATTGTTGCAAAGATGAAGCTCACTCATGACATTCCTTAGCCACAGACCTTCCTTGTACGCATTTGACATGGCCTTGTATTTGGCTTCTGTGCTGGAAAGCGAGACCGTAGGCTGTTTTTGGATTTCCAGGAGATCGCGCCAGAGCTGACGCGGAAGGTGTAGCCGGTGTGGAAAGAATAAAGGTTATCCCCCTATAATTGTCCCAAGGTTTGGAAGTTAACGGTTCCCTGCATTTGAAAGGAGATGAGGATGTCCAAAGTCGCACTTAAATGAGAAACAGGAATAAAGAGATAAAGAGATAAAGAAAAGTAGAGAGAGAAATCCCCAATCCTTCAATACTAAGAACTTTCCACCTGGATGTGTATCTGGTATGAGTTCCCTTAATCTCCTTGTGAGATGAGTGATTCAATCTGGATGATGATATTCTTCCTCCTCTGCATCAATGCTCTGATGCCTCCTCCTCTCCTCCAACCCAGAGTTGAGAGTGAGGATAAGTCCTCCCTCTCAACCCTAACCTAAGTACACGCGCAAATAACAGTATGAAAACAAAACAGAAAACAATCTCAAAACAGAAACTCTAGCCTCCTCTCCCCACCTCCTCCCTACCAAACTCCCCCGTTGTCCGTACGCCGTTCCGTCCATCCGGTTCCTCCTTCTCATGACGCGGTCCTTGCACCGCGCCCTACTTGGAGCCCCCCGCGCCTGTCTGTATCCGTTCATCCGCGCCCGTCGTGGATGTCCGGTAATATCCGGCATGATCCGCGTGCTTGCGCGCGCGCTTCATCCGTTCCTTCATAGCCCGCGGATTGCTCCGCCCCTACGTATCTGAACCGGCGCGCCCGCAAACCTAGTTGAGCGCACTACCTTCCAAATCCGATCTCCGGGGTGGATTGCCGCCCACGCCGCATTTGATGCTGAGCCCGGCCCGTCCACCAGGTGCGGAGCCAAACAGCGGCTGCTGCTGAGCACTCTGCATACCCTAATGCTGAGCCTGCTCGCCCCCAATGCTGAGCGCGCAGCCGCGACGCAGTTCCCAATCCGTGTCTTTAAATTGACACCACACTGGATGTTGATTGACAATCATCTTTATCCTCAGCCCAGTCAGAGTCCAAATACCCTGACAAATCAAGAGTCGTGCCACCTAACGTCAGCTTGAGGGAGCAAGTGGATCGGAGATAGCAGAGGACTCGTATTGCAGCATCCCAATGCGACATAGAGGGGTCTTTCAGAAGTTGGGATAGTTTGTTGATGGGGAAAGAGACGTTGGGGCGGGTGCATTGAGACACCCATAGGAGCAAGCCTATAAGCTGATTAAACTGAGGGGGGGAGGCTGGTTTGTCAGGCAATTTTCAACGGAGTAGTTTGAAATGGTTTGTTGTTGGGCAGGAAACCGGCTTCCAGTCAGTTGGGAGGAACTCATCAGCCAGGGAGTCTATGTAGTGAGATTGACAGATGGATACGGTGAAAGAGGGGTGATGACGTGAGATGGAGAGGGATAGGAAAAGGGAAAGCTCGTCGTCGGAGCCTATGGTGAAGATCCTCCCGATGTCTTTGACAAAATTTGCAAAAAAGGGCCTGGTACCGACAACGGCAAGATCGTTGACGTGAGCGGTGAGTGCGCCAATAAGATGTCCGCCATTGAGCTTGAAAAAAAGGGAGGGATCGTATGATGACTGAGACAGACCAAGAGAGGTGAGTGTTAACTGGAGTTCAATGTTCCACTGCCAAGGGGACTGTTTTAGACCGTAGATTGCGCGGGAAACCTTGCATACCCAGTCTGGGTGAGCAGCGTCCTCAAAACCTGGCGGCTGTGACATGTAAACTGGTTCGTCAAGATGTCCGTTCAGAAAAGCTGTCTTGAAGTCAATCTGACAGCCTTTCCATCCTTTGGAGCCCATCAGACTGAGGAGTAGTTGAAGAGTCTCGAGACTAAGCGTGGGGGCAAACACCTCGGAAAAATCCAGGACTTTTATTTGGGAAAAGCCCATAGCTACAAGGCAAGCCTTCAATTTGATGATTGAGCCATCTGCGCGACGCTTGACCTTGAAGACCCATTTTGAGCAGATTATTTTTCTTACATTGGGCGGGGGAACAAGGACACAGGTTTTCATGCCAAGGAGTGAGTTCATCTCCTCCTGAGCCGAGGAGATCCAGCGGCGCGAGTGCGTCAAACGAAGAAGTTGTTTCCAACTCTTTGGGGCGGGTAGGTCATCCTTGACCAAAGCCTTTCGTGATAAGGTCCCATATTGTGACGGTGGACGACAAACACGTGAGGAACGGCAGGGAGGAGATGATGGTTGTGGAGGCGTGGGAGGAGAGGATGGGGGAACGGGAGGGGGGTGAGGGAAGGTCTGAGCCGGACGACTGGATGCTCGGGGAGCGGTAGCAACGTCTGGTAGGGCAGGGTGGATGTTGTTCTGAGGGAATAGGAGAAGATGGAGAGTTAGCAGGAGCGGAGAGAGGAAAAGAAGAGGTGACAGTGGGAACAGAGACGGGAGCAGGAACAGATGGAGGGAGGGAAGAAGTGGGAGTGGGGAAGGAGATGGAAGAGAGGTTGGGAGGCGGCATAGGAGCGGAAAGACAAGAAGAGGGAGTAGGGCAAACAGCAGAAGGAAGCAAAACAGGAGAGCATTCAGAAGGGGTGGGCCAGATAAGAGGCACTGAGGGAGATGGCAGGGTGTCACTTGCACCTTTAGTAGGGCAGCCGTAGGGAAAGGTTGTGTCATTGAAGATAACGTCTCTAGATTTGATGACGCCTTTTGATTTGAGATCCATCAGACGGTATCTGTTTCCGTGTTGTAGGTAGGAGAGCAAGATGGCGGGCTTTGCTTTGTCGGAGAGTTTTGATTGGGTGATGTCTGGGAGTTTGTACCAGGTAAGACAACCAAAGGGGTGAAGATAGGCTGGGTCCATGTTGAGAGCTTTTAGGTTGGAGTTGGGGGAGACAAAACCGGAGGGGTTTTTACATGGAAATGAGTTGAAGGGAAAGAGAATGTGACGGAGAACCTCCGCCCAGAAAGTTTTTGGAAGATTTGATTGAGAGAGTGCACATTGGACCATGTTGTTGATGGTCCTGTTGGAGCGTTTGGATACTCCTTTGAGCTGCGGAGAGTGGGGTGGACCCGGCTCGCGCTCAATTCCTTTGTTGGACAGATAGGAACTCATTTGGTTGCTTAGGTATTTGCCGCCGTTGTTGGTTTGTAGGGAGGAGATTGTGGAGTTATATTGGTTTTCATAAAAGGATATGAACAGTTTTGTGCACTCAAACAAGTCGGATTTGTGGCGCATTGGGTAGGCAAAAATGGCCTTGGAGCAGTCATCAATGAAGGTAATGAAATATTGGTATACCTTGCGCGAAGTGGTTTTGAAAGAGCATACATGTCACACAACCACCCCACGTACTATAGGGCAATTCTTAGATGATTGTGAGTGCAAAGGAATACCAAGTGCGAGGGCAAGTGCAAATAGCAAGACCCAGTTGCAAAGTGCAAACTTGGTTATGCCACTCAACAAATGGCGAGATGAATGGAAGGTGTTCCGAAGAAGGAAAATCAACCTGAGTCCAATGTGATAACTAGGTTGCAGCAAAATGCAAGAACTTATGAAATTAACTAACTGAGGAGACAATCATCAGGCAAGGGGATAGCCCTTATAAGGTAATCCAAAGTGACTAGATACAACCTGGTGATGAGCTAACTACAGGTGAAGCGGTGAGGCAATGAATGACAGGAACGGAATAGGAAATGAAGCAGTGGTATAGATCCAAGGTCTTAGCGTAAGTGCGAGACAATAGAATCTGAGCGTACAATTGCATGACAAATTGGGATAGGAGCGAGTGACGTTGAAGGTAATGCAAATGAGAGGTAATAGTGTATGCAGGGTAGGGACTAGTCCAATTGCAAACTATACAGTAGTGATGGCTTGGTTAGACATATATGGGAACTAACAAACAATGCATGACCAAAGATGGAAGTCAAAGGCTGTTGATTGGCCAGGGAAGGAGATTGGATCTCAGAATGGATGGTCGACCGGTATGGAGTTAACTGCAAAGTTTGCAAGTATATACTGAGTTGGTCGCCAAGATTGGAAGGTCAGCGCGAGCCAGAGGAAATAGCGGATCGCACTATTGATGTTGTACTTTTATTTGTGTCACGCTTTTAGACTGAGGTAGATGGTACTGAGGAGAGGACATGTTCAAGTGGTGAAGACAATAATCCTGAAGTGGAAAGCGTGACAGTTGCCCAGGTATAAAGACCCGAGATCCTGCAAGCATGCAGGTAAATTTTCCCATTGATCTCAAGTCGTTTAATTATCACTGTATACCCTTATACATTACTTAATTCATTACCCAATAGTTTTTTTATAAATTTTGTAAAAATGTCGTCATTGTCATCCCAATGTTGCAAAAACTGTATTTGCCGCAACAAGTGTTGTATTCCCAGTACTGCTGTCCAAGGTCTCCGAGGCAAGTGCAAGCAATGTCGACTTTGAAAGGTGGCGTGCAACTTCCCTATAAATGTTGAGTCAACCGTTGAGGGTCCTTTGGAATCATCAAGGGAGATGCAAAGTTGTAGGTCCGCGCCGAGGGTCAATTACAAAATACCACCATTGCCGGAGATTGAATACTTGGGGAAGCGAGTTCCTGGTGAGTACTAATCAGCAATAACTAATGAACTTGAAATAGTAACTAATTGTTTGCTTTTTTTACTAGTGTTTCCTTGTTTTCAAAGAGATACTACCAACACACCACCACCACCTTACTGGGGACCACCGACTGAAAACCTGGGGACCCAGATGAATGCCAAGGTGCCAGGCGAGGTATCCGGTGCAGAACCGGTAGGAGTTATCACCGAGGAAGCGAGGGAGGAAGAAGAAAACACAGCGGAACAAGAAGAGGAAAATGGAGGAAACAGAAGTGGAGAGAACAAAGAGGAAGCGGGTGAATTAGAAGAAGGAAATGAAGGAGATGGAAGGGAGGAATTGGCTGGGATGGAAGGGATGGAGGGCCGAGGAAAAGCGGATCCGGTGCAAATTGTATTGCCGGTCGAAACGGATGCGAGGCGCCTGACGGACAATATCGGAGAAGGGTTGGGTGGCCAAAGGAAGAGAGTGTATGAAGAGCTCTTGGAGGAAGGTGGATGGAATGCTTGGCAAAAGCAAGCTTGGGTTGCAAGATGCGAGGAGATTTTCGAAAGGCACATTGTAACGGAAGTGCTGGTACTTCAAAGAATGTCCGCATTGATAAACAATGAAGACCTGGATACCTTTTGGTTGATGGTTGCGGAATTGACGGAGAATTGGGAGGATGCGGAGAAAGAAATAAAAGAAACTTTGTAATTTAATGTATATTTTTTTTTGTTTTTTGTATTAAAAAATAGAATTATTATTATTATTATTATAATTATTTATTTTTTTAATAATAAGTGGAAATGAAGGGAAAATGAGAAAAGAATAACACAGTGAGATGGAGGAATTAATTGATGAAATGATGGTGAAATAAAATGGGTTTTAATGGGATGAACTATGGAATGGAATGTGATTGAGTAAGAGAAATGTGGAATGGAATGGAATTGGATTGGATGAAATGTGGAATGGAATGGAATGGAATTGGATGGGATGAAATGTGGAATGGAATGGAATGGGATTGGATGGGATTGGATCATGATTGCCGAGGTTTGCAAGTGTAGCTTGCATGGAATTCTCGAATCAGATCGGGTGAGTTGCAAAGGTGATGGGCTGGTTCCCACAAGGTGCGATCTTTGTCGTACTGGAAGCCAGACCATTCAACGAGGTATTGAAGTTTTCCTTTGCGTAACCTGGAATCCAGAATACGGCTTACTTCCCACTCTTGATGATTGAGGACAGTGACCGGTTCAGGAGGGGGATGAGTCTTGCCCGGGTATAGGACTTGAGCTGGCTCTAGGAGAAACACATGAAAGACTGGGTGAATACCTTGCCATTTTTCAGGTAAAGTAAGTTTAAAGGCGTTAGGGGAGATGACTGATTCTACTTTAAAGGGGCCAAGCTTTCTTTTGGAGAGTTTGCAAGTTGGGCAAGTACTGCGAATGTTGCAAGCATTGAGCCATACTTGATCTCCTACTGCAAAGGTTGGAGCCAAAGTGCAAGATTGGTCTGCTTGCTCCTTATAGCGCTGGTTTGCTTCTTTGAGGTTGGTTTGAAGTTGCAATTGAAGGGATTGAATTTGTTCAAGGTAATCAGTAGCAGGTTGAGAAGGTGCTACGTGAAGGGAAGAGAAAGTTGGGTTTCTACCATAAAGAGTTTGGAAGGGCGACTGTTTGGTGGAGGAATGAGTGGAGTTGTTGTAGGCAAATTTGGCTAGTGGGAGACATTGCGACCAGTCGTCTTGTTGATAGGCGACATACATTTAAAGATATTGTTTGAGGATCTGATTAACTTGCTTGGTTTTCCCATCCGTTTCCGGGTGGTAAGCCGTTGATAAATTGCAAGTGATCTTCAAATGTTGGCATAGCAAGGTCCAGAAGCTTGAGACAAACAGAGATCCACAATCACCAACTATATTATCAGGGAGACCATGTTCTGAAAATACATATTCTATGAACAAGTTAGCCAAGTCTTCTGAAGAGGCCGTCACATTACTACGTAAAAATAAAGCCATCTTTGAGAAGCAATCTACTATTACTAGAATAGCATCATATCCACTAGAAGAAGGTAATTGAGAAATGAAATCCATAGACAGCAAGTGCCAAGGAGGAGGCGGAATTGGAAGTGGCTGGAGCAGCCCATACTTCCGGTGTTTTGAGGACTTGTTACGATTGCAATCATAGCACGCGCTAACATAGTCTTTTACTTCTTTGGTAATACCAGGCCAGTAGAAGTCTTGTGCAATCAATTGGTAGGTTTTATCCTGCCCATAATGACCAGCAAGCGGAGAATCATGCCATGACTTGAAGGTATCTAATTTAATGCAAGAATTATCTGGTACTACTATACAATCATCATAAACTAAAAAGTCATTATCATCTATACTGTAGCTACTATCTAATAAGTTCACACTTTTGCAAAGTTTGATGCACTTGGGGTTGTCGCGTTGAGCTTGTTGAAGTTTGGAAGCCAAATCTTGTAAGCAAGCAATGATTGAACTGAGTTGGGAAGATTGGGTTGAGAAGAATGTCCTAACGTTTTCAGGGTTGTTTTTGGCAAAGGTGCTCCACCCCCTGGGTAAACGTCGTCCCGACGTGATAAAGCATCAGGAACTACCGCTTGTTTCCCAGGACGGTACGTGATTGTAAAGTGGTACTCGGAGAGGTATTTGGCCCAACGTGCCTGTCTACGTGTGAGGACTTTTGAACTCATGAAATACTTCAAAGAATTATGATCAGTTAAAACCTCAAAAGATTCCTTAAGACTCAAAAGGTATGAACGCCATTTCTTCAAGCAATAAACAATTTCAAGAAGTTCCTTGTCATGAATCTCATAGTTAAGCTCTGCAGCAAGCAACTTGCGAGACTCGAAAGCTACGGGGTGAAAGAGAGAAGTGGAAGGAGAAAACTGCAAGATGACTCCTGCTATTGCATAGTCACTTGCGTCTGTTTCGACAATAGTGCAAGCTAGCTTGTTGAAGTGAGGGAGTATCAGAGCAGTAGTGAACGCTTTCTTCAGAGCTTTGAACTCCAAAGCAGCTTGTTTGGTAAAAATAAAAGGAGTTTCTTTTTGAAGAAGGTTAGTAAGATTCACAGTTTTTTTGGCGTAACGCGCAATAAACCTTCTATAGAAATTACTGAAACCAAGGAAAAATTGAAGAGATTTAACGGAAGAAGGTGGGGGCCAGTCCAATATGCATTTGCTTTTGGCTGGGTCCATCAATAGTCCTTGCTGCAAGACTACAACACCCAAAAAATGAAGAGAAGAGGAATGGAACTTGCACTTAGAGGCTTTTGCAAAAAGGTCATTCTTGCAACGTCGCTGTAGAACCTCTCGTACATGTGCAATGTGATCTTTGAGGTTTCTCGAGTAGACTAGTATATCATTGAGATATAACACAATGTATTTACCTACAAGATTGGAAAAATTGTTGTTGAAAAAATGTTGAAAAGTGGAAGGAGAGTTGCAGAGGCCAAAAGGAATGACAGTATACTCATAGCTGCCAAAGCAGGTTCTCATTGCAGTTAAATAATCATGACCTTCCTTAATGTGAATTAGGTTATAGGCACCTTGAAGGTCTAACTTTGAGAAATGAGTAGCTCCATGGAAGAGGGTAAGGAGATGTGACATAGGTGGTACTGGATAGGCTTTCTTCCGGGTTACCTGGTTCAGTTTCCTGTAGTTTGCACAAAGGCAAAGTACGCTGTCTTTTTTCAGTACAAATAGGACAGGGGAACCGGTGTTCAAATCGCTTGGTCAAAGAAATCCTTTCGCTACATTTTCCACAATGTAGTCTTGAAGCGCAATTGATTCTTGCGTCGAGAGAGAGTAAACTGGTCCTGGTGCCGGAGGTGGGCCAGTAAGTTCAATCTTATGATTGTAAGGACGGGATGGAGGCAGTTTATCTGCTTTTGCAGCTGAAAAGACGTCAGCAAAGTCATGATAAACCAAAGGTAAAGACTCTCGAATGATTTCTAAATTATCAATCTTGTCATCTTTGAGCACCGGGTTTGAGTTGCTCGCATGGTGCCAGAGGATTAGGGAGCTGAAAATAAACCTTTTGGTTGGTGTCTGTTTCTCTTCAAAGGAACAGGAAAGAGGTAAGCTGGATAGGTAAGCAATAACTCCTAAATCTGAAGAGGGAATTTGAGAATGAATGTCAGGATATTGCAAATCTCCTGGCGGAAAATTGTCATCCAACTCAATGACAGTTTCAGGTAGGCTGTTTAATTCCTGATTGACAGAAAGGTTGGTGTTCTGGGGGTGCAAGGTCCAAAGGTTAATTACTCCTTCTTGCCAATTCACATCCGGATTCCAGTAAACTAGGAAATCATGGCCTAGAATGGTATCATCCATTCCGGGTATATCCAAGACAAATAAATCCCATTCAAAGCTGCGGAAATTGGAGAATGCAAAGGTCCATTTTGCCTTTTGGGAAACCCAATAATACGGTTCAGTCGCACTACTTACTAGATAGATGGGAAATTTACCTATCTTGGAACGCGTAAGATTTTTGGAAGTGGCAAAAGATTCACTGATGAAGGAAAAATTAGCGCCGCAATCAAGTAATACTTGATAAGGAGTGTTGTCGGAATGGAATAGGATAAATCTCAAACTTGGAGCACCTAGTGACTCGCAAGTGCGAAGATTTACTCGCGGTGATTTAGATAATGTGTAGTTTTCCTTGCGAGTATCAGAAAAACTACAAGCTAATTTTTTGACTGCTTAGCCGCTTCACGCGCTAACCGCTTTTCACAGCTGTTGACATCATGTTTACCTCCACAATACATAAACAGCGCATTCTTTTCCCTTTGCAGCCGTTCCTCACTTTGAAGCATCCCGGTTTCCTTGTCCAAGAACTTTGGAGTTTCGGCAACAGCTTTCCCTTTCAAGTTGGAGTTCAAAGATGGGGTTGGTTTGGATGGTTTTGGGTTCCTTGTGTTTTGCTTTGAGGAGTTTTCCACCTTTGGAGCCGAGGTGGATGGTCCATGGTCGTTTTGCCAAGAGCGATTCTTGTCATGATAGCCATTACCAAGCTCAATCACTCAATTGATTAGCTGCTGAAGCGAGGTTGTCTTATGACCCCCAACTGCAAGCTGTTTGATTAAGCGTGCCGGTAAAAACTTTCGGAAATGGAATAGAAGAGCGGCCTCGTTCCACTGGATGCAAGACTGCAAGGTTTGAAAATGAGAAATATAAACGGAAGCTCTACTATTCTCCTTCATAACTAAACTATTAAGTTTGTATTTGGCGTTTTGAACTTCATTGGGATTGCCGAACAGGGTGATCAATTGTTGCTCAAACTTGTCCCAGTTGTTGAGAATACAAGTGGGACTGTTGTTGGATAAAAGTTTGAGGTACGGTTCAAACTACTGCAAGGCTCTACCTCCTAAGAAGGAAAAAGCATAAATAACTTTATGTCTATCGGAAGGAAAATTGTTGGAGTCGTTTGAAAAGATGATTTTACAAGACTGTAGGTAGGATCTAAGCTTATGAGGGTGTTCTCCTGTAAAGTGATCAGGTTGTTTCATGCCCGGAGTGCAAAAACTAGGAGGGCTTGGACTAGATCGCTGGGCACCATGAGTGAGGGCCTGGATCAATGTTGAAAGCAGGGTCAGAGCATTGGGCTCGAGAGCAGTAGTGCAAACCCCTGGTCTACCACAAGTCAAGGTTTCATTGGAAGAATGGTTGGAGTCCACAAATTCCGCGAGAGGTTCTGTCAGAGCATCCCATGGAGGAGCCCGAGGATCATCAAGAGGTTCCACAGATGGTGATTTGGAAGGAGGAACTGGATCTAAGGGTTGTTGGGCCCAAGGAGCGCTGGTTCTCCCTACCCGATGGATCTCATCATTGTAAGGGGCGAGGGAAGCGTTCCCGGTTGAGCAAGTACGTGACATTGAGAAAGAAAAAGTCTACTATAGGTTGGCAGGCTACAATAGATGAGTTGAGTTAGTTAATTTACTGTCACACGACCACCCCACGTACTATAGGGCAATTCTTAGATGATTGTGAGCGCAAAGGAATACCAAGGGCAAGGGCAAGTGCAAATAGCAAGACCCAGTTGCGAAGTGCGAACTTGGTTATGCCACTCAACAAACGGCAAGATGAATGCAAGGTGTTCCGAAGAAGGAAAATCAACCTGAGTCCGATGTGATAACTAGGTTGCAGCAAAATGCAAGAACGTATGAAATTAACTAACTGAGGAGACAATCATCAGGCAAGGGGATAGCCCTTATAAGGTAATCCGAAGTGACTAGATACAACCTGGTGATGAGCTAACTACAGGTGAAGTGGTGAGGCAATGAATGACAGCAACGGAATAGGAAATGAAGCAGTGGTATATATCCGAGGTCTTAGCGTAAGTGCGAGACAATAGAATCTGAGCGTACAATTGCATGACAAATTGGGATAGGAGCGAGTGAAGTTGAAGGTAATGCAAATGAGAGGTAATAGTGTATGCAGGGTAGGGACTAGTCCAATTGCAAACTATACAGTAGTGATGGCTTGGTTAGACGTATATGGGAACTAACAAACAATGCATGACCAAAGATGGAAGTCCAAGGCTGTTGATTGGCCAGGGAAGGAGATTGGATCTCATAATGGATGGTCGACCGGTATGGAGTTAATTTCGAAGTTTGCAAGTATATACTGAGTTGGTCGCCAAGATTGGAAGGTCAGCGCGAGCCAGAGGAAATAGCCGATTGCACTATTGATGTTGTGCTTACATTTGTGTCACACTTTTAGACTGAGGTAGATGGTACTGAGGAGAGGACATTTCGAAGTGGTGAAGACAATAATCCTCAAGTGCAAAGCGTGAAAATACGTCGGAGTGTATCAGTTGTCCGGGTCTGGTAGACCTATAGCTAAGACAAGAGTGAAAGGGAGTTCTGGTAATTTTTGACTTGATGCATGTTTTGCATTGTTGAACTTGTAGTGTGTTGAAAGGGGCTGGGGAGAGATTGTGGTCCTTCAGATATTTCTTGAGGGATTTCAGATTCAAGTGTGAAAGTCTGCAGTGGTATCCAAACAGACTGTTTTCAGAAAAGTGTTGAAAGGTTGTTGAGAAGCATGTATCTTGGCTCACAATCTTGTCAGGGAGATAGTAGAGGTTCCCTTTTCTTTATCCTGACACAAAGGTGTTATTGTCTCGTGACAACTTATTGGCAGTCTGTATGTTGCATCTGTCTTTTTTGAAAATCACCTTGAGTCCAGCGTTGCACAGCGAGGAGACCAAGAGAAGAGGGGAGCTCAGATGTGGGACGTATAAGGATTTCAGATTGAAAGAAGGGAAGTGTATCTTGCCGGTCTTCTTGGAGGTGATTATTGACCCGTCGGCAAGGCGGATCACAGTGTTATCGGAGCGTTTGTTGGAGAGTTGGTTGTCGTGGGGGGTCATGGATATCAAGCATCCTGAGTCAATTTTGAAGTCCTTGTCTGAGTCTGGGTTCACCAACAAGGAGTTTGCAATTGCTGATCCCGCATGTACAACAATTTCCGAGTCGGAGAAATCTTCTGAGTCCTTGTCATCGTTGACAGTATCTTGATCCTGCTTGGTGTGATTTGCAACTGCCAATTTGGTGCTCTGCGGTTGTCTCTTCTCCTTTTTCCTGTTTTTTCTTGCTTGGTCAAGTGCCTTGCAGACTTCTGTACACCTTGAGAAGGAATGGCCTTCCACTTTTCAGTGAGTGCAGTAGTATGTTCTACCATTCGGGTGGAGATCCAGTTTCTTTTTAGGTTGTACTTCCCTTTGGTATGGATGTTTTACGGCTATCAAGTTAGCTATAACTTCCTCGTTTCTAGTTTGTCTACAAAGGTGTTCTTGTTTGAGAGCAGTGATGATCTTGGAGGACGGGACAGACTATTTGTTCATCATGCTGGATACGCACACCAACCAATTTTCGGGAAGGGATAATAGTATTGCGGTTGATTGAAGGTCATTGGCTGTAAGAGGGTTGTCCGGAGTGATAAGAGATGACAGTTTTTCTCCATAGGAGATGATTTCGGCTAGATGAGTGGGGATGTCCTTATCATTGAGCTTGGTTAGGAGCAGCTTCCTGAGCCAGTACATTCTTCCGCCCAAGGAGTTATCTTGGTGGGCTTCTTTCAAAGCGGTCCACATTCCAAGGGCAATTTCTTTGTGTTTACAAATGTATTGAAAGTTTGAAACGTTGACTGATTGTGATATCACTGAGCATACAGCCAGGTTGTCTCTGGACCAAATTTCTTGGTTCAATTTAGATTTTTCATTCTTTTTGACGTCAATCAGATAGGCAACGCCGGATGCGCGGAAATTTATTCTGAGGATCATCGCCCAGTCTAGATAGTTGGATTCTGATCCTGGTGCGTTCAGTGGGATTATCAAAGGTGTTTTGAGCACAGGGTGAGAGGATAGAGGTTCCTCCATGGTGGTTAGTTATTGAGCAAAATTTATTGAGAGATGTGTGACGGATCCTTCCTGTATGAGGCGGTTTCAGCTGATTAGCAGTTGGTCACTCTGGGCTCATAACCTGTTGAGACTGAGGATATTCAGATTTGGAAGTCAGAGAGAAGGATGATTGATTTCAGAAATGAAATAACCGATGAAACAGAGATGAATGAAAATATGAATACGGAGAGTAAAAATGATAAATGATAATGAGTCAAAAGAAAACAGAAGAAACGCTTACCTGAGGATATTCAGATTTGGAAGTCAGAGAGAAGGATGAGGAAGGAAATCTTCTCTCTGACCCGCAATATGTCCTCAGGTGTTTTATCCTGATCAGATTTCACAGGAGCAGGTGACATGTGTAGAGATGAAAATGAATTTGAATAATGAAATTGACATCTGCGCTTCTGGAGGTGAGAGGCATACATTGAGTGTAGGCTGATATGATTTTGGTGATGGAGGAGACTTGGAAGGGGATTGACAGAGACATGAGATGAGAAAGTAACAAGGATATGGAAAGAAAGAGTCTGGGGAGTGACTACTCCAATATTTTATTTATAGGAGATTCTCCACAAGGGGTATGCCTTTGTGCAACTTGCCTGGATTAAAAACGTGCACCCAAACGTCCTTGTGTGAGTTTGTCTAGAACGTTTGGTATGAAGTTGTCCTGAATAGGAACCATGGCAATCACAGGCTAAATCCACATATTTATCTTTCTTTGAGTTAAAAAACTTCAGAGCATAACCATGCTTCACAGCCCATGTTTGAAAATATTTTTGTGCCTCTTCCCTAGTAGGAAAAGCTCTCAAAGGAGGTGAGTCAAGTGGATCTGTCATAGTTACATAGTTATATTGATGGCATGCACTCCATCAGTTTCAATCAAATCAATTATGGCAAAGACCAGTAACCTAAAATTTTCCTCACAACCAGAGGTCAAATCCCACTTTGAAACATTTTGTTCCTCAATTCTCAACCTTGATGAGGATGCAATTGGGGCTTCCAATGTTTCATTACCCAAATCCTTTTTTTATTTTTCCAAAGCTTTGTTGATGGCACTATCAATGAAGAGCTTCCATGCAGCCATGTAAGAAGAAGGATGTCCTTGCCACTGTTCCCATGCACAAAAATGCAATGGTATAATTCAGTATTCAATCCAACTTTCAATTGAACAAACGGAGTTTTCTCACTTTTGAGTTGAGAAAGAATTGTTTGCAGATTTTTATATGATTTCAATTTTCACTTTACTTTCACTTTGGTTTCCTTTTAAAGTTGATTTGGAATTGCTAGGTGTGGAAAAACAGTCCCAAAAAGTATGCTTTGATCCCAAATTTGGGCTGACGGAACACAAGTGAGGTCCAGGGGGTACCCAACATTCTGGAACAACGTTGGGGGGGTTGTGCACCCCCAAAAATGGCAGTTTTGAGCCGTGTATGGGGGTACAGGGCCCAAAATTGCTGTTTTTGGGGGTTAAACGGCTCCTACAAGATTTCCCAGGGGTTGTGCGTGTTTGAAAAGGCCCTTTGTAGCCATCTATGGGCCCCCACGGCTCATTTTAGCCATGTAGGGCCCTATATAACCACCACAAGGTTGGAGCAGTGAATTTAACAACACCCTTAAACTCTTATGTAGGGTATCAAAATTTTAGGATGATTTGCAATATTTTAAAGACTTTTACAGATGGAATTAACACCAATATAAAGGGTTTTAGTCTATTGATACATGCAAAGAGAAATGTTAAAGATTTTATATAGAACTGTGTGAATTATCTGAGGGTTTCTACAAATACATCTTACTGATTTTGAAGTACTAGGATCAATTCATTAACTTTTTGGTAAATATGGTGTATCTAATGAGTTAGGTTGAGTTTTCAACTAAGTGTTTTTACTTAAACAACATTTAGTGGGTGCTGAATTCTGTTTGGTGGTTAGTCAACCACTGATTGTCAGATGGTCAACAAATAGATATGTTACAGAAAATCAGCTGTGGTTACTTTCAACTGAAGCTACCAAGAGTTTTGAATTGACTGGAGGCCATCCTTTTGGTTGTAATGGTAAGGGAAACTCATCAACTTCAAAATTGGGTTGATAACCCAAAAAGATAGGGACCCCTTGGATATTTCCTCATAAAGAAATTTGGTCCAGCCAACATCTGTGGCTTGTCACATGAACATCAGGAGTTGAAAACCCAATCAAAATCACTGGATTTGCCATAAATTAAAACTATAAATTGTGTGTTCACCCCAGTGAATATGGATACTCTTATTTATCATTGGGGTTGATATAATTGGTTTCTTAACTCTTTGTAAAAATCCCAGGGAGATTCTTGAGCTCAATTGAAAATCCAGCAAGCCACCTAGGGGATCATGGTCATTTAAAACAGGTGGCTATTAAAAATTTAGCCCCTTAAACTATTATTTTTTCTCTTATTATTGAATTAATTAAAATTTGAAATTGAAAAAAGCTACTTCAATTAGTGTCAAAAGGAATATTTAATTGGGACCTCAATATAAATATCAATATATCCAAATAATCAGCTCATAAAATCCAAGTTGGATTGAAATTTACTTTTGATTAGTGACTCTTTAGTTTCTGTAAAGGGCATGATATTAAATTTTTAGGAGAATATAATTTGAGATTTAATAAGTTTAATCAATTACCATTTTCTCTCTTATTAAATTATTTTTTGCCTCTGTTTCTCATGATATTTGATTAGTAATAGAGAGTAATGTTCTGATACTGCTGAGTTGAAATAATAGATAACAAAGTTTTTTTTCTTTTATAACTTTTAGGTTCAACCACAGCCAAATTTTTCAATAGATTTCAATTACTAAAACCATTCTGTTTTTTAATTATCCTATTCAGCCTCCAAATGACCATTTTCTTCCAATTAATTGAAAACCTTAAATACATTCAAAAAATTTAAAAGTAAATGGATTTTAAAATATATAACTGTTTTTCATTCAATGGTGGTATTGTAAATCATATACCTCCAATATGAAAATGGAAGATAATAATAAATATTCTTTTTATTTGCTTTAAAATTGCAAACTGAGACTGCCATGATCAATTAAAAAAAAGTTTAGATCAAGTTGAAAAAAATAAGTAAAAACAAATTTGATTAAAATCCAAATATTGATCTCAAATCAACAATGGAATTGTTCAATTTAAAACACAAAAAAAAATTTTGATGAATTGAAATGGGCTGTGTGGCACATTTCATGGCCCATCTGAGCCGTAAACAGCGGTTTGCAACCAGCAGAGTTGTGAATGGCCATTCATGAACCAATAAAAACTCCAGGGTTGTGAGAAAAGAAATAGATAGATAATTGAAATTAAAATCAAAATAAATAAGAAAATAAATAGAAAATTAAACAATAACAAAAAAGAAAAAAAAACAAAAAATTTAAAAAAGGGTGATGTTAAATTCATGGCTCCAACCATGTGGTGGTTGTGTAGGGCCCTACAAGGCTCAAATGATCCGTAGGGGCACCAAGACAACTAAAAGGGCCGCTTCAAACAGGCGCAATCCCCAGGGGGTCATGTTGGAGCCGTTCAACCGCCGGAAGTTGTGGCAGAATTTTGGGAACCCCCTGGACCACACTTAGCTTTTGTCAACCCAAATTTGGGATTAATGCATACTTTGTGGGACTGTTGTTCCACACCTAGCAATCCCAAAGACACATTTCAGTGAAACCCAAGTGAAATTAAAGTGAAAAGTCAAATCATAAATCATATAAAAATCAGCAAAAAATTCTTTCTCAACTCAAAAGTGAGCAAACTTTGTGTGATCAATTGAAAGTTGGATTGAATGCTGAATTATACTATTGCATTTTTTTTCATGGGAACAGTGGAAAGCCCTCCTTCTTCTGAAATGGCTGCGTGGAAGGTCTAAATTAATAGTGCCATCAAAAAAGCTTTGGACAAAGAAAAAAAGGATTTGGATAATGAAACATTGGAAGCCCCAATTGAATTCTCATCAAGGGTGAAAATTGAGGAACAAAATGCTTCACAAATAGACATGACTGCTGGTGGTGAGTAATATTTTATGTTACTGGTCTTTGCCCCATATTTGATTTTATTGAAACTGATGGAGTGCATGCCATCAATATAACTATGTAACTATGAAAGATTGACTTGACTCACTGCCCTTGAGAGCTTTTACTACTAGGGAAAAGGCACAAAACTATTTTCAAACATGGGCAATGAATTATGGTTATGCTTTAACAGTTTTCAACTCAAAAGGGTGACCAATATGTGGATTTATCCTGTGATAGACATGGTTACTATTCAGGAAATCTTCTTACCAAATGGTCCAGAAAAAATTACACAAGGAAGGTTGGTTGCAAAATTCTAATCCATGAAAGTTACAAAAAGGCAGACCCCATGTGGCGCCTCTCCTACAAAGAAACCTAACAGAACCATCAACAATCTGAAAATCCCTCTGTGCATCCTTAACTGAGGAGAATCTCCAGGGTGGTCTTAGACAATCTAGTAGGAGGCATGAATGATGGGCTCAATAAGTTACAAATGAAGAGAAAATTGAGCAAGATTCATGGGGGGGATCATGTTGATGACCCAACAATCTATAACACTAAGAGGAAGGTAATACTTGCAGAACTAAACGGAAAAAGTGTTATGGAGGTACTCTATGAAAATCTTGAAGAAACAATTTGGATTAACCGGTCTAATTTCAGTGGAGAAGGTCACTTGGAGGCCCTGTATTTAGCACATTCAGAGGGAGTAAAGCTTTCAAAACAATTCCATCATATTGCTATGTTGGATTTTACTTATAAAACAAATCAGTAAAAAACCCCACTATTGCATGTTGTAGGAATGACAGCCAATCAGAAAAATTTTACAAAAGCTCTTTTTTTTATAAAAAAAGAAATGTTTCAGTTCTACAGTTTGTCTGTAAATTCATTAAAGGATTGGCTTATGATCCTGAGAGACTTCCAAAAGTCTTTGTGACGGACCATGAAAAATCTCTTATTTGTGCAATTGAAACTAGTTTCCCAGGGTCATCAAGACAATTTTGCACTTGGCACTTGTCTAAAAACATACAAGCAAACTGTAAAGTGCGCTTTGTTAATCACATTGAAGGATGGAAAAGCTTCATGAATCTGTGGGAAAAGTATGGGCTCTCAAAGACCATGGAGGAGGCAAAGGTCAATGATGCGGAACTCAGAGTAGGTCCAAATCACTGCTTCTTATTCTTCCCAGTTTTGGGTTCTGAACTTTTGACTTGTATAGTGCTTCTTGAAAGACTATGAGGATCTACTTGAGTATATGGAAAATAAAGTTTTCCCTATCAAAGAGACATTTGTAACAGCCTGGACTTGTATAAACCCAAATTTTGGAAACAAAACAACATCTTGGGTTAAAGGCGCCCATGCAACTCTCAAATGCTTCCTTGAAAACTCTTTGGGAAACCTGCTGGGTGTTTGGAAAAGCCTTGAAGGCACAGTTTCAAATCAAATTAAATCATTTCATGCATCAATTTATAACTCTCAAATTAAGTTAGGGACAGGCCTTCCACCTGAACTGTTACCATTGGGTTAAAAATTTTCTTTAGAGGCAATCCATCTTGTTAGCAAACAATTTGAGAATTTAAAACGTGATTGTGATGGAAAAGTCTGCACCAAGTCATATTTCAAGACTATGTGTTTGCCCTGTTCCCACAAAATAGATGACCCTCTAGCATTCAGAGGATTTGTGGTACCCAAAGATGTTCATCCTCAGTGTAGGTTTGACTATGAACCTTGCAGTTCTAGTTCTGTAAGATGGATTAAGCTGGATTATTCAAGTCACTATGTGATTAATGCTTTTTGATTAATGAATCCTAATTCACTAAAGGTTGATCCTTTTGAATTTTTCCAGTGCAATGTTGATGAAATGCTAAGAATTACTCAGTTATGTGAAAAAGTCAATCCAATGATCTTGGAATCTCCAGATCATAAGCAAAGCGGCCTATTGAAGTATATCATTCAGAAGATTAAAAAATATTGATCAAAGCCAAGAATTGAACCTACAGTCTTACTATCAAGTAGGGGCTTGCCAAAATTGAATGATATGTGTTGGAACTCACTCAAGCTCTTACCCAGTGCTTGTACTTCAGACTTGGAGTACCCGCTTGATCATACTCCTCTCACAGGATAGGCTGCTCCAGATTGACACCAAGAACATGGTCATTGTCATCTCAATCTCTTCCTTATTTCTCATCCATTCTTCTCATCATTGTCATCCATCCCTCAAGATCATTGTTGTTGTTGGATCAAGATCATTCATCCAAGTCTCTCAATAAAACATGACTGGTACAATCCTGTAATCAGTGATCCAATGTCCATCTTCAATCTGATGACATCCATTCTATTCAGATTCATTTTCACTTGTCATTTCTCATCTGTGCTCATCAATTTCTAACTCTCCAAGCCCAATCAGACGTATGGATTCTTCACCTCTCTCCTTTGAATTCCCTCACTCATATCATGATTTTTTTAGCTGCCACCTTCCTGTCATCAATCCTAGTCCTCACCTGTTCTTTAAAATTAGATAATCATCCGCCCAATACAACAGTTGGTATTTCTCATTATGATTATTCTTCTCTTTTTCTCATTTCTTCCTCAAGCTTCTGCTGTCATTCTCACAACTCACATACTTGCAATGGACTGGCAGTGGTCCTGGTTTCACAGAATCATATAAACCTTTCACGGTTAAAAGCCAAAACTCAACCAGCTCACCAAAATGGCATAACCTTTGCCAGGACCAGGGGGAAACTCCTCCAAGAACATGGCTCTCAAGGAAATCTACAACTCAATCCCATTGCTTAAAAAGGAAAATTACTCTATCTGGTGGTGTAAATTCCAAAATCTTTTCTGGCTCAGGCAAATTCTCCCTACAATGACATCTGAAAACACCTTGGATCAGCTGGACTCCAACGTAAATGAAGAAATAACTGCTTATTTTCTTTCTTGTCTGGAACCATCCACCCACTCCAACATCATTAACTCTGAAAATGAAGAAAGTGCAAAAGCCATATGGGTTGCAGCTAGGAATCATTTTTCTGCATCTCAATCTGCAAACAGAGCCTGGATATTCAAAAATTCTCTGTACCTTTCTTTCTCCGAGAATGCCATTGAGAAATTTTTCACTAAAGTCCAAGTCCATCTCAACAAACTCTTGGAGGTTGGCATAGAACTCCCATCTGACATTCTCGCGTATCTGGTCTTTTTCAAATTCCCTCCATCTCTCAAATAAATGCAATCTCAAATCATGCATGGAGGGGGGATGATCAAAGTCAAATACATACTCAATCATCTTACCCAACATAAGAACAAAATCAAAGCCACCAAAGAGAAAGCCACCTCTAAAAGCAAAATCTCCCTTTACAATTGGGATTTCCCCAGATGCATGAATGGTTTTCACAACAAAAAAGTTCAAAATCACAAATGAGAAGAATGTTGGTCTGAATTTCCTCACCTCAGGCCGGTCAATCCTAAGATGAAAAAGCCGGGAAAGAAAATGGAAGAGGAAGTGGCGCATTTCTTCTCTCTCTTCTGCGGATCTACACACTCAAACTCCTTGGGACCAAAAGCTTTGTGCTAGACTCCAGATGCTCTGTTCACTTGCTTAATGACAAGCAGTATTTCTCAGAAATATCACTGGACAAATGCACGGATGAAATCAAAATCGGCAAGCCTGGAGCCACCCTGACCATCAGAGGCCGAGGCACTGCAATCTTGACTGTTGGGTCAAACCAGATCACGCTGAACAATGCTTGCTGGGTCCCTGACGCTAATATCAATCTTATCTCACTTGGCAAATTCCTTCTTGAAGGATGCTCCCTGCTTGTACACAACACCAAGGATCCTTCTCAGTTCCAACTCAATTGTCAAAACAAAACCTGTCTTTCCGGTAAAATCTCTCACAACATTCTGAAGATAGATGATCCGCATCCTCTTGTTGCCTTGCAAATGACCATAGGAGAAGTTCATCACCTACACAGAACCTTGGGACATGCTAGCGTTGACCAAATGGAAAAATATCTGGGAAAACCACTTGGCCAAGAAATAAAAAAAAATTTTGTTTGTATGGGATGCAACCTTGGAAAGATAAAAAGAAACTCCTTCACAGCCTCCTACAACCCAGCCAACAAAGTGTTTGAACGAATTCATCTTGATCTTATTGGACAAATATCTCCCCAGTCAAAAGGCCATCACCAATACTTGCTTACCCTTGTGGAAAATTTCTCTGGCTACATTGGTGCCTTTCATTTGAAATTCAATAGCAAAGCTGCCAACTTTCTTATCTTCATTCTCACAAACAAACATCACAAACGCGGCTACTTTCCTGCTGAAGTCTGCTCCGATGGAGGAGGAGAGTTCTACAATGATAAACTCAAGAATTTCCTTGAATCCAAATCCATCAAGCAAATCGTCTCTGAATCCTACCATCCCCAGCACAATGGAAGGGCGGAAAGAGCAAACAGAAAACTTGCTGAAGCCGTAAGAGCGACTCACTCATCTACAAAACTCCCTCAAAACCTGTGGCATGAGACCATCAAAGCCTGCACAGTGGCCCTAAACCAAATAACTAAAGTATCCAGTGAGCCCTCTCCCTGGGTGCTCATGCACGGAAGCTCTCTGCCTACTCACTACTTAAAGACAATTGGATCCAACCTGACCTACCTGAACCTCAAAGACAAGAACTCCTTGTCCAAATTCAAATAAAAAGTTAAATCAGGAATCCTGATTGGATATGTACCTAGGCTTCACTCATATTGGGTCTTAAACCAATCTGGATCAATCTTTGAAACCAAGCGTGTCAAGTTTGGAGCCACTAACCCAGACTTCTCAATTCAATCAAACAATTCAACTCCGTTGGACAAGTTTCTGGAGAATACCAGATTGTCTTGTACAGCCTTGGATCCTGTCAACTCTGAACCCAACACCCAACAAATCAAGCCAGGCTCTCCGACAAGTTCCACCACTCCAGAAATCAAAATTGAATCCAATCAGTCTGATGGAAAATCCTCAAACAGCATCAAAGAGGTCAAAAATCATCTCATTCCACCATTCAACACTCAAGCTCTTCAAGATTGAAACACTCTCCAAAAACCCAATCAATTTGGTTTCATCAATCTCATCATCCCAAAGTCTGTCTTCAAAGCTCTGAAGATACCCAAATGGTCAACTTCCCTAAAGAAGGAAAAAAACACCTGCAAGGCTCTTGGAGTTTGGGAGGACTACTTTGGTCCCAAACCATCCAATATCCTAAACACTACCTATGTCTTTTGACTAAAGGAGAATGCACATGGCAAACCTCCTACTTGCAAATCCAGGCTCTGCGTCCAAGGGTTCATGCAACAGTACGGCATTGACTACTTTGACACCTACGCTCCAATGGGTAAAACTACTTCTCTTCGGACTCTGCTGCTTCTATCTTTGGAAAAAGGCCTTGATATTCTTCAACTCAACGTAAAAGGTGCCTTCCTTCATGCCAATCTAGATGAAGAAGTATTCATCCACCAACCACCTTCCTGCAACAGAAAATCTCCGATCCTCAAACTAAAGAAATCATTGTATGGACTTAAACAGGCTCCAAGAAATTTGTACCGCACTCTCTGTGACTGGATTGTAAGTCTCCGTACATTCCCTTGGATGCAGACCCTTGCTTGTATACCAACAGGTCCAAGGATTCTGCGCTTTTCTTTCATGTGGATGATCTCCTGGTCTGCGGCAACTCCCAAGACTTTGAGAGGCTGTTTCTAGAAAAATTCCCAAACTCATCTAGCCCTCGTCCCAACACTCTCTTGGGTATGAAAGTAAATCAATCAACAAACAGGATTGGTCTCTCACTGCCTCTGCACATCAATAAGGGTTTGGCAGCACTGAAAAGCATAAACCTCAATCCCATTTCAACACCCTGCACACCAGGACTCCAGCTCACTCCAGCCTCAGAAGAAGAACGCACCCAGTTTTCCAATCTCAAGGAAAACTACAGAAGCCATACTGGGAGGCTCAATCACATTGCCTCTCTTGCTCTTCCCAAAATTTCCTTTGCTGTCTCCAACCTCGCACGGTTCGTTGACAAAACAGGCAATTCCACTGGAATGAACTCATTTGGGTGTGGAGATATCTGGCTGGAACTAAAAATCTTGAGCTCATTCTATCAAAAAAGAAAAACTCTCCAGCCTTAATCTGCTACAGCAACGCGACCTGGGGAGATGATACAGAGACTTGCAGATCCCAAACTGGGCTCATCTTTAGTATTTTTAGTGCTCCCCTGTACTGGACCAGTCAAAAGCAGCGAAATGTAACATTCTCTTCTACCAAAGCGGAATGTAACGCTCTAAGCAACTCCCAAATTGAGGCATGGTGGATAAACCACCTGATTGACAAACTCTGGAAGCGTTTGTCAATTCCTAGCATTCATTTGATAGACAACAAGGGATTGGACAATAAAGTAAAAAAAATTGGAACCAACTTAAAAAAAAATTCATTGATATCAAAACCAAGGTAGTGAGAGAAGACCTCACCAACAGCAAAATAGAAGTTCTTCTGATCCCTTCTGATTAGATGGTGGCCGACGCACTTACCAAGCGGGCTAGCAAAGCCTCCATAGACAGGCTAGTTGCACATATCAGTTCCTGAGTAAATCAAACCAATGGACATTGAATCAAGAGGGGGTGTTGGAACTCACTCAAGCTCTTACACAGTGCTTGTAATTCAGACTTGGAGTACCCGCTTGATCATACTCCTCTCACAGGATAGGCTGCTCCAGATCAACACCAAGAACTCAGTCATTCTCATCTCATTCTCTTCCTTATTTCTCATCCATTCTTCTCATCATTGTCATCCATCCCTCAAGATCATTGTTGTTGTTGGATCAAGATCATTCATCCAAGTCTCTCAATGAAACTTGACTGGAACAATCCTGTAATCAGTGATCCAATGTCCATCCTCAATCTGCTGATATCCATTCTATTCAGATTCATTTTCACTTGTCATTTCTCATCTGTGTTCATCAATCTCTAACTCTCCAAGCCCAATCAGACTTACAGATTCTTCACCTCTCTCCTTTGAATTCCCTCACTCATATCATGATTTTTTTAGATGCCACCTTCCTGTCATCAATCCAAGTCCTCACCTGTTATTTACAATTAGAGAATCATCCGGCCAATACAACAGTTGGTATTTCTCATTATGATTATTCTGCTCTTTTTCTCATTTCTTCCTCAAGCTGCTGCTGTCAACCTCACAACTCACATACTTGCAATGACCTGGCAGTGGTCCTGGTTTCACAGAATCATATAAACCTTTCAATATGCAGCAAGAACCATCTCAGTTTGAGCTTGTTGAAAAACAACTCAAGGGGGAAAAAATAACTAGAAGGGCTCCAAACAAGAAAAGACAAAAGATTTTAAGTCTTTTCTTTTGGGATATTTTCATTTTTTTGGTTTAATGAACTTGTTTACTAACTAATGATGAATTGTTAGTCAAAGTTGGCCAAATCTGAATCTGAATTTCATAGTTAAGAGGAAGAGACTGAAATCGAATCAGGATCACTTAATTTGGATTCAGAATAATCTTCAGAGGAAGAGAAAATGCAGCAAAGCTAAACCAGAAGCTCATCTTTGGTGAGTTTTCATTTCATTGATCCAATTAAAGAAATGAATCCTAAGTCAGTTTTAATGATAGGAACCAAAAGTGAAATACCTCAATCAAATGCCAAAGAAATTCCATAATATCTTGGGTGAGGTTTTGGGATCCAATTGGAGATGGGAATTGCGGATTTAGAGTCATCACTAAATCTCTTGGTTATGAAGAACATGGTTAATTTAATGTTAGGAAGGAAATGATTGAAAAATTAGAGAAACATAAAGCATGCTGCATTAAGATGCTTGGTGGTTCAAAGCATATTCAAAATATTAAACAAAGCCTTGATGTTGAAGACATCAATGAAAAGATTCCCTCCTCAAAATGGCTGGCCAAATTGGACATGGGTCAGATCATAGCAGACACATATTCCAAACCTATATGTTTCATTTAATTGGAGTCACGTGATACTTATAATCCAATGAAAAATGGTGTTACTGATCAATCAGATCCAATGTTCATTTTCTTTGTAAAAAATAACCACTAGGTTCTATTAGAAATTGAGGGAGAAATGATTCCAATCCCGCGCATTGTGGCAAAAAAACATTCCTTGATTTCTAGAAAAGCCTCTGGTTGGGTTGATCATCTCAAAGCTCAGCTGCAAATGTATTCTAGATTGTAATAGAATTTTAATTCATTTCATAATTGGGTTTCATATAAATTTTGATTCTAATGCAGCTAAAAAGTTCTATTAATATAAAGGGTTATCACATTTTGAGAATAATTATGTTGATTGTTTTGAGCTAACATCATTATATTGAGTTTTTTGAATGAGAGTTTAATGGTAAGTCAGTTCAACTTGTGTTGGGCTGATTCCATCACAAGCTTAACTTATGTTAAGCATGGGATTGGATCAGCTTAACCAAAATTGAACTTGTTTTTTTTGGTGTTTTTAATTTAGGGCCTGTCAAAAGACTTGTATTTTTCTAGGCACTTTTACTTTAGGGCTGGTAAAAAGAGTTGTATTTTTTTAGGCACTTTTACTTTAGGGCTGGTCAAAAGACTTGTATTTTTTTGGGCACTTTTACTTTAGGGCTGATCAAAAGGCTTGTATTTTTATGGGCACTTTTACTTTAGGGCTGGTCAAAAGACTTCCTTAATTTTTGGGCCATTTTACTTTAGGGCTTGTCAGTTTGAAATTACTTTAGGGCTTGTCAAGTTGCTTTTCTTTTTTGTTGGTGTTTTTACTTTAGTGCTTGTCAAGTTAATTTTCTTTTTTTTTGGTGTTTTTAGTTAAGGGCTAGTTGAGTTACTTGAGTTTTTTTTGTCTTTTTACTTCAGGGCTATTCCATTGGATAGTACCAGTTTTTTTTTTTATTATTATTAATTTTTTTTTGTTTTTTTTTTTTACCAAAAAATGAACATTCTTTGATTTTTTGGTTGTTTTCTGTATTTTTGGAAGGTTTATTCAGTTTAACGGTTGTGTTAGTACCCTTTCATTCATTTTACTTTTTTTTTGGCTCACCGCGGTCTGGTGCCATGTGGGATGCCACACAACTACATTTGGGCTGTGTACAACTCCACACTGCTCAAATGTAGTTGTGTGGAAGTCCACACGGCGGCTGGCTGGGCTGGGTGGGCTGAACAACTCCATAAGATGTGGGGGGTTGTACACAGCCCTAATTGGACTGTGTGGCGTGACACACAGCCTGATTTGAGCTTTGTGCAAGGCTCAATGAGCCATGAATTTAGCATTACCCTTCAAGAGATTATCAAATGTCACAACCAAATTGGAAAACATGCTGAAATATTGCTTGGTTTCCATCCACTCAGATGAAGACCAGTTTGTTATTAGATATTCATCCAAAACATTCTTGTTTTTAGCATGAGCTGAAGTACACAGTTATTGGGTTCTTTCAAAGACAAATTTGTTGTGTGCAGAAAGATGCTCCCACAGTTCATCATCCTTCTTGTTTGTATTTTCATCCAAACCTGGTTTGCAAGAATAGAACCCTATTTTTGATTTCAATTCAACATTGATTCAATTTTTGGAATTTTATGAAAAAATCTGAAATAAACAATTGGACAGACCTGCAGAGGCATCTTTATCACTTCCAGCTCAAAATCCAATTGCATGCATACAAACAGTTAAGGATTTTGTTTTTGTTTTGTGGATTGAATGACAGTTCTTTGCCATTTGGTACAAGTTGGAGATGATGTTGCACAAATTATCCATTTGTGGATTATTTTTTGGGTCCTTCAAACTGTGGTATTTGAGAATGAAGTCGGGCTGGAATTGGGGGTTTGTGAAAGCATTGACCAGCATGTCAGGGAAAATTTTTGGTAAGACAAAATGATTGGGTGGAAGATTATCCCAAAGGGTCACAAAGTATGTTGGCTCATCACATTTTTGTTCAAAGTGTGTTCTGGAATGGTTGAACTTTTTGTTACTTTTGGATGTAGAAGTAAAATTTTATTTTGGTAGCTTGTGTCTTTTTCCTCATACTGGGTTGTGGTGGGTGGTGGTGGGTGATTCTGGTTGTTGTGGGTGGGTTATGCCGTTCACCTCATACTAGGGCAGGACCTCAAATTGGAGCTGAAAGGCCCCAAAAGTGGTCCAGGTGACTATGGGGGGGGGGTAGCCAAGAGGACAAGGGTGCCCTTGACTCTTTTTGACCAACAGGTGGGGAGGGTATTTGAAATACCCCCCACCAAGCTGCTCCCCCCCCTTACTTGCTAGGTGGGGGGGGGGGTGATAAAATAACCCCCCTCTTGGCTTGCTAGGTGAGGGGGTGATGAAATCCCCCCTCCCTTGCTTGCTAGGTGGGGGAGTGATGAAATACCCCCCCTCTCAGATTGCCAGGTGGGGGGGTGATGAAATCCTACCTCCCTTGCTTGGTCCCCCCCTCTCAGCTTGCTAGGTAGGGGGGTGATGAAATCCCCCCCTCTTGGCTTGCTAGGTGGGGGGGTGATGAAATCCCCCCCCTCTTGGCTTGCTAGGTGGGGGGGTGATTCAATCCCCAACTCTTGGCTTGCTAGGTGGGAGGGTGATAAAATCCCCCCGTCTTGGCTTTCTAGGTGGGAGGATAATGAAATCCCCACCCCTAGATTGGTCCCCCCCTCTTGGCACCCCCCCTCTTGGTCCCCCCTCCCTCTTGGTCCTCCCCCTCTTGGTCCCCCCACCCTCTGGGTACCCCACCCTCCTGGTCCACCCCCCCTCTTGGTCCCCCCCCTCTTGGTCCCCCCCCTCTTGGTCCCCCCCCTCTTGGTCCCCCCCCTCTTGGTCCCCCCCCTCTTGGTCCCCCCCCTCTTGGTCCCCCCCCTCTTGGTCCCCCCCCTCTTGGTCCCCCCCCTCTTGGTCCCCCCCCTCTTGGTCCCCCCCCTCTTGGTCCCCCCCCTCTTGGTCCCCCCCCTCTTGGTCCCCCCCTTCTTGGTCCCCCCCCCTCTTGGTACCCCCCCTCTTGGTCCCCCCCCTCTTGGTCCCCCCCCTCTTGGTTCCCCCCCTCTTGTTCCCCGCCCCATTGCTTGGTCCCCCCCCCCCTTGTTGGTCCCCCCCCACTTTCCCCCCCTTGCTTGCTAGGTGGGGGGGGGGGGAGATGAAATCCCCCCCCCCTTCACTCTCTAGGTGGGGGGTGTTATTGCAAACATTTGTATCTTGGAAGAAAAGTTTGTAAAATAGTTTGTTATTAATTACCGTTTGGATCTAGATTGATACAAATTTAGAAATTCTTTTATATTATAAGAAGAAAAATCAATAGAAAATTGAATACGGAGAATATATGGGAATGATAATAATATTGGAATTCTTTAACTGGTCAGACAAGTTTGTAATATAGTTTGTTATTAATTACCGTTTGTATCTAGATTGATAAAAATGAGAAAATGATGTCTCCCAATATTCTTGAACATAATTGAACAAAAGTTTTTATAATGAATATTCCCGGTGTTTATGCATATTCACTCCCTTTAGGTCATAACAGAGGGTGATGAAATCCCCCTCCCTCACTTTCTAGGTGGGGGGGGGATGATGCAAATTAATCAATGAGCAGCTGAGAAAAGAAAAGGAAAACCTTCAGTGGATTGGTGGGACAGATCAACAGGCCAATGGGTTCAAAAGGCATTGGGCATGGTCAAGAAAGCAAAATTTTCAGTACAGTTGTTTGGAAGGGCATCACAAGAATTTCTTTCTTTCTTTATTTGCTTCTTTTCCTTTGATTTCTTTTTTCTTTGATTGTTGTGGAGGGGCGGAATATAAAGATAGAGTACACATAAATACATACCTACTAGAAAAATCTACAAGAACATCACTTAGAAAGGTTTAAGATCAAAGATTGAAAAGAAAAATTTTAACTTTCATGCAAATAACAATTATGATCAGCAATATGAAGTAGTTTATTTTTTTGAGCTTTGGTATTATGTATAGTACCATCCTGAATGCTTCTAAAAGTGTTTAAGGCTCTAACATTCATTTGTAAAGACATGGCAAGATGGCTATACAAAGAATTTTTGACAGGAGGAACTGTACCATCCCAATAATTTCTTGATTGCCAGAGGAAATCAAAAATTCCTTTTTGAGTAGAAAAATTGATCCCAACCCCATATTCAGGTATGAAGAAATTCCAAATGAGAACATTGTAGAACTTGAAGGGAGTAGCAAGTGATCCATATGCTTTCTTCTGTGGAATGAATAAAGCAAAGGAAAAGTGGGATATATCATTTTCATCAATATGGGGTCAATTGCAGAAGCCACCAGAGGTGAAGGTGAGGTGAGGTGAACAGGAGCTTGTTCCAAGAGGATCATCAAATGAAAATTTTGAGAAAGATGGGATTTGATACTTATGCATGAGGGTTTGGTTTTTCTGAAGTGGAATTTGTGCCATATTGCTGAAGAATCTTCTGAGTATAATAGAAGCCCTTTCAGAGTAAGAAATAAGTTTTTCATACTGGCATTTGGAAGTAGCAGTACTTAGGTTCTTGATGTATTGGCCAATCATTTCAGCTGTTACCATGGCCTTTCTCCATCCAATTGCACACATTGTTCCTGCCCATGATGTAGATGGTGAGCCAACTGGATTTAGAAATTTCTTGCATTGGTGCAGGAACCAAGCAAGAAAGTCAATATCACCATACTCATGAGGTTATAGGTCCTAGATTGGTTTGAATTTGATATATGCAATAATATCGTCCTTTTCCTTATCCATCAGGTGCACTCAAATGTGATCAAACAGTTGAAAGTTGGATTAAAAAAAGGCATGGGCCCTTTGTAACTCTTCATTTTTTGGCTTTCTGGGATTTTCAGGATCAATCTGGGGATAGAGCTTGCATTTTTGTAGGAACCGTAAATCCACAGAATTTTGGGTTGCTTTCCCTTGTCCTTGTTACCTGCAATTTTTTGGGTAAAGAGAAGATCCCTCTTCAATTTGTACTGAGATGGTTTTCCTCCAGCAATCTTACAATTGCAATATGCTTTTTTCCTGGTGGATCATGAAATTAAAAAAAATAATATTTGAGTGGTATGCAGTTCATATTTACCAGGGTATGTATCCATAGCATATTTAATCATAGAATTTCAGAAAGAGAGGTAAGGAAATCATTTGGGAGGGATTGGGACAATATAAGCTTGGTGAATCAAGATAAATGATATTAAAAAGGAAAAAAATATATGCTTCAGTCTTGTTCCTGGCCATGACAATATAAATTTGGATGGAGAAATCCACTTGGGAGAGGACTGTGAGGCCTTATTCCCAGAGAATTGGAGTTACATTAGTATTATGCCAGAGTTCAAGTTTATGCTTTTGTCTTATTGGGAGAATTTGAGGTTTAACATGTTCAAGAATTATTAATGGTCTGCTCTGAGGATGATAAAGGGATTGATGGAGTATTTTTACATGAGTTCTCCATTTCTTTAATATTCAGGAGTCAAAGCAAAGATCTTACAAGTATTTTTTATGAAACCAGTAGTAGTGGTTGGCTGTGGGACATTTGAACAATTTGGTGAATGCGGTATGGTGAAAGTTCTACCAGAGGTATTGGTGGGATGGGATGGGGGAAAATTGATTTATTTAAGCAGTTCTTGACGGATGGTAAGCCAGATTTTTGAGTAGTGGGTGGGGGCAAACAATATGTGGCTTTTTGAATATTCATTTTATCTAAAAGTGCTTTCAAGGTTTCAAGAGGGCCATTACCCATGCAGGAAATTTAGCCCTTGATAATTCAGGTTACCATGGTCAGCCAGTAAAAGGTGCGACTTCCCACCAATACACTCTGCATGGTGGTGTGAATGCAATGTTCATTGCCATTCAAGTTGGTGAGAAGTCTATAAAAATATGGCAAATCCGCAGTGTAAATGGGTTCAAGAAGAAAAAAGCTCAACGCAAGAAGAATGAAGCTTTGAAGCACAAAAAAGTTGGGGATGGAAAAGATGATGCCCATCATGGATCTCAAAAGCTTCCAAAAACATCTACTTTTCATGTAGCCCAAAGTATTCAGACATTTTTTTCCAGAAGTAAACTACCAGCAAAGGAGGATGAATTTTTTTTGAGTTTTCCTTGCTCCACCATTGATCTGAATGAAAAATTGATCCAAATGACAAAGGCATCTGGATTAATGATGGACCAAGGAAAGAAAAAAGAAAATTGTTCCTCCTTTGCTGGTAGTTTACTTTGGCCAACAAATATCTGACAATTTTGGGCTAAAAAAAGCAGATGGTTTCAGAAGCTTGTGAGATCCATGATGATTAAGTGAAACGAATGAAATTTAAAATAATTGATGAAAGGAATAATTAGGTGCCCTGACGGCTGCAAAGACAATCCAATTTGTTGCATTCTGGCCAGGTACTGTCTCATTGCAGCCAAGCAATATGTGGATGCAATTTGATTGTATTTGATCAGAGCTGGTTCCAAGAGGATCATAAAATGGTAAGTTGGAGACAGATATGATGTGATACTTTTGCATGAGTTTTTGATTTTTCTGAAATGGATCATGTGCCATATTGCTGAAAGGAGTGGGATGGGATGGGCAGAAATGGCTTGAGGGGAGAAAGAGGAGCTGCTTGAGTAGTTCTTGATGGATGATTCAGCCAGGTGGTTGAATAGTGGGTGGGGAAAAAAAATCTGTGGAATTTTGAATATGCAATTGATGTAAAAGTGCTGAGTGGTGGGTTAGGGCTCTAGACAGTCCAAACCCAAAGGGTGACCTTGAGGAATCTAATTTAACTGCTCAGGGGAAAATTATTTTAACTTGGGCTTCAAGTATTGAAAACTATTGGAAAATCACTCTTTTGGAACATTTGATTATAAATTATCATGCAAATAAAAATTTTAAGAAATATTAAAAATGGAAAGTACAGCTAGAAATATGAATAAGTATTCAAATGACATGGAAGATTACACAGTAAAGCAAAAGAAACTTAGAGAAGAAAGGAGAACAGTCATATTAACCATTTGAGCTTGGTAAATCAGAGATTGGAGTGGTTTCTAGGCTGAAAGGCATGTTGGCACAGGAATTTTTTCATGTGTTTCATGTAGTCATGAGCAAAAGCCTTGGCTAGATCATGCCATGTGGATAATTTAAATTTCCCTGTATCTTGAGGGTTCTCAGATATACTGAGCATGATGCATCAAATGTACATTTAAAGGTGAGCCCACATGGGTTCCTTGGCTGAAGGTCTCCCATCTGAGACTGACTTATTTTGTTGAATTAAACAAAGTATTTCATGAAAATCACATGAAGAAGCACTCCTTCTATCTCTTGAAGAAATGAGGATACCCCCAATGTT
Organism: Puccinia polysora; assembly: GCA_025617555.3. Lineage (NCBI taxonomy): Eukaryota > Fungi > Basidiomycota > Pucciniomycetes > Pucciniales > Pucciniaceae > Puccinia > Puccinia polysora. The sequence goes on from CM062628.1 coordinate 16,350,516, forward strand.
GGCAAGCAGGTAGGAGGCAAAAGGGAGGAAATTTTGGAGGCATTCTAATTGAGTCAATTCAGTGCAACATTGTTTGTTTGAAATCTCTGAGATTTTAAGGGAAGAGTTTTCAATAATGGATGCTGGAGGTTCTTTGCACTTAGCCTTTTTCTTCTTGCCAGTGGCAGGGTCCTTTGGGTCTTTCTGAGAATGACCCTGAAGTAAGGTGAAGCTGATCATGATATAAATAATGATGCTGCATAGCTCTTGAAGACAGTCCCTTGGCTCAACGGACGTAGCCTCTGACTGATTGATCTTATCCTCATTGTCTAGAGCCATGTGCTGCTCTATTGATTTTGGCTGCAGTGAATTTGGCATTTTCTTGATGCTTTGGAGCCACATGATCATTTGTAGGTTTGTCTTGAAATTTGAGATGGGAGATGTGAGATGATAGGGAGGCTGTGCAAACAGTTCATCTGCAACTGTTGCACTGAGAAAGCCACTGTCTTGGCCCATCTATTGATAAATTTTCCAGTGGGATGGTCCAAGGCATGAACAAATCACACCAGATTGGATTCTAGGTGAGCCATTTTCTGATCTAGGGGGGGGGGTGCGCCAGTTGGAACAAGTATGGCTGTTTTGCAGGCGGTTGAGGGCATAAAAACTGATGTTTTCCAGTGCCCACCATGGCTCATGTGCGCCCAAAACTAGAAATTCTTTTGATTTGAAATGAAAAAGTGGTCATTATCAAAGAGAAATCTTGCAAGTTGATGGGATATTCAAACACAACTAGTCTTTCATGCAAATCTGCCAAACCCAGTTACCATACTCAAAATAGGCCAAATGGGAGATGTACCACACTTGTGTAGGTTACATAGAAGTTGTGGCCTGGAGACTGAAATTCAAAAAGTGCTTCACTGCATCCCATCCCATTTGGAGTTTCTTTGGAGATTTCTGACCCTTGAAAAATTGAGTGATTGAATGAAGCTCCTTGCTTATTATTTTGTGGTAAATGATGGTAAAATAACCTCTGCTTGCTTGATCATAAAAATCATACACGGGCTCATTATTTTGGGGAGAATCTGTCCAAGAAACAATGGGATGGGGCGAGGTTGGTTCTGGTTCAATCAATAATGCTTGATTGGATGTCTTGGGTTAATGTGGGGCAACCTGGGGTTTCTCACAAGTTAATTGGGGTTCCTACATGGTTGAATCTGGTTGGGGTTGGGGGGAAAGGGAAGTTGCAGGATTTTTTGCATTTCTGGTTCAGGGGAGGGTGGATTGGCTTTGTTATTTGATGAAATCTCAGGAAAGGAGGATGCTGGATTGTGTTTTCTCATTATTTATAGATGTGGGGTCATGTCCACAGGTGGGGGATTCAACCGTGGATTTTTTGGAGGTGGCTTTTGAGAAAAATATGGTTAGAAACCAAGACCAAGCTATAATCCATTTCAAACATTAAGAATGAGTGTTTGAAACAAATATGAAAGGAGTCAGGAAGAAAATGACTAATGGAGTTATGACTGGCTAGATTCAGAAGTCAATTTTAAAGGAATCATAGAAATGAAACTAAGTAAGATATGGCAATCTGATAAAGAAGTGTGTCATTGATCAGATGGCTGAGACAGGATGAGACAAAGGCAATGTACAGTGATACAATAGTGGGTATGTCAAAGCCAGCAGTTGATGAATCAATAAGTTGCACGAGAGCTCCTTGAACAACCTGTGAGAGGGAGCACATAAGCCATCTGGTGAGGAGTTGAGAACTTGCTTTTATTACTTTGGTTGAGCTGGCTGCTGAATGGATTGAATTGACCGTAGTTGCTGATATTGATGGGTTGAGCGTTGAGATGATACATGGTTAGTTTGTAAGAAAATAAATGAAGTATCAATAGTCGCGCTTGATCAGGAATGATAGGATATAGTGCAAGAGTTGAAAGACAATAAAGTATTCTCAGAGGGAATCAAAGAGTACTTTTGGTATTCAAGCTCATGCTCAATTATTTCCTCAATTTTTTTTCATCTCTATTTCTTCTACTTCTTATATTTCTATTTCTATCTCTCTCTGCTGCAGTTTCTATTTCTGTAATCTTGCTTCTTGTCAGTGAAACCTGCCATCTTACTCACACCCACGCGCGCACTTCCTCAAAGTCTGCTGCTGCCAAAACTTCAATTCTGAAGTTACCTCCGGGCTAACTGGTCAAGTTCTTGCAAGATCATGAAGAAATCATGGCCACCTCCTTCATCCACGCTACCATAAACATCAATCATTGATTGACGCTACCCCCCAAATCTACCACCAGCTAACTTCACCATCAAACTACCCGCTACCCTCAACACTCATGCTTTGAACCCAATCAAAATCAAGATTCTCATTATGAATTATTTATTTTGTTTTCTTTCTGTGTTTTCCACTGTTTGTGCTAGTCTCCATGCTTCCTAGTCCTTTTTAAGGTGTTTAATTGCATTTACTTTTATTCTCTATTCAATCCTTGCTGAAATACAACTCCCTTTTTAAGTCTGTTAAACTTTCAGATTTACAGTCCCAAGAATCTCACTGGACCAGACAGGCTCAATTTCGGACTCAGAAGAACAATCCAATCCGTCCAAAGTCAACATCCCTCTGCTGAAAAACACAAACTTCCCTTCTTGGAGTCATAGAATCAAGAGCTATCTCCGCAGGAAAGGTCTTCTTGAACTCACCGTAGAACCTCCTCCATCACCGCTAACTGGTCCACAGCAGAAGAAAATCTTTGAAGCTGCGGAAATCATCATTCAACACCTTGGTGAATCAGCCTTTGAGTCAATTGTCAACAACAATAATGACAGAGATCCTCACGCCATATGGAAGGCCGTCCTTGAACAATATGCTTCACAGTCCTCAAATAACCGTGGACGCATCTGGCTCAACTTCATCCGCTATCTCTTCAAAGGTGATCTGACAACCTACATCAAGGATTGCAGAAAACTCATGAACAAACTCACCGTTTTACAACTTGAATTCCTGCCTGATATTTTAAGCTACACCATTCTTGCCAAAATTCCCAGCTCTTTCTATAAAATTTTTGATTCCTTAATTCTGAACAATTCCCTTCTTAAGAACCCAACTGGCATCCTGAACAAGCTTTGCAAAGTTCTTCATCTTGAATCCTCTTGACTACCTGATAAAAAAACTATCCCTGACAACCCTCCCTCTTTTGCTCTCCACAAATCTTCTGTGAGTAAAAGACCTAAAAACCCCTGTTCCAAAGTACATCACAAACCACTATCCAAACATCCAGAAAGTAAATGTTGGTTTTTGCACCCTCATCTCAGACACGACTGGAACAAAACCCCCTCATCTAATCTTCACTCTGCAAATGAAAGATCCAATGTTGTTCTTGAAGGCAACACTAAGAACCCCAAACTTCACTTCAACTACCAAATCTACCTGTCTACTGATAGAAACCATTCTCTTCTTCCTGTTCTGGATTCCGGCGCCAGTCATCACATAGTGAACAATCACCAGTTGCTGTTTGACTGTAGGCCCATCCATCTTAAAGTTGGAACAGGTTCTCCCAAAAATTACCTCACTGCTACCCACTCTGGTTTGTCCAAACTTGTTAATCAACTTGGCGCCACTATCATCTTACAAGATGTTTTGCTCATCCCGTCCATCAATCAATGTCTTATCTCTCTTACTTGACTGAAATCCTCCAAATAAACTTTCTCAAAGGCTGGATATTTGGGGTTTGAATTAAAGCCAGATAAGATCAGTTTCATTGGAACAATGAACAACAAATTAACCGAACTGTGTGGCACCAGATTAATGCCTTCCAAACAATCCACTCTTCTTCTTAAGGCCCCTGACAGTTTCTGGAATTTACATCTTGGTCACGCAAGCTCTCAATCTCTCAAGACCCTCAACCTGTCCCCTGAAGAACCAACTACCGCTTGTCAGATCTGTAAGACTTGCAAGCAAGTCTCCACTTCTTTCAACCACAAATTCAAGTAAGTCTCCAAACACCTTGAAGAAGTCCATGTTGACATGGTCGGACCTTTCCCCAGAATCTACAACTCTGGTTTCTCCTACTTTCTCTCTTTAACTGATCAATTTTCTGGTTATCAATCTGTTGCTCTCCTCAAGCAGAAGAGTGATGCCTTGTTGGCTATTAAAGACTTTGTTGCGCAAGCCAAAGGTCAAAATGGTCATACTGTGAAGCTCCTGATCTCCAACAACGGCAGAAAATTCATTTCCTCCAACCTTCAATCTTTCTTTCTTGAAAAAGGAATTGATCAGCAATTTTATCCTCCTCACACTCCACAACAAAATGGTCTGGCCAACCAATCAAATCGGCTCATTTTGGAGAAGGCTCAAATTTTGCTGAATCAAAGCAATCTGCCACTAAAGTTCTGGGATGAGGCAATCAACACTGCCACTCACATTCTTAACTTCCTTCCTTTGAGATCTTGTAGAAACCTCATCCCCTACAAATCTTGGTACAAACGCTTGTTTAATCTCAACTGTTTACAACCTTTTGGTTTTGCCGCTTTTGCTGTCATTCCCAAGTCCAATCAAAATTTCAAGCTTCTTCCCACCAGCAAAATAGCCATCCTGCTTGGGTACATCAATGACTTCTTGTCATTCAGACTACTTGATATGGACTCCTCCAGAATCTTCATCTCCGCCAAATTTTCTTTTGACAAACTCATGTTTCCCTCTCCATCCCGGTCCAAGTCTTCTTCTTCCTTTATCAATTCTGATCATCTTGTAACGACTCCTTCCTCCTCTCTCTCTTTTCCGACCAATATTCCATTAAACTCCTCTTCAGCTGTTTCCTCCTCTCCTACATCATTCTCTCTTCCTTCCACTTCCACTTCTACCAGTTCTGAATCATCTCCTGCTTCTCATCATCCTGCTGTCAACATCCCTCCATCCATCCATAAACCTTCCCACAACAGGCTAACCCATGTGAACATCATTTCTCATCCTTGGCATCCAAATTCTAGAATTGGACTTCCCGCCATTGATCTTATTGTTGCCAACAACTATTCCAATCCCACATCTGTCAAGGAAGCTCTTGCCTCCAAATATCAAGAACAATGCATCAAATCTATGAGAAATGAGGAGCTGAACCTGCTCAACTATCAAGTTTGGGAAGAAGAAACTCTACCTGATGGAAAGTTGGGGCTCAAGTGCATCTGTGTCTTCCAAACCAAATGAGATAATCAAAATAGGATCATCAAATTCAAAGCCCAACTCTGCTTCCAGGGTTTCAATCAGCAATACGGTGTCAATTTCACCTCAACCTTTTCCCCCACCAGAGACAAAACCTTGCTTTGAATGCTTATTGCTCTTGCTGCTCATCCAAAGCTGAAGTTTCATCAAGTTGATTTAAAAGCGTCCTTCCTGAACGCTCCGCTACGTGAAGAAATTTACCTCACTCCGCCTCCATACATCAAAGTGGCTCACCGCAAACATCTCAAGCTAAAAAAGGTGCTTTAAGGTCTCAGGAAGGCCCCTGTGGCCTGGTATGAAACCCTTAGTAAATGGCTGATACGCTGCGGCTTTCATAAAAGAAAAGCTGATCAATGTGTGTTCTGGAAGAATACAACCTACCTTTATGTCCATGTTGATGACATAGCTGTCTTCAGTGACCAACCGGAAGTTTTCATTGGTCAGCTTAGCTCAAGATTCAAAATAAAGGATCTGGGTCCTGCATCTTTATTACTCGGAATGAACGTTGCGCATCTTCCAAATGGCTTCAAGCTCTCTCACAGCTCATAAATCAGTCAGGTCTGTGCGCAATACTCACTTTCACCTCATAAATTGTTCTTGACACCCTCCAAGCCTCACAGCAAGTTGTACCCGTCAAGTGAAGAAGATCACGAGGATTTCATCCAATTGGGTTCCAACTATAGGAAAATTGTTGGGGAACTTAACCATATCAGCACTTGCACAAGGCCTGACATTACCTTTGCCCTCAACTACCTGGGCACAGTTCCTGGTCAAACCAAATTTACATCACTTTCAAGCTGCCCTGCACGTCCTCCAATACCTTCAAAACAGCCCTAACTATGGTGTGCTTTTCAAATCTTCCTCCTCTTCATTGCATTTCAAAGCATATGTCAACGCCAACTGGGCGACTTTTCCAACAACCCAAAGGTCAATCTTGGGTTTGGTCGCTCGATGGTTTGGAAGTGTTATCACTTGGAAGTGCATAAAGCAACCCACCTTATTGCTATTGACCAATGAGGCCAAGTACAAAGGGCTGGGCAATGCTATCAAGGAGCTGAGCTGTGTAAAATTGCTCATGAGCAAGTTTCTGCCGAGTGAAGCAGCTAAGCCAGCCACTATCCACAAGGATAATGTGGGGTGCATTAAGCTGGCCCTCAATCAATCCAATCACGCTACCTTCCACACAAAAAATAAGGAACTTTGTTTTAACTATGTTTTCAGCAAGATCCTCAAGAATTCCATCAAGCTTTAAAAGATATCCTCCAAGAAGAATCTAGCAGACTTTCTCACCAAGCCGGTGCCCCAAATAGCTCTCCGTAATGCTCTTGATGCTCTTAACATTGCAGAATAATTGAAGCAAGGAAGGCTGTTGGTATTCAAGCTCATGGTCAATTATTTACTTAATTTTTTTTTCATCTCTCTTTCTTCTATTTATTTTATTTCTATTTCTATCTCTCTCTGCCGCAGTTGCTATGGCTGTGATCTTGCTTCTTGTCGGTGAACCCTGCCATCTTGCTCACACCCAAGCGCGTGCTTCCTCAAAGTCTGCCGCTTCCAAAACTTCAATTCTGAAGTTACCTCCCGGCTAACTGGTCAAGTTCTTGCAAGATCATGAAGCAATCATGGCCATCTCCTCCATCCACGCTACCATCAACATCAATCATTGATCAAAGCTACCGACAATATCTACCACCAGCTAACTTCACCATCAAACTACCCGCTACCGTCAACGCTCATGCTTTCAACCCAATCAACATCAAGATTCTCATATAAAATTATCTCTTTTCTTTTCTTTTCTTTCTGTGTTTTCCACTGTTTCTGCTAGTCTCCACGCTGTCTGTTCCCTTTTAAGGTGTTTAATCAGATTTTTCTTTTATTCTCTATTCACTCCTTGCTGAAATACAACTCCCTTTTTAAGTATTTTCAGCTTTCAAGTACCCCCGCGCGCCATTGAGTTGAGTTTAGTAATGAACAAAAATAAAAATGGAAACATGCAAAAACAACCAAAATTCACCATTTTAAGGTGACAATCATAGCATAGAAACAAAATCAAATGATGAGGCAGATAACCAGTTGGAGAGATCTAAGAATTTAATGAAATGAATAGATAGTTAGAACAGCATTTAACACGCCCCCACAACTCCAAACCCAATGATAAAGAGAATTAAAAGAATTTATGAGTCTGGTGTTCAAGGTTTTGTTGGAAGCTTTGGTGAGAGCATTGGTGGTCATAGAAAGAGATTATATCAATTGGAGCTTGATCAGACCCTGTTCATAGTTGTTTTGAAGACTTTTTGTTTTGAGATTGATATGTTTTGCTTTTGAGATAGAGCCAAACTTTTTAATTTTGTCATTGAGTCCCTTGTTTTTGATGAGATGAAGAGGAAACTTGAACTTGCTTCAATAAACGTCTTCAATGAGTTGATTTAACCAGAGCGCTTCTAGATGACAGCTTGATAGGGCTACACATTCCAATTCTGTGGCGGAGTGGGTTAGGTTTTTGTGTCATCTGCTGGTCAAGTAAAGAGGAATTCCTTTGAAGGAGCAGATAAAAACGCTTTTAGATATCCTCGAAACTGGGTCATTGCCCCAAGTGGCGTTGCTAAAGCATAAAAGTCTGTTTGAGATTGAACATTGTCCAAGAATGAGACTCAGATTCTTTGTTTGGCTGAGATATTTCCAGACATGGAAAAGTTTGTTCCAATGGCTTAATCTGCGTTGTTTGCAATATTTGGCCAGACTAGATACAGAAAAGCTGATACCTGTGCAAGCAAGACCAGAAATAAAGTTTAATTGACCTATCAGAGAATGATAATTGATTTTTAAGTCTAGGAACCTTTGATGATTGTTGTCATCTGCTGGTGCGAGATGTAATCTGGGAGTAAGAGGAGTAGAAATCAATCTACAATTAGTCATATTGACTTTGCTCAGACCCTTCTCAATGTGGAGTTGTAAGGATAGATGAATGAGACCTCCTGGCAAGTGACCTTCATTCCAAGCAGTGTGTTTGGTTTTTGAGCAGACAAGTTTTTGAATTTGGCTAGAAAGGCATACTTGAAGGGTTTGAAATCTGCTGCAACAAAAAGATCATCCACATGGAAGAAAATGACCCAGCATCCATCATTGCCAATTCCCAAGCAGGGATAAAAATTGGATTTTGTGAATACCTGTGACTTGATCCATGTAATCAACATGCAATACCAGTTCCAAAGGGCCTGTTGGAGTCCATATAAGGACTTCTTGAGTTGCAAGTATTTTGATTTTTGATTGCAGCCATATGGAGTCTTGATGTAGACTTGTTTTTCAAGGTCAGAGTGAAGAAATAGCCCTTAAAATCTAGTTGTAGAAGCTCAAGACCTTTGTTGGCTGCATAGGTGAGAACTTCTTGAAGAGATGCCACTTTTTGGGTTAGAGAATGGTTTTCCAGATAATAAAGACCGTACCTTTGGTTGAATCCTGGGATGCATAGTTGGTTTTTGTAGGTGTAGAAATTTTAATATCATGTATTTCAGACTAGGACCGACAGAGACTTTAAAGGAACAACAACACAAAGCGTAAGACATAGGGATTGACAGCCAGGGTAGAGTGATAAGGGTCTTACCGAGAGGAGGACTGACAATAATGAAAAGAGGATAGAAATGGAAGGAGGAGATAGTGAAAGAATGGAAGGACAATGAAGTACGGAGAGGACAGAACTGGACAGAGGAGTTAGGACACATTTCAAAGAACAAATGAAGTAGAGGTTGACTCACAGCTGGACAAAAGGATGAGTTAACAGTCAAGGAAGAATTGGTTGTTGTTGTTGCGGAGTTTGACTGACAGTCAAATGGAGATAAACTGAGTTGAGGATACAATCAAGGATTGTTGGTGTGATGACCGAGATGTGATGATTGATGGATGAGAAATGGAGGGGAATTTTGGAGAGGTGAGGACAGAGGAGAAAAGGGATTGTTCCAAAGTTGAGCGGACGGTGGTGGATGAGGGCAAAGGGGACCACCTCCCCCAGGGGCAGTCGGGGAAGTCAGGCTTGAGCGTGCGCGGGGAAATGGAGAGAAGCAGTGTAAGACTCCAAACAGTGCTAGGCTGTGGCAGTTCTGTGGAGGGGAAAGGTGCTGTTTAGGCTGCCCTCCTGAGTGTTATAAAAATATTTAGATGTAACCAAGATCAAGGTCCAGAACCTGGTAAATGAGGAATCAAGGAGCAGAGCATAAAGATGATAATAGTTTGGTAGCAATGGAACAGCACTATCTGAGACAAGATTATGCAGGGAAAAACTTGAACAAAAGAAGTTAAAGTCTGCTTAGAGTTCAAGGAAAAAAAGCTGTTGTATGTAAACAACGCCCACAAGCTAATAACTCTGGTCTTCAGCAGAGGATTGGGGATGATCAACTCAAACCCAACCAACCTCCAGGTTCTCAATGAACATGCCCAAATCTCCGCAATCAAGCGCTTGAAGGGTACCAGATAACTGACAGTGGCTGTACAAGACAAAGCACAATGTTTAAGAAGCTCTAAAATCAAACAGTAACTGATTTGAAGCAAGGATAACCTCAACACTTCTCAAGGGACTCAAGAGTAGGCTGGCAGAATGCAACTCCAAAGAAAATAAAGGGAGGTATAACACTCCAGGTCTTAAGCTTAATAAGACCTCTTAAATCAATCGTGATTGGCTCCAGAAAGATGATCAGGGATCAGGACCAGTATGGTCAGAGAAAGGGATCAAGGAGTGGTATAAAACACTCAAAAATTCCAACAGACAAAATTTTTCTTCAACCAGCAAGGCTATTGGTTGGTGATAATGATCAGGCCACAGAGGGGCAAAGACTCAGGGTAAAAAATGGATCAGGGGGCAATCAGAAATATACCCAGGATAAGGATCAGGATCTTGATTTCACAATAGGGGGGAACATAGGCACACACTCCCATGGATATGGTTCTATGATGATGATCCAGAAAAAGAAGGGGAGAGCCCCTCCTTCAATAGACCAGAGGCCTGTAGACTATTTACAAGAGAGATTTACAAATAGAGCAGATTTTGTTTTTGTTTTTCATGGGTGGAATGTCATAATTTGAAAGGCTACTCTCGGATGAGGGGAAAAAATCAGTCGAGACATTTGGGGGGATTTATTCCAAGGGGTGAGTAAGCAGGACTCGGATGGAGAGTGGGAGTGAGTCTTGGTTATAAAAAAACCAAACCATGAAAGATGGATGAATGAGTTGAAGTGACTAGGATGAGATGGGACATCAAGCTTATCAATCATGTCTCACTGTCTCCGTTGGGGATTTTGATGTGATATGTGAGGGGTAGTGGGTACGGTAACTGGTTGATGGTTGATGATGATTTGAGTATGAGATCATGTGAATCTCTAGTTGTAAGTATGTACTTGAATACTTGTTCTACGTACTGATGATGAACTTGAGATTTGGCTGTGATTGGTGTAGTTGGGTCGGACTTGGACGGGGGGGTAGATGAACTGTTTTGGTGGTGATGGGGTTGTCAATAATAGGGCCCACTTGAAATTTAGAGGCAAGGGTGTATAAGCTATGCAGGGCTGCACGGCCAGTCTAGCTTCACTGGGTCTGAGTCTGGTTTGAGATCATACATAAATGATCAATACGAGGCCAGGGTTCTCAACCCAGTTTGGGGGTCAAGGTTGCGTTGGTTGACTTGGATGGTTTTCAGCCATCAGTCAGGAAGTCTGTCTGCTAGTGTTGAGCAGATTCCCAGAGCATCCTCATGATGGGTTCATACGGTTGATCACAAGTCAAATGCGGTGCCAAGTTGGTAGAGTTCTCTATCCGCTTGGGCTGGCTGCTGGGAATTGGCAATAAGGATGATTGCTGGGAGGGTCGCAAGGGAGGGCTGGGGGTGCAGTGGTGGTGATGATTGACCAGAATTGATCCGTCAGTTTCCCGCCCTCCTCCCCCCCCCCAATGAGAGAGTGTGCCAACGGATTTTTGATGTGCGGCAACTACGGTGGTGGTGGTATTGAGTGAGTGATGATTTGACCTAGTAGTATTAGTCCTCATCCTATGAGACCAAGGATTAATCCAATAACAAGATGATTGGTTTTTTTTTTTTTTTTTTTTTTTTTTTTTTTTTTTTGATAATGATACCTATGAATGATGATAAGGAAAAATCATAAAAAATTAAAGTCTCTGCACTGGCCAGGGTGTCCAGGATGGGGCACCACAGCGGGGAAGTGGTTTGAGCAATTGTCAACTCAACAGGTGTCAGGCTTTCCATGGGCATTGTGTTTGATTTTGAAAACTGGACAGTGTTCAGAGGGTTTGTTACTTTTTTGTCATTAGCTTCTTCCCAGACCGCTTGATCTTCTATGGTGGAAAATTCTTTTGCAGCTGATTCTTTCCAATGAGGAATTCTCATTGCCTCTTTGAGATTGGTAGGTATTTTGTTGGCTAAGAATCCGTATTGATTGGTTTGGGAGATGTTGTCTTGATTTTGTAATGTTGGCCAAAGATTGCATTCTACAAAAGTTCTGCATTGGAGGTAGTTTCACTATTTGCAACAGAAAGTTCAGTTAGAGGCTCCTCCTTGATTTTGACGGTTGATTGAGTGCGTAGTGTTTTGGTGGAGACTGTACTAGAAAATGCTGGAAATTTGTCAATTTCTTCTTTGGATGAGATTTGAATTGGATCTTGATTGTTGAAAATGACGTGTTTGGAGTCCATTATCCTCCCGGAGGCATTGATTATCTTGTAAAATAGAAGATTTAGATTAAATATAACCAAGATGCCAGGCACTCCTTTTTCATCCAGTTTGGATCTTATTTTGGTTTGATTGAGTTTGTAGATGAGAGAGGACCCTATGGGTTTGATGTAGTCATCAGGAAGCTCCTTACTGTAAATTTAAACCCATGGTGAATCTTTCCCTTTGTGTTTTGGAATTTGATTGAGCATAAGACAGCAACCTTTTACAACTTTGTGCCAGCAGGATTTTGGAAGTCCGGAATCATGGATAAAAGCTCTGGCAGCTTCAATGACAGTTTGATTTGCCCGTTTGACTAGACCGTTATGTTGTGAGTGATAGGATTCACTAACTATCTGATTGATCTGGTGGGCTCAATAGTAAGCTTGGAGTTTTGAGTTTACAAACTCTCCCCCACTTTTGGAGCAAACATATATAGTGGTGGGTCTTTTGGTGTTGATTTTCAATGAAAAAGATGACAATATTGGCCGTGCGGGTTTTTTATTTAAGAGGGAAGCTAGCTATATACCCTGAGTAGGAATCAATCATATTGAGTATGTACCTGAATCCACCTTTAAAGACAGGATTGATTGGGCCAATCAGATCTAAGCGTATTTTATCAAAGAATTTCCAGGCAATGGTTTGTTGATGAGGGAATGGCTTGCGGGTGATTTTCACTTTATCACAGCTGAGGAATTCAAAGTTGTCCTTGTCAGCTGAAAGAATGGTATATTTCAGAAATTTTTCCATCCTGCTGAGACTCACATGTCCCAGCAAACAATGTATTGTCATAAGATTGTCCTGCAAATAGTAAGCGCCTTGTGTTTCAGCCATCATATTGATGACAAATAAGTTGTTTTTGATCTTCCCCAACAATATGATTTGTCCGTCTTTACAGAGCTTGAAGGTGCTGGGCTGATATTTAGAGTTGACTGAGAGTGAAGCTCCCTTTGTCATGAGCGCTCCTAGCAAAATCAGGTTGATGGTTGATTCCAGTACGCATGCGTCGTCCAAAAGAGCTATATAGGTGTCCTTGGTGGCCAATGCAAACTCTCCTATTCCCTCTATGGTAATTCCGCGTCCTTCTTCCTGGTCAGAATTTTTTCATCTCCATTGCTGAGCTTTATTGAAGAGATATTTGTTGGTAGTAATGTGAATTGAGCATCCAGAGTCTAGGATAAATTGACTGGGGAGAATGTCAGAGCCGGCATTCATGCCGCAGAAAAAAAAATAGCAATGGGATTCATTGGGAGGATTCTGTTTGGTCTTCTTACCCCAATTTTGAAGATGATTTGCTTGAGTTCTGGAAATTCAAACCAGCATGAACTGGCCGGATGCAAGGTGATGGTGGTTTTATGCTTACCATTTTCGCACCTTGGTCCACAATAGAGAGCTATGCTGACAGGTTTGGCGTGTTCATCTTGAGAAATGACCTTTTTCTTGTGTTGGATAAGATGATTAAGCACTACTTCAATTGGCATTTTGGTCGTTGTATGGATGATTTGAGATTTCATGTTGTGCATAGAGGTCGGAAAATTGAAAAGTACCAGGTATGCAATGATGTCAGCAGGGAGTTCTATACCCACTTTGGTCATTTTCTTGAGATAGACTTTGATGTATGTGACAAATAAGTCAATTTTAGGGTAAATAGTTAAATGAAGGAACCTGTGAAAACCCTTTCTCTGTTGGCCTACTGAGAGGAGGCAAAATGATTTTGCTTCAAAATCCAGATGAGCTTAGCATTGTCTTTTTTTGCATCTTCAATAACGTTTTTGTTGGTGATGGAATCCAGCTTAGAAATTATATGGGCTACAAACTCCTGATTGACCTCTTTGTCCAAGCGTATCAACTCATCAGGATTGTTCATTATGTTGAAAATTCCTTGCAACTTGAAGAGTTTTTTGAACTTTTTTTCTCCACATACTGTAATTGTTGGCCGTAAGAAGTGTAGTGGATTTGATTAGAGATTTGATAGCAAGAGACTTGTAATTGAGTTCCCCCCCTGGTCCTGGTGTGGTTTTGTTGATGGTCCTGGTTGATCCATAATAGAGCAAGAGGCTTTTAACCGTGAGAGAAATATGGTTGGAAACCAAGACAAAGCTATAATCCATTTCAAACATGAAGAATGAGTAATAGAAAGATGAGTGTTTGAAACAAATATGAAAGGAGTCAGAAAGAACAATGACCAACAAAGTTATGACTGGCTAGATTCAGAAGTCAAGTTCAAAGAATCATAGAAATGAAACTAAGTAAGATATGACAATCTGATAAAGAAGTGTGTCAGTGATCAGATGGCTGAGACAGGATGAGACAAAGGCAATGTACAGTGAGCCAGAAGTGGGTCTGTCAAAGTCAGCAGTTGATGAATCAATAAGTTTCAATTGAGCACCTTGAACAACCTGTGAGAGGGAGCATGTAAGCCATATGGTGAGGAGTTGAGAACTTGATGTTCTGACTTTGGTCAAGCTGGCTGCTGAATGGATTGAATTGACCATAATTGCTGATATTGATGGGTTGAGCATTGAGATTATAGATGGTTGGTTTGTAAGAAAATCAATTAAGTCTCAATGTTTGCACTTGATCAGGAATGATAGGATGGAGTGCAAGAGTTGATAGAGGATGAAGTATTCTCAGCGGGAATTAAAGTATACTGCTGCGCGCCATTGAGTTGAGTTTAGTAATGAACAAACATAAAAATAAAAAAATGAGAAAACAACCAATATGCACCATTTTAAGGTGAAAATCATAGCATAGAAACAAAATCAAATGATGAGGCGTATAACCAGTTGAACAGATATAAAAGTTAATGAAATGAACAGAAAGTTAGAAAAGAATTTAACAGATGTGACCAAGGCTGTTGGGACAATGAGGAGCTTGGTGTAAAGCTCAGCCATTCTTTGCAAGGGAGAAACCTTTTAATATTGTATTCCATGGGAAAACAAACAAATCAGACTTCCAAATCTGAAGATTGACAGTGGCCCAAAAAATAAAGCTGAAGTTTAACCTGTTAACATTATCTTGGATTAACCTGGGGATCTTGTGTCAAGCACAGGTAGTTACCATCTCTTGAATAGTATCTAAATTCTGATATAATTCTTCCTTAGTTACTTCCTGGAATTCTGATGCAGGGTGGGACTTTTCTGAAGGTGCTGAGAGTTTTTCATTTTCATGAGTTAATGGTGAGGAATCTGTTGATTATGAAAAGGCATTAGTCAATAAAGGACAAGGTCAGTAGGGATGGGTCTTTCAATTTGATAAAATAAAAAACAGTGGGTTAACAAACCTGAAGGTGGGTTTTTTTGTGTAGGAGCAGTAGATGCCATTGTGAGGGAAGTAATAAATAGATGGGAAAAAGATGTGAAGCTGGCTCAAGGGGTATTGGGGAATGGGGAAAAGGTTCAAAACCTGACAGAAGGGAGGTATATTTATAGCCATTGACAATAAGACTTCTTTTAATTTTCTTTCTGCAACCTGCCAAACAAACAAAGGTGTGTAAAGATTACTGACCAAAATAAAATTGAAATTTCAGGAAGAACAATCAGAAAAAGGAGAACAAAAATCACACTTAGAAAGAAGTAATAACCTGAAATAACCAATAGGACTAGACACAAGACATAGGAAGGAGACACTTGAGGGACAGCGGTCAGATTTGATCTTGAGAATTTCTTATAGGGTCTAGTTGGTTTGTGTTTGGAGGGAGACTTGAAGGTTGTTGAGTGCAGGTTGAGAGAGTAAGATTGTGATTCAACAAGGTAGTTTATGTATGGTTATTTTTGAGGATCAAAACAAAATAAAGAAGGAACGTAACAGACAACAGAAATGGGCTTCCTTGACTGAGAGGACCTGAAGGACCCTGAGGGCACAGTCAGGATCTCAGTTGAGCAGTACAAAGAGGATCTTGAGTTTCAGGATTGGAGTATACACACTGAGCGGTGAATGGCTGAGACAGGAGACCACAATGTCACCGTTGCAATGACAAAAGAAATCAAAAAAAAAACAAAAGAAATGAAAACAACAAAAGGAAGTGAGAGAGTCAAAGGCAACATATTCCAGAATTCAGAATTCTGAAACCCTCCCTGGCTTTGAACTCTATCTGATGCGCAGAAAAGTGAGGCATCTCATGAGAAGTATTCTTGAAAGTGCACTGGTGATGAAGTTTGCACAGTTTTCCTTGGACAAGTTTTTCTTTAATTTGAAGGTACTTTTAGATATTTCTTAATGGATGAAGTGATGCCATAGGTAGAGGAGCTTTGATCTGAAAATAGTTTTATTTGCCTGCTGCATGGCCAGCTTTAGGCACCCCTCATTGTCTTTGTGAACCAGAGTAGGGGGGTTTCAAATTACATTGAACAACTTTTCTCAGAAAGGTTTAAGACTTCCTTTACGCCATCCCCAACTGACTTGTACTTGGCTTTGGTTGTGGAGAGGGAGAGCGTGGCTTTCTCTATAGACTTCAATACAATTAGATTGTCATTCCAGGAAATAACAATGGCATAGATTGACTGGCGGGTTGAGGGGCACGTAGCCCAATTGGAGTTGACAAAGGCAGTCAGAGGCGCACTTGAGTCTGTAGAATTGAACTCAATATCCTTGCTGGAGGTATGTGAGAGATAGTTTGGGACTTTCAGAGCTGCATTGTAATGGGTCAAACTAGGAGCAATGAGGAATTGAGCTGGATAGTTGGCTGCAAAGGTAATTTCTGGTATGGTATTAACGCTAATTTAGTTGAGTTTGCCAATTAGCTTTCTGTAATTGAGGCCAGAGGAAGCAGAAGTGGTTCTTTCTTCATTGGTGGCTGGGAGAAGCTTGCCATAGGGTACAAAGGGAACCAAGTGTTCTTTGAATTTTGGAAGTGGATAGTTGGCAGGAGTTGATTTGATGTACAACTATTGAGAGAGCTTGAATTGTCTGTGGTCTTACTGAATGTTTATCCCTAGGAGTAGAGACCACTCCTGAAGATAATTCACCTTGAATCTGCTGCCTATGAGAGTGGCAAATTTTTCATTTTTTTTGCTGGATATTGAAATTTCATTGACATGGATTTCAAAACAGGTTCCCTTGGAGAAAAATGAACAGTGGTCACTAATACATTGTTTGAAGCCCGAGTCCCAGAGCCATGTGCTGAGAGTGAAATACCAGGCTTGAGGGGCACGCTTGAGCCCGTACAGTGCTTTCTTGAGTCAAAGGGTTCTTCCTTGAGGAACCTTGAAATTTGGTGGAGTCGCTATGTGGATCTGTTTGGCTGGAGGAGCATTCAGGAATGAAGCTTTGACATCAAGTTGATGGAATTTGAGGCTGTTGCTTAGAGAAAAGGAGATGAGTAGTTGAAGGGAGCTCTTGTTGCTTGTGGGTGCAAAGGTGTTGACAAAGTCAACCCCTTCAACCTGGTGGAGACCCTGGGCGCAGAGCCTGGCCTTGAACTCCAAAATCAAATTTCTTGTGTTCTGCTTTGTTCTGAATAGGGCGCAGAGCCTGGCCTTGAACTCTAAAATATAATTTCTTGTGTTGCGCTTTGTTCTGAATACCCATGTGCACTTGATTATGGAGACTTTTACATCCTCCTCCACTTCTTCCCAAACCTTGTAGCTGTTGATATTAACCACTTTGATATCCATTGAATTGATCCATTCAAACTTTTATTTTCTGTTGAGAGCTTGATCAATGGTTTTGGGGTCTTCATAGGCGGCATCCACCAGGTAGAGTTGTGATTTCAGCCCTCAGGGGTGATTGAGGATGTTATCAGTTGAAATTTCAAAGTTAGAGTTGTGATGGCTCATCTCAGTTGAGAGATTTAGAGTTGCCAATATGTTGTTTTGATCTGTGTTGGAGAGCTGAGCAGGATTTTGACTCACATCCAGGCTATTGGCATCAGGAACAGACAATTTCAGGAAGTTTGTGGTTTCAATTTTGGGAAGAGGGTTGGTTTCAGGTTGCTACTATTGCAGAGCAAGCTGCAAAAGTAACAAAAATAATGTGAAAACAAGAATATTGAATTTAACTTGAGAAGGAATAGGAAATCCCTGAATATTATTGCAGGAATGGATTCTACCCGCAACATTGGGTAGGGTCACTCACTGACCCCACCCTTGAAATCCAACTCCTTATAATTTTAATAATTAAAGAAACAAAAGACCAAAAAACCACAAAACCACTATGGGACTATCTTGGCCAATTAAATATTTCAAATGTATCATCACGTATATGTTTCACAACTAAAATTCAGTCAGGATTGAGGTGTTGGGTATATTTTAGGAGTTAAATATGGAAATGTGTTCTGTCACAATTCTGGTACACAGCTGCGGCAACCAATGCACCTGCTTGCGGCTGAGCAGCAGCACTGCCACCCTGTCAGCCTACCCTGACAAGCCGTTGTAGGACTCCAAACGGTGCTAAGCCGTGGCAGTTCTGTGGAGGGGAAAGGTGCTGTTTAGGCTGCCCTCCTAGGAGTTACAATAATATTTAAATGTAACCGGAATCAAGGTCCAGAACCTTATGGATGAGAAATCAAAATAAGGGAAGAGGATAAGAGTTGTCGGTAGCGATGGAAACAACACTATCTGAGGCAAGATGGTGCAGGTAAATACTTGAACAAATAATTCAAGGTTTGTTCAGAGTTCAATAGAACAAGGCAGTTGTAAGTAACAACGCCCACAAGCTAATAACTCTGGTCGTCAGCAGCTGATTAGGAAAGATCAACTCAATCCCAACCAACCTCCAGGTTCTCAATGAACCTGCCCAACTCTCCGCAATCAAGCGCTTGAAGGGTACCAGATAACTGTGGGAGGCTGAACAAAACAAAAATAATTTGTTTATGAAGCTCTAGAAGCAAATCAATAACAAATTTGAGCAAGAATATCCCAACACTTCTCAAGGGACTCAAGAATAGCGTGGCAAAATTCAACCTCAAAGAAGAAGGGAGGTATAACACTCCAGGTTTTAAGCTTAATAAAACCTCTTCAATCAAACGTGATTGGCTCAGGAAAGATGATCAAGGAGAGATCAAGACCAGTATGGTTTGAAAAAGGGATCAGAGTGGTATAACACACTCAAGAATTCAGACAGACAGGAATTCTTCTTCAACCAGCAAGGCTATTGGTTGGTGATAAGGATCAAGGTCACGAGGGACAGAGTTTGAGTGTGGAGGCTCAAAAGATCAAGGGGCAATCCTAGATATACCCAGATAAATGGCTCAGATAGGTGGGGAGGGATACCCACAGATAAGTTGATTACTGATGATGGTCTGATAGGATGATGGGATCCTCTGATGTTCTGGGATGCTCTGATGATTGGACAAAAGGCAGGGGAGAGCCCCTCCTTTTATAGACATGGGGCCCTGTATACTATGTACAAGAGAGATTTACAAATAGGTGCGGAAAAAAAATGAAAACATAAAAAAAATGAAAAATAAAAAAAAAAAAAAAAATTACATGAGAGAAAAAAGAGATGTTGCCCGCGTCAAGAATGACCGCGGGCAACCAGATGGACACCCGCGACAGCGGTCGCGGGTGTTGACAACGGTTGTTGTTGCCCGATCGGCAGCAACAACGGGGTGAAAGTCCCGACGGCCGCGAGCGGTTGCTCGCGGTCGTCGGTCGGATTGGATGATGAGGATGAGATGGTCAATGGGGGAGATGACTTGGGGCGGAAACAGTAGGGGAAGCAAGGATGAGGAGCTGGTGTGGATGGTTCATTGGAGGTGATGAGGAAGGAGTGCATGGGAGGAAGATGAGATGATGATGATGATGATGATGGATCAAACTTTGAGGTTAGTTGGAAGGGTAGATGGTGATGAGGTTCATAATCACTCGGGGAGGGAGGAGGACGGGCTTTGATGTACTCAGATCAATTGGTCACATCGTTGAAGGGACGATGATCACAAGTGGGGGAATAGGGTGAGGAGGAGGCGACGCGCTCGAGGAGTTTCTGCTGCCTGGCACGGAGGGCGATATTGTTTTCGAGTAAGGATTTACCAATTGAAGCGGCGATGCCGAGATCTTGTTTGCGTTCGCGGATGACCCAATTGGCGGCCAAGAGGAGCGCTTCGAGTTCCTCCCTAGTCTTAGCACTCACCCACTCATGAGTGATTGAGTTAGGATGGTCGGGATTGTAGGGAGGATCGGAGGTAGGATGGGGGGTAGGAAGAAGATGGGATCGTCGAAAGTGATGGAGAGGGAATGGGTGGTGGATGGGATCGTCAAAAGTGGTTTGACAATCGCTCGTGTCGCCAAAAGTCAGGGCCGCGAGCGCAACAAGTGGGAGTTGAACATAGGAAGAGGGAAGCGAAGCGGAGAGACAGGCAAGAGGCCTGTCCTAGACCGCTAGGACAGGGAGGAGTTGAGAGATGGGGGGGAAATGAAGGTAACCATAGGGGTACAACTGAAATCTGTTTTTTTTTTTTTTTTTTTTTTTTTTTTTTTTGCCGTGGTGTCCCGGATTGGTCACCACATCTCTCCCCAACTTACAGACTGTCCCAAGTCTGCATCTAAAATTTGAAGGGATTAAAAAGAGAAAAGCAGGGAACAAAAGAAATCAAAGCAAAGATTGGCCATTTCTTGATCTTGAGAGCAATTGAAGAGTTGAGGAAAATATCTTGATTCTTCCAAATGAACCCTAGAAGCGGCAGGAATAGAACAAGGAGGGCGTCCCAGGTGCTCACATATGTGGCATACAGTAGAGTTTTACAACAAAAACGCAGCAAATGACCCTGGTGGTGCACAATTGGGAGGACTTACTTCTGAGATAAGTTGCCCCCACAACAATGAAACTTCTTGACTTGATCAGCAGAGAACCTTCTGGCCAACCAAGTACCATCCAGCTCCTCCAAAACATAAGATCAACCCCTAACTTGATGAATCACTCGATAAGGGCCATTCCAACAATTAGAGAAAAGCTTGCCCCACTGGGTTTCCAAAGATTGATTATAAGCTAAAACTAGGTCACCAGGGTTCAAGGGCTCCCTGATTCAATTAGAGTGCTTGTCCTCCCAATACTGGAAGGATTTTGCTCTGGCCTCCATCACTGTTTGATAAGCTTCATCACAAACGTCTTCACTTCGCTCCAGTTGCTTGGATCTAGCAACTAACAGATCAGTGGTTGAGGACACCTCTTCCCAAGAGATGCCCAAGAAAGATTCCATTTCCAAATCCAAAGGAAGGACTGCTCTTTGACCAAAGATGATTTCATAAGGTGAGCAGCCAGTAGTTCTTTTGGTTGAGATTTGATCAGAGAAGAGAACAAGAGGAAGGAATTTGCGACAATTCTTGCCACTTTCACCAGCCAGTTTAACAAGTGCAGCCTTCAAAGGGGCATGGCCTCGTTCCACCATGCCTTGGCCTTCAGGATAATAAGGATTAGTAACTCTATTTTGTCCAGGAAGGGATTGGATCATTTCAGCAAGCTTGCCCCCAAATTCAGAGCCACCATCAGTAGAGTAAGATTGAGCCAGGCCATAACGCATTGTCCAAGTCTCGTAGAGGAAAGCTGCCACTGATTCAGAGCTAAGGTTCTTAAGAAATTTTGCTTCAACCCATCCAGAAAAATCTTCTCTAGCCACAATGAGGTACTTAGCAGCACCTGCCTTAATATGAACCACATCCATAGCAATCCTTCCAAAGACAGTGGACTCCCCAGTAGGATAACAAATTTCAGCTGGGCGCCTAAGATCACGCTTTTGACAAACTTCACAACTCTTTCACCATTGGGAGACGGATTTCTTCAAAGATGGCCACCAGAACCGTTTGGATAGTCGTCGATAAGTTTCAGTTTCCCCACAATGACCAAGGCCTTCATGGAGACTTTCAAGGATAGAATCTTGTTTAGAGGGAATAGTAACAATAATAAGAGCACAAGGATTGCCTCTCTTCATAAGTCTAGAACCTTGAACAAAAAAATTAGAAGACTTTGGTTTAAGAAATGGAAATTCCTTAGCAGAGAGATCGGGAGGTTTTTGAAGATTTGAAAGGTACTGCTCTAATTTAAACCAGAAGCCTTGTTGAAAGCCAGAATAATTTTGGGAAGAAAAAGAGAAAATAGGTTGAATTAAAGGTTCCTCTTCATTGAAATCGGTTCCAACATCAGATTTGTTGTCCCCAAGAGGTTGTCAAGATAAACCATCAGGAATGGTGAAAGATTTTCCCGGCCTGTGAACAATATCAAAAGAGAAAAGCTGAATAAAGGCCACACAACGAGTCATAGGAGCATTGGGAAGACTGGGAGCATTGATCATTTCAATGATGGATCGAGCATCAACTTGCAATTCAAAATGTTGGCCCCAGAGAATGGTTTGAAGTTTCTTCATCATTTGAGCCACACCACAGAGTTCCAGTTTGGGCTGGGAGTATCTAGATTCTACATCTGAAAACAACAAAGATTAATAAAGAACAGGACGGTCCCGACCATTTTCATCTTCCTGAGTAAAGACAGCCCCAAAAGATTGATAACTAGAATCGACAGCCAGCTTGATCTTGCCAGCTCCAGGTCCATAAGAGATATTTTTCAAAACTATGTCTTTACCAACTATCCCTTTGAGTAGCTGGAAAGCACATTCACAATCTTGGGTCCAAATCCATTCAGCATCTTTTCTAGTTAGACGACACAAGGGTGCACAGATTTTGGATAAAGATGGGATAAAGATTCTAACATAAGTGACAACACCTAGAAAGCCCCTAACTTCAGTTGGATTGATTGGGGTAGGCCAAGAGATGATCTCGTTGACTTTGGCTGGTGCCATCCTTCTTCCTTCCTTGCAGACCACATGACCAACAATTTCCAGAGCAGGGACACAAGCCGCCAGTTTAGATCCAGAGACAGTAAGGCCAGATTCCTCGATTCAAAACAGAATCCTCTCCAAGGTAGTAGCATATTCCCAGATAAAACGATGAATTCCTGAATGCCAAGGTAAGAGCTCATTATCATAGTCAGATACTGGACCTTTAACTCCGCCATCGTCAATAAAGATACCAGCATGATCAGGGATTTCATCCTGGAGGATCCACATCATCTGAGCCTGATAGACTGCAACCAAGTTGGTGGCTCCTTGAGGCAATCGAGTAAGTTGAAATTGACCAAGAGGAGTATTGAAAGTAGTGACAGGACAAGAAATAGGATGTAAGGATCGCTTGTCATAGCCACCCATAATATCCCCTAGACCATAGCAAGCTCTTCCCGCAAAGGATTCAACAAATTCTTCAGTAGCAGGAGGGATACCAGAGTCTTTAATAGTAACTTTATTAAGAGGTTGAAGATCATGAACTATTCTAAGTTTACCATTACTCTTGAGGACACAGAAGACGGGGCTGGAGTAACTAGAAGTTGACTGTTCATACAGGCCAGTTCAAACTTGTTCCCAGACCAACTTGATGAATTCGTCAACTTTAGCAGCAGGGATTGGGATCTTTTTCTTTTGCCAAGGATCATGTTCAACTACAGGGATGATATAAGGGAGGCCATAGGATTCCCGCAAGAGACCTCTCTCTTCTTCACAGAAAGCAATAGATTTTTCTCTTAGAGATAAGATATTTTTGATTAAATTTAACTCATCAGGAAGAAGCCATCCATCTGGACCAAAGTTGACCACCTTCAGACGTTCTTCAGTGACCCGTCCATTAGGCACAAAGGGACCAGTAAGAGATTGAGGAAGACCACAGTAAGTATCGCAAGATAGAGGAGGACGCATAAGGGGAAGATTGAGGTTGAGAGGCATAGGCTGGTTGACTGGTTGGATCTTCTTAGCAACTGGTTTATACTTAGTGGCAAAAGAGAGAAGTTCTTGTTTTCTCCAAGAGTTGACCAGAGAGACTTGATTACGAAAGCTGAGTCCAAGTTCCAACATC
Source organism: Puccinia polysora (assembly GCA_025617555.3). Classification (NCBI taxonomy): domain Eukaryota; kingdom Fungi; phylum Basidiomycota; class Pucciniomycetes; order Pucciniales; family Pucciniaceae; genus Puccinia; species Puccinia polysora. Next base: position 16,374,253 of record CM062628.1, read on the forward strand.
TTCCAAGTCCAATGTTCTGCAATATCCTTGAAGGGTGCCTTTTCCATAAAAGGAGAACCAGGAGATAATACGTTGCTCACATGTGTGGCACAAGTTAGGGTTTCTAAAATGAAGGTAAAAGATTTCCCTGGCAGTGCACACTTGGGAGGACTTACTTCTACCCCAAATCGCCTCCACTGAAGCCCATATTCCTTCATACCAAAACCACCAAAAACGGAATTGCAGTTAGGATCTAGTTTAAGCTCATTGCGGAGATTTGTACCGGAACTGAGAGAAGATTTACCAGACTCAAAAGTAGAAGGAAAAGAAGACACAACAGATCCAGAGAGAGAAGGAGATGGAGAAGAAATATTTTTGGATTTTTCTTTTTTGATATGTTTTTGTTTTTTAATATTCTTGAGCTCAGAAGAGAATGATGAAAGGAATGAAAAGTAAGCCTGAGGGATGGGGGTTGACCCTTGAGTTGCAGTCTGAGGCTGAAAAGAACTACAACCATTGGTAGGATCAACTATTCCCCTAAAAAATGAGAGGAACTAGAGTTATCCTTCTGCTTCCCCTTAAAACATGATTTGGGAGAATGACCAGGAAAATCTCTTTCCCAACGACCAGAATCCAAGGAGCAAAGAGGAACTTCAATTTTTCTGCCATCAGCATCAGGGAGAAGAATTCTCTCCCCAACTTGATCAGAAAACATCAGGGTTGCACCAAAGTCCATTAAGAAGGGTCGTCCCAAGATCATAGGACTTTCCAAACAAGTGATCCAAAAGTGGCAGGTTCCCACAATATTTCGACCAATCCTGACCGGTACATCTTCAGCAATACCAACCAGTTCACAAGCTTGATTTCCTATCCCATATACTGCAGAGTTGAAGCTGACCCTAGGACTAAGTTTGAGCTTGCAGGCCATAGCATCCAAGATTAAGTTAAGCTGAGATCCAGAATCCACAAGAGGAGAAACAGTTTTAGCTGAGTCACCAAGATAACAAGGAAGAAAGCCAAGGGGACAGGAATAAAGATTGGCTTCTATAGAAGGACTGGTTCCACCAGAGTCCTCCATTAAAGTGCCAGAGGAGACTTTGAGTTCTTCAGGGCCAATTTCCACACGTTGACAAGAGACCCATTTCTTCATTCCTTCAGCAACAGATGGAGAGATTGATAGGAGTTCAGCCACAGATAGATCAGGAATTTTGAGATCAGCAATTTTCTTTAATACTCCCTCCACAGCATTGGGGTGATCCTTGGAGATGCCCCTTTCAAATCGAACTTTGGGCTGGGTGGAGGGAGGAAGTTCAGGTGACGCAGAATCTAAGATAGGATTAGAAGGTTGAGGTGAGGGAGAAGGATCAGGGTGATCTGGGAACCTTTCCATGAGTGGTTCCTTTTCCACCTCCATGTCTTCTACATCAGAGGAAGGAGGCTCAAGTGATGATCGACGTTTAACGGGTTTTCAAAGGATTGAAGTTGGCAAGGAAGGAGCCTTATGAGGTTTAGGTTCCTCATTTTGTTTCCTGGCTGGATCAGATTGATAAGTAGTCCCAGCAATACTAGAGGAAGAAATAGCTGGAGGATACCAAGGTTGGAGGGTACCACAGGATGATCGAAATTCAAAGGAAGCAAGAGATGCTTTCACAGGGGGTGATGGCTGGTAAGAGGCCACCACATGTCTGATAGGACGAGACGAGTCAAAACGGATTAGAGCACCATTAGGGAGGAAGTAATTGTTTCCCCTCTGCTCTACCAACTTTTCCTTTAGGTCCTTCTGAATTTCTTGACATCTTCCGGTTCCATGGCCTTCCCTATGACAGTAGTAACAGACCAGAGTTGATTTGGGGACAGAAGAAGGAGCTTTAGGCGTAGCTAGCGAGGAAATCTTTTGATCTATTTTGTTCTCAAAGGCCCTAAGTAACTTGGTGATTTCATCTATAGTAGTAGGTTCCCGATTGGAATTAGGATCTGCTTTAGGCCTACGATCTGCCTCCATTTTAATCATAATATCATTTGACTCTTTAAAAAAGGAGCATGGACTGGTTCAGTAGTTCTAGGCTTTTCAAAGGTAAGAGCAGTTTGACCTTTCATGACTTTATCCACAGTACTCCTAAGGGTGAGAAAAACAGGGAGCTTGAATCGATTATCCCTGGTGGTAATCATGGATCCAGATTTGACCCGTTCTTCTTTAATCCTTTCCTGCACAGCCGACAAGAAAGATTGGAAGAACTTTGCTCAAATTTTGTCCACTGTGTCAATGTGATTGTTTCGGATAAGATATTTTTGAATGGGATCCCAAGATTTTCTAAAAATCTGATAGTCAGAGGCTGAAGAAATATCACCCTTGGAGATCCACTGAGAAACCAGAGCATCCAAATCTTGCAGAGTAAACCTAGCCACATCTATTTTACCCCAGTATGCCAACATAGCCTCCCTGAGAAGCGTCCAGTTGTGGGATTCAAATCCCTCAAAAGACTCGATTACCTCCATAACTTCATCAGAGGAGATGAAGAACCGCAACTGATGAGCCATATCGAATTCACTAGCTCCATCCACTTCAGCAGCCATTTTGTAGGAGTCCAAAAATTGCTCAACATTTGTACCGTTGAAACCTAATTTCTTGTTCTGGGGTTTGATCTTTACCATCTTAGGTCGGACAGAGGTGGTTGGAGTAGCGGGAGATGCCATATCAAATAACAGAGTTCCTAGGGGATCCAAAGAGCAGATTTCCAAAGTGGCTCACGAGTGTGGCAAGAGTAGGGTTTCGCCAAAAACAACAAGTATCTTGCCCAAGCGGTGCACAAATTGGGAGGACTTACTTCTAGACCAAGCTGCATCCACAGATCAGATCTAAAAAAAAAAAAAAAAAAAAGAACAAACAGAAAAAGAAAGAGAAATCGGATAGGATTTCGGAGTTGATTCTTCAAGTTGGGACTGTAAATCCCAAGGTTGCTGGTTCGCTCCCGGCCCGGGGGACCAAATGTAGGACTCCAAACGGTGCTAAGCCGTGGCAATTCTGTGGAGGGGAAAGGTGCTGTCTAGGCTGCCCTCCTAGGAGTTACAATAATATTTAAATGTAACCAGAATCAAGGTCCAGAACCTTATGCATGAGAAATCAAAATAAGGGAAGAGGATAAGAGTTTTCGGTAGCGATGGAAACAACACTATCTGAGGCAAGATGGTGCAGGTAAAGACTTGAACAAATAAGTCAAGGTTTGTTCAGAGTTCAATAGAACAAGGCAGTTGTAAGTAACAACGCCCACAAGCTAATAACTCTGGTCGTCAGCAGCTGATTAGGAAAGATCAACTCAATCCCAACCAACCTCCAGGTTCTCAATGAACCTGACCAACTCTCCGCAATCAACCGCTTGAAGGGTACCAGATAACTGTGGGAGGCTGAACAAAACAAAAATAATTTGTTTATGAAGCTCTAGAAGCAAATCAATAACAAATTTGAGCAAGAATATCCCAACACTTCTCAAGGGACTCAAGAATAGCGTGGCAAAATTCAACCTCAAAGAAGAAGGGAGGTATAACACTCCAGGTTTTAAGCTTAATAAAACCTCTTCAATCAAACGTGATTGGCTCCGGAAAGATGATAAAGGAGAGATAAAGACCAGTATGGTTTGAAAAAGGGATCAGAGTGGTATAACACACTCAAGAATTCAGACAGACAGGAATTCTTCTTCAACCAGCAAGGCTATTGGTTGGTGATAAGGATCAAGGTCACGAGGGACAGAGTTTGAGTGTGGAGGCTCAAAAGATCAAGGGGCAATCCTAGATATACCCAGATAAATGGTTCAGATAGGTGGGGAGGGATACCCACAGATAAGTTGATTACTGATGATGGTCTGATAGGATGATGGGATCCTCTGATGTTCTGGGATGCTCTGATGATTGGACAAAAGGCAGGGGAGAGCCCCTCCTTTTATAGACATGAGGCCCTGTATACTATGTACAAGAGAGATTTACAAATAGGTGCGGAAAAAAAATGAAAACATAAAAAAAATGAAAAATAAAAAAAAAAAAAAAAATTACATGAGAGAAAAAAGAGATGTTGCCCGCGTCGAGAATGACCGCGGGCAACCAGATGGACACCCGCGACAGCGGTCGCGGTTGTCGACAACGGTTGTCGTTGCCCGATCGGCAGCAACAACGGGGTGAAAGTCCCAACGGCCGCGAGCGGTTGCTCGCGGTCGTTGGTTGGATTGGATGATGAGGATGAGATGGTCGATGGGGGAGATGACTCGGGGCGGAAACAGTAGGGGAAGCAAGGATGAGGAGCTGGTGTGGATGGTTCATTGGAGGAGATGAGGAAGGAGTGCTTGGGAGGAAGATGAGATGATGATGATGATGATGATGGATCAAACTTTGGGGTTAGTTGGAAGGGTAGATGGTGATGAGGTTCATAATCACTCGGGGAGGGAGGAGGACGGGCTTTGATGTACTCAGATTGATTGGTCAAATTGTCGAAGGGACGATGATCACGAGTGGGGGAAGAGGGTGAGGAGGAGGCGATGCACTCAAGGAGTTTCTGCTGCCTGGCACGGAGGGCGATATTGTTTTTGAGTAAGGATTTACCAATTGAAGCGGCAATGCCGAGATCTTGTTTGCGTTTGCGGATGACCCAATTGGCGGCCAAGAGGAGCGCTTTGAGTTCCTCCCTAGTCTTAGCACTCACCCACTCATGAGTGACTGAATTAGGATGGTCGGGATCGTAGGGAGGATTGGAGGTAGGATGGGGGGTAGGAAGAAGATGGGATTGTCAAAAGTGATGGAGAGGGAATCGGTGGTGGATGGGATCGTCAAAAGTGGTTCGACGATCGCTCGCGTTGCCAAAAGTAAGGGCCGCAAGCGAAAAAAGTGGGAGTTGAACATAGGAAGAGGGAAGAAAAGCGGAGAGACAGGCAAGAGGCCTGTCATAGACCGCTAGGACAGGGAGGAGTTGAGAGATGGGGGGGAAATGAAGGTAACCATAGGGGTACAACTGAAATCCGATTTTTTTTTTTTTTTTTTTTTTTTTTTTTTTTGCTGTGGTGTCCCGGATTGGTCACCACACCGTGTACGCAGCCCAGGGCCTCTGAAAGGTATGCAGCCGCGGGAATACAGGCGAAAAGAGTGAAAGGCGGCCTGAGAAGGCCAGGTACCACGTAAACATGCTACAACATACATGGGAACAATTGACATATGTAATAAATGTTCCAGTGGATAGTAGATAATCTAAAAATACATAAAATTATATAAAAATACCTAAATAACCTTTATAAGTTGTGGAAAGAATAAGGGTTATCCCCCTATAGTTGTCCCAAGGTTTGGAAGTTAACGGTTCCCTGTGTTTGAAAGGAGATGGGGATTCCCGGAGTTGCACTTGAAATGAGAGATAGAAATAAGGAGATAAAAGATAAAGAAAAGTAGAGAGAGTGTGAAACCACCAATCCTTCAATCCTAAGAACTTTCCACCTGGATGTGTATCTGGTATGAGTTCCTTTAATCTCCTGGTGAGATGAGTGATCCAATCCGATGATGTGATTGTCTGATTCCCTTCCATGCCACCCGGAGTTGAGAGTGAGGATAATTCCTCCCTCTCAACCCTAACCTAAGTACACGCGCAAATAAAAGTATGACAAAGAAACAGAAAACAATCCCAAAACAGAAACCCTAGCCTCCTCTCCCCACCTCCGTACCAAACTCCCCCCCAACGTCCGTACGCCTTTCCATCCATCCGGTTTGTCCTTATCATGACATGGTCCTTGCACCGCGCCCTACTTGGATCCCCCCGCTCCTGTCCGTATTGGTCTGTCTGCGCCCATCCTGGATGTCCGGCAATATCTGGGATGATCCGCGCGTTTGCACACGCGCTCCATCCATTCCTTTATAGCCTGTGGATTGCTGCGCCCCTCCGTATCCAAACCAGGGCGCCCGCAAACCTAGTCAAGCACACTACTTTCTGAATCCAATCTCCGGGACGGATTGCCGCCCACACCGCATTTGATGCTGAGCCCGACCTGTCCACTAGGTGCGGAGCCAAACAGCCGCTGCCTCTGCTGAGCACTCCGCATAACCTAATGCTGAGCCCGCTGCCTCCAATACTGAGCGCGCAGCCGCGAAACAGTTCCCAATCCGTGTCTATAAATTTACACCACATCCCCCCCCAACTTGATTTCTGTTCCCAGAAGTCTTCCATTGCTTCACCATACCACCACCCCCGCTACTTCCACTCCCACCCCCACCACTCCCACTACCGCCTTCCCCCGTCCTCCACCCGCTCCATTGCTACCATTTTCCCATGGGAGTTCTGCGCCCATAACGGGCACGCGTGTTTGATCAACCCTGGTCAACGCGCCTGTGTTGCTTGCCGTTGCGGCCACCGTTGCTGCTTGCTTAGCAACAGCATGCCCCAAGCTCCTCCCCCTAGCCCTCCCGAGATCCCGGAAATTCCAATTTTAATGGCACTCCTGGCGGCTGGCTTCAAGGTTTTCGCGGAAAGTTCCACCACAATGCTTTGGGATTTCCTCGCAATCCCCGGCGCTCAATCCTTGGAATCCCAGCGCGAGCTCCTGGCCTCCTTCCGGGCCTTACTGGAGTCATTGAGGGCGGAAATGGAGGAAATGATGAAGATGGCTTAGGCGCATTGCCCCCCCTTTCCCCTTCTTCCCTTTCTTTCCTTCTTTTCTTCTTTTTTGTTGTACCGTGCTTCCCTTTTCATTAAGAAAATACACGTATCTGCGCAAGGTCCTCACCTTCTGAGAAAAAGTGCCCGACCGCGCTTTGTGAGAGTGAGCTTGAGATTGAGGTCCGCCTCCGCGCGCTTTGCTTTGTGAGCAACCTTAAGTGACCAACCGTTCCAAAAGAGGAACCTGGACCGCCCCAGACAAACTGCCACACAGTTCCCCGTACCCATCCTGTAACAAACACAACAACCAAACACCAGCGCGCGCCACTGTAAGGGAAGAGAGAGAGAGAGAGAGAGTAAGAGAACAGACATTCTGGGGTATCTAGTTGTCCCAGCTGTGAACTGGCTAGAGCACCCCCTCACCAAATTAAGCGTATTCCCATACCAACCACCCATCCTCAAGATATCCTGAGAGAAAAGAAAAAGAGAAAAAGAAACCAAAAGAGAAGAAAAATAGAAAAGAACACTTTTTTTTTTTTTTTTTGCACAAGGCCCGTAGACCGCCCGCAAATTGCTCTTCGGCCCGCTTCCCCCATCTGCAAGATTTTCCTTGCATCCTGGTTCCGCAGGGATTGTCCTCGTGTTTACAGACCCGGCTTTGTGCCGCGCCCGCGTTTCCTGCAAAAACCCCAAGGCAGCAAAGACCCCACAATCCAGATAAGAAAGAAAAATAGAGAAACAAACATTCTGGGGTGTGTAGTTTTTCCGGCTGTGAACAGGCTAGAGCACCCCCTCACCAAATCAAAACTTATCCCCTACCCCAACCACCTCCCCCCCCAACTTGGCCACTGTCCCCAGCTGGTCGCAACCGCCGTGTCCGGTTCCTCCTCATACTCCAACACTCTCCTCTGCTTTCCCTGCCTGTGATTGCAGATCTTTTTCTCAAACATCCCGCCGGACAAATCCTCCACTGTCAACGCCTCTTTTCCCGCCCCCGGATCAAAAAACATTTGTGCTTGGAACCCAAACATGAACGGCCTTCCCAAAATCACATCTCCACAATCAACCAAAAGAAAAGAAAGCTGCCTACAGAACCTTGCAACCTCAACCTCCTCCTCCTTGACTACCCCATCCACACAACACTCCCCTCCGTTAAGCGCGCGGAGACCAATCACACATTTCTGCCAAACCAACCCCAAATCATCCACCATCCGCAATGGCAGCAGGTTCACCATTGAACCGCTGTCCACCATAGCCCACACCTTCCTCCCCGCTATGACCATTGGCACGTAAGCAAGCAGAGTCAAAACTGATTTCAACTCACACTCCTTGCGCCACATGAAACCGCTGCATCATCTGAGGTACCCGGCCCTGACCGCAACCCGGCAATGCCTGAACCATCTTGTCTACCACCACCGGAGACACGGCCGCCAGTTCCTGCAAGGTCAGCGGGACCGGAGTCTTGTTACCCATCACCCTACGCATGATGTCCGCCGCTTTCTTCTTCCTGACAGGATTTGCTGCCGGCGCCTCAATTCCGGGCATGCGTGCGGCCGGTTTGGGAACGGTTGAGACGGCAGTTGCTCCTTTGCATCCACCTCCATCTTATCGGAGACCGCCACCTTCTCTTCCGTTGCCACTACCCTTACCTCAGCTTCCACCCAAGGTTTTTGCCACGATACGGGACTGGTAACGATGCCTAGTAACTCTCGCGCCGTCGTTCCCGCCTCCTGACCCCGTGTGCGCACCTGCTGCATTGCAGTTGGCTGGCTTGGCTCCATAAGAATCTGTTTGCCTGTCAGAAACATGTACCCCATCCCCGCCGGTCAAACCAATCCTGCGTGGAGATCCTTCGTTAGCTCCTCGCACGCCAATTGCCAATGACTGTTTTCCCCGCAGTCCAAACACCCCCTCGGCACAAAGGTACTGGGTGGCCAAAACCCTTCCACCATGTGAGGTGGAGGCCCTTGCGGCTGCTGCTGGCCCATATGGATCATGCAGATCTTCAAATCCTTCATCAGCTCCGTCAATTCACTTACTGGAGGGGCAGGCGCTGGTTGAGGAACTGGAAAACGCGTGGAAGTAGGTGGAACCGGGGCCGGAAATTGCGCCGGAGCCAAAACCTGGGGGACGGATTTCTTTGGTCCCGCTGGGAATCACTTAGCGGTATCCTCAATAAGCTCTTCTAAGTTGAGCTTGCTCTCCACAGCCTGGAAAATGACAGCCAACTCCGGAAGGAGGGCGATGCTCCTGTCCAATGACCGCTTTGCCAAGTTGTGATTGTAAAGATGCCACTGCACCCTTTCCCAGAGTTGAGCGCCTAAACCGCCCAGAAATGCGCGTTTCATGGCCCCCGTCTGTCCCGCCACCACCTCGTTCTTTGACAAGTACCAATAGATCCAATTGAATGTCAAGGTGTAATCAGCCAGCTCCACCCGTGTTCTGACTCCTCCACACGCGCTTGCCTCCAAGGCCACGTGGTCAGAATGGCTTTCCCGGAATTGAGGTTCCCGCCTACCCAATTGCGTTAGGATCTCTGCCTTCAGTTTTGGCAAATCTTGATTCTCGTAGCCTTCCATCTCCTCCAGATCCAGGAGCTTCTCTTTGTCCATAATGAACAGGATGACAAGCTGGGCCTTATCGGCCTCCAACGCACCTTCCCCATCTGAAATACCTTTGTATCTCAAGATGAGTCCTTCCACATCCGCAGTGTTGAATCGGATGTGAGGGTAGTCGCGCAGCCTGATGAAAACCGGACGAGTGGGTTCATGGTCACTGGAGACCAATGGGGGAACAGCGTAGCTTGTCCTGGGTTGAGCAGAGGGAGGGGGAGGAGGGGGGATGGAAGACGCACATGGGGTTGGAGTAGCAGAACTGGAAACGGAAGGAGAAGAAGAAGAAGAAGAAGGGGAAGCGACTGTAGGGAGGTATGGATAGGACTTGCGCCCAGTTACCTTTGAAAGAAAAGAAACGGAAGGTTACTTACCAGCCAGACCCCCAGATGTGGAAAGAATAAGGGTTATCCCCCTATAATTGTCCCAAGGTTTGGAAGTTAACTGTTCCCTGCATTTGAAAGGAGATGGGAATGCCTGGAGTCGCACTTGAAATGAGAGATAGAAATAAGGAGATAAAAGATAAAGAAAAGTAGAGAGAGAGTGAAACCACCAATCATTCAATCCTTACAACTTTCCACCTGGATGTGTATCTGGTATGAGTTCCTTTAATCTCCTGGTGAGATGAGTGATCCAATCCGATGATGTGATGGTCTGATTCCCTTCCATGCCCCCCGGAGTTGAGAGTGAGGATAAGTCCTCCCTCTCAACCCTAACCTAAGTACACGCGCAAATAACAGTTTAACAAAGAAACAGAAAACAATCCCAAAACAGAAACCCTAGCCTCCTCTCCCCACCTCGGTACCAAACTCCCCCCCAATGTCTGTACACCGTTCTGTCCATCAGGTTCGTCCTTCTCATGACATGGTCCTTGCACCGCGCCCTACTTGGAACCCCCCGCTCCTGTCCGTATTGGTCTGTCTGCGCCCGTTATGGATGTCCGGCAATATCCGGCATGATCTGCGCGTTTGCACGCGTGCTCCATCCGTTCCTTTATAGCCCGCGGATTGCTCCGCCCCTCCGTATCAAAACCAGCGCGCCCGCAAACCTAGTCAAGCACACTACCTTCCAAATCCAATCTCCGGGGCAGATTTCTGCCCACGCTGCATTTGATGCTGAGCCCAACCCGTCCACTAGGTGCGGAGCCAAACAGTGGCTGCTGCTGATCCAGAAGCTGCTGCTGCTGAGCACTCTGCATACCCTAATGCTGAACCTTCTGCCTCCAATTCTGAGCGCGCAGCCGCAATGCAGTTCCCAATCCGTGTCTATAAATTGACACCACAACGTATTTTTGTATTAATTTAATTAAAAATACAAAAAATGGCTAAAATAAGAAAACTACTATTTGTAAAAATATATTAAAATACTTTGATATCAAATTGTGAGAACTTTAAGGCAGCAATATATTCTTGACATACTAAGAAAAGTAATGATGTAAAAATATTACATGAATTCTCATAAATTATACCTTTAAGTAATGATTTTTGGAGGATCAACTGAATTTTGAAAATAAGTAGTAAAATCTATATCACAAATTTACTCCAATCATTTAATACATAATGAGAACCAATTTGACATCAAATCACTCTTAAGAATTTCTATTAAAAGAATTATTAACATACTGGGAACATTCATTAAGGATAATTAATCAATAATAAATAATATGGACAGATTAGTGTTATTTACATGTTCAAAACATCAATTGAAAGGTAAAAAAATTCCCTTACCATGTGGAATCAGATATTACCTGTGCTGCAGCACCTAGGAAATGTGAAAGGCTACCACTGGTTACCCTGCTAGCATTAGTGTCTGTCCCTTAGAGCCCCTTTAACCCTCAGAAGGAAAATATTGGGACTCAAATAACTATAAATAAGGAGCTCTTTTGAGCATATTGATACCCAGAGACCCAGTTATATTTACATCCAGACACTGTTCCAAAGTAATAAAATACTTATCAGAAATAATAAAGTGAGCTATGGCTTTATTCTGATCAATAATATCCTTCCCCAACCCTTTTTATCAATTTAAACTGCTGAACAACCTTTTAACCCCAGCAACAGGTTTAACCCATCAGTGCACTTCCCAAACAGGTACCCAAAGGATTTAATAATATAACATTGATTCCTATTATCCTTTTTCTGTTTTGGAAGCTTGGTTAAAAAGCCCTTCCACTCCACCATTTTTTTTATATACATATGATCATTGGGCAATATATCCTTTAACAATATAAATTAAAGGTTCCAAAGTAACCATGTCTACAAGTTTTCAAAGTGAATTACCTGAAGAGAGGTGTTAAAGATCCCCAATATTATTGTGGCCCCTCTATTAATTTATTTAATGATCAATTTATTAATATTGATTTATAATATTTAAACCATAAACCAAACCAATTAACCTTGCAAGAGCTTTATCCAAATATTTTACAGATTTTTTCTGCATTTATTGAGTAATATATTTATCATTTATTCTATAAAATCTAGTAGCTAAAGGACAGAAAGGGTCTTGGCATCCAGGAGGATGAAAATTTGGGTCCTTCCTGGGAAATATTTCATTATATTATATTTAATACCTTGGAGCAGACGTTTCACATAAAAATTCAATCAAAGATAATTTATCTGAATTTTTAACCGTGATTTATCATTAATTTCTTTTGCCATGGATTTAAAAACCAATGCATAATTTATAATATATTGTTTTAATCTTTCAAAGATAAGAAAAGAAGAGTACATTAAAAATCATAAACCAACTGGTTGGGAAGCTTTAACTCAAGCTGAGAAACTTAATATTTCCTCTGCACGTAAACACTTAGATAAACTCCTTGAACAAGAAGATCTTGAGAGGTGTTTCAACTTTCAAGCGCTATTAAGGAAACAAAGTCTTAGTGCCTTTGAACATCAAATTAATTCAGTTTTAATAAAACTTATCATCACCAATTTTTCTTTAGAAAAATACGTCTTATTCAATATGAATAGACGTAAAACAAGGGCCTCAGGAGAATTCTCCCCAATGGATATTTGCCAGGAGCCCCCAGTAACTGTCAGACCACCAATAATGAAAAACATGAGGGGGCTGGAACCCATGAATCAAACGTTGGTGGACAGGGAACAGCCCAAAGTACTGTTGCCCTCCTCCAACCTAGAGCTGGAGAAGGTAGTAGAATTAAGCCCCCCTCCATTACAAGAAGGTTCCCTGCACCCACCCCAGCAGAATCTGGCCAAGGAAGTCAGGATCAAAGACTTAGTCAGAGAGCACGTGAAATATTGGGAAGAATTCAAAGAAGCCCAAGCCAAGGAGGACGTAGTATCTATGAAAAAGATAATATCCCAGGCGAAAGCTACCCAGATAGCTCTTCAGAAAATGATTCCAAGGAAAGAGGTAGATTCCTACGTAGAAAAGTGGAATATGTGGGATCAATTAGTCCAACTGAAAGGAAGAGAATCAGGAAAGAAGAGATCTTCTTCCCATCCAAAGCCAAAGGGAAAGAAGGATTGGCATCAGATAATATCCTTAGCTCAAAATTGGACAAAAGTGTACCAAAATTAGCTTCTAATTCTGAACCTAGTGTCTTTTCTAAACCAACCTCTGATGTAATTAATTCCTTTTCTAATGATATGCGCCATAATTTCAAAATGTTTTGTGGAAATTTAGATGGTTTTTACACCAAAATAGATAAGTTGAATTTAGTAGTAGCCAAATTAATTAATAACCAATCAAAAGCTGTAGGGATAGAAGATATCAAGCAACATATAGAATAATTATTTCAGGCATTAGATCAAGGTAAAATTAGAAAGACCCAAACCATTGAGAATATGTTAACAGGTATACACAAAGATTTTATTATGTCCTTTCAGCCTTTCAAAGAAGAATTGATAAATAATACTGACAGCTCCATTCTTCCTCTTAGTGAGAAATTAGATCTGCTTAACAATAAAGTGGACCTGCATCTTGATCTGATTAAGGATGATCTTAGAGACTAAAAATGCTGTCTGAACAACCCCTTGGGGAGTACAACGGAGGAACCAAAACCTTCCTGACAAACAAATACTTGTTATGCACCACCTTTATTAGGAATGCGTAGAAGTGACACTTTCAGGCCTAGTCCTACTCCTGAAATGAAACAAGCCTCAAACGTTTACCCCCAATCTCTGAATGGCCTAAGTTATCCGCCAAAAGAGAATACAACCATATAAATTTCATTTATTTTATTGACTACACCATAAACTCTTATGACCTACCAGGAGCTATAACCATGGTCAGGCTTCCCAGAATCTTTGAAGGAGTAGCTTTAGACTGGTTTATTATTAAAAAAGAAGAAGTAGGATCCTTACCATGGAATTCTTGGAAACTCTTAATCAAAGAAAAATTTGGTTCTAGAATGTGGAAAAGAAAAATCATGAAAAATTTTGAAAATTCCTCATTTGACCCCTCCAAGGATAAAACTCACAAATGGCGCTTAGAAAAGAAAGGAAGACTAGAATGCTTCTATCCAGATGCTGATAAAGAGGAAGTTAATGAAAGACTTCTCAACTTGTGCCTTGGAAATCTTAACCATAGTGTGCAATGCAAAATGAGTATGGATGCTGACTTACCAACTCTAATAAAGGTGTTAGAAGAACTGATGTACATGAATGGGTTAGAAAAGAAAGCTCTTTCTATACCCAAAGATAAATTGAATACTAACAAAACCAGAGAACAACCTCCTCTGATTAATATCCCTGACAAGAAGAAACCTAATGAGAACAGGGATAAAGAGAGAATGCCTGGAACTTGTTGGAACTGGAACAAGACTGGACACATGAGACAAGACTGCCCATTGCCAAAAAGAAAGATAGCAGTAGTGGAAGGAGAACATGAGATTGAAGGGAATAAGAACTATGAAGATACAGCTGATACTGAAGGATCTCTGTGTGAATGTGAATTTATCTGGCCAACCCTGTAAATTTAATAGAAGGAGATATAGGAACTTCTATAGAAATCAATAAAAATCATGGTGACTATAGTTTGCCCAAAAATGGGACCTCACCATAATTCCTAGACATATCACTGATGTTGAACCATTAAAAGTTAAACCTATGAGTGGTAGGATTTATACTACTGGTCAGATTTGTTATTCAACATGATTGTATAAAGACAGACCTATAAGGTTATTACTTCATAGTGGGGCTTTGTGTTCATGTTTTTGCAATGAATTCCTAAACAAATGGGGTCCCAACTGGAAAGAACATCTTTTTCCCATCCCAAAAGCCAAATTTAGTTCTTGAAACTCTGCTATGAATGCTGTTGGAGTATGGACTGCTCCTATAATACTGCCCCATACTAAAGGATCTTTGAGAATCCAAGTGGAATTTGTAGTATTGCTCAACGGATTATGTGACTACCTGATAATAGGAAATGATGCTTTATGTTTATATGGAATAGATGTGTTCCAAAGTAAAGGAAGGTATTTCACTGTGGGTGGTAACTGGGACAAGAAGTTTAAGATATGCACTATCCAAACTAACTTCCCCTCTTCTGCTTACCAAAAGCACTTAGAAGAATTCAATCAAGAATACTTCTCTCAATTTTAAAAAGAAAAAAGCTTGGTCTCTGATTAAATTAAAGGTAAATAGAAATGATTGAAAGTAGCTTATAACATCAAGCGTAATGGACCTGAGGACAGGAGGAAAAGGACACTCCAGTTGCTGTAGTGAATGAACAGATGATGAATTCCTCTTGAGAGCACCAGTGTTTATATAGACTAAATCCACAATATTCTAACAAGTGGTTGAGTAAAAAATTAATGAGATAAAATTAGCATAAGCAGTTTAAGTGAAATGGTATGTGAAATGCTATAATTGGACAGTCTGAAAATCAAAATACAGAAAAAACAGCCTAGTTATATTTTAACCATTATTTTAATACTTCAATAAAAACAATAATCAAAATTAAATCAATCCAATCAAAGATACTTCAAACTCCAGTGAAAGTCACATATATAAAAACTCAAATTCTAACACACCCGCTTGATTTGAACTGGAGGAAGTTACTGTCCTAAAAAGGAATCTAACTATTTTTATTCAATTAAATTGTGTTCTAATGACTGCTGGAATAATTCTAAAGACAGGTTAGTGACTGATTAATAAGATGAGCTGAATGACTTGTAAACTTCCTGAGGCATATTTGAATACAACTGCTATCTTCAAATTCTAATTTCTGCCATTTTCTGGAAAATTCTTCAGTTAAAAAAGTGAATGACTCGTCAGATGCGTTGGATTTTTTCAAGGCTGGATGTGATTGCAAAGAACTCACAAGCATGCTTGAGTTGCTTGACTTTCGGAGTCAAATACTGAAATACAAATTTGATTGATGGATGATTGATGAAAGAAAGGAAAGTATTGTTGCCTTGGAGCTAGTTTTACTACTTGGTTTTTGGGAAGCATGAGTGGTATGATCAATTTTGATGAGTTTCAAGCCTTTTCAATGGAATGAGTTATTTTAATCCTTGGAAATATATTTTGCTTTCTCAACAGGATATTGGATTGGCTCAGGTGGGTACAAGTAGGTTCAATGACAGTGATCAGGTTTGATAGCCAGATAGAATCCAACTTGACTGATTTGAAAGGGAGGAGAAGGTGAGGCCCCATCAGAGAGGGGATGATGTGACAATGAAAACCAATTCCTTTGACTTAGTGCCAGTACTGGTGCTAATTCCCAACAAATAAATGTGCCTTTTCAAGAAACTGATTTCTGAGATAAGGTTGACCTGGTTGTAATGGAGGTGAAGAGTAAGTGATTTTTAAATTTGCTGAGCCTCTGGCAATGTATCACAAATCCAAGGGATACATAGTGTTGATGGCTTTGCTTAGTTTTCTGCTTTGATCCATCTCAAGGAAAGGATGATTAAGCACTAGCAATCAGTTTTTTCACTCAATCCTTCTTTCTCCCTCTATTTTGTTCATCAGACATGGACATTTTCCCTCAAGGTTTGTTAACTTCACTTGGTTGCTTCGCTTGATCCTTCTTTCTCCTTCTTCTGAGTTCATTGGACATGGATTGTTGGTAAAGATGAAAGTAAGTGGTAATTGTTTGAAAAGGCTCCTGATTTTTGGATGGAGGATGATTGGAAGTTTTGATTTGACCCAAAAACGGTATCAATTTGGTTTGAGGTTGATCCCAAGTAGTGATGGGGTGTGAGTCTTGTTGATTGGGCTTGATGCCAAATACTTGATTCCAGTCAATCTTGCGGTTGGATTTGCACCTTGAATTGATAGATCCTAAGCTGAGCATTAGGTTTGATCCAGATTTCTATTGATATTCCTCTAAGGGTTTGCACCTTGGTCTCAGTTTGTGTCAAGAGTGATTGTATCCACTGTCATCTTCAATTTTGACCTGGCCTTGGCCATCAAAGCTCCCAAGTGTGGGCATTCTTTTTCCATTGCATGCCTTCCCTGCTTGCAACTCAACAAGTTTTTCAAAAAATTAACTGACTCAATCTGATCTTAGAGTCCTTTCTCATCAAAGTTATCAAACTCCTTGCTGATGGTGCTTGATTGATCCCATAGATGGAAATTGAATGTATTTGGGCTCCAGTTGTTGATTGAAATCATCCTTGTACTTCTTTGATCAGAGTGTTTGCTCATCTCTTCATCTTCTTTGCTTCTTGTACATTCAAGGTTGGGACAATTGATTGGTTTTTTTTCCAAAATTTGTTCCATTAATTGTTCTTTATGTTGTTGGATCTGAACTGGGCTTCCTTGTGCTTAATAATAAATATTGATTTGACTACTGATTTGTTGAGGATCATGATTTTCCAGTTCCAAGACACTTGAGAGACACTGTCAGCAATTTTCCTGTTTTTCATTGAGGAAAACCTTGAACTCTTCTTGGCAGGTGCGGATGATTAGGACAAGGATAAATTTTTGGTTAGCATTCTGGTTTGGATCAAGCTGGATGGAGAAGGAAGATGATAATTGATCTGATCCCATGTGAGCATTTTAGGCTTGGATTGATTGATTGATGTTGATGGCTGATCCAGAGCCTCAAAGTGAATGGATGGGATGAGCCTAATTTTTCAATGAAAAGGCTCATCCTCATCTCACCCCCTTGCCAAAAGAGTTGAAGACTGGTTTTGGGGATGAGACTATTGAAGGCAAACAGTTGAGATAAAGTATAGTTGGCTCAGGTTGAGAAAAGGCTTTCAAACGTGTGAAAATAAAAAGGACTAAGGCTCTTGTTAAATTAAAGGTAAAGAGAAATGAATGAAAGGAGCTTATAACATCAAGAGTAGCAGACCTGAGGACAGGATGAAAAGGAAAATCCAGTTGATGTAGTGAATGAACAGATGATGAATTCCTCTTGAGAGCACCAGTGTTTATATAGACTAAATACACAATAGTCTAACAAGTGGTTGAGTAAAAAATGAATGAGATAATGTTGGAATATATGTCTTCTGACTCAGGTTCAATGATGTGTGATGCCAGAGCTATGTAAGAGCATGTCAACTACCAGTGACATGTTACACCTATTGTTGCAGACGCAAATCTCCCTTTCCAACTCATCTCATCTCAACTTTCCCTTTCTTAATTGTCTTTCCATAAAAACTCTCTTCAATCAATACTATTTGATCAAGGACCACCTACAGTTCTTTTTATTCTCTTTTATTTTCTTATTTGTTCTTTTCCTTAGTAACCTTTCTTACTCTCACAAACGTGACCACCTATCACCAACAACTGCTATCTATGAACCATTGACTTATCGACCATCAATCTGAATTGCTGAAGCTACGTCAACACCTTCAACTGTTGATGAATCCTCATTCTCTTGTTTGGTGAGAAGACACAAAAATCTCCTAACCGCTAGTTGACTCAAATAATTACTATTGTTCTGATCTCATCATTATGTTGACTCTTACCATGAAGATCTCAATTCCTTAGCCAACTCATATCCTCAGTCTACTTTTAGGCCATCATACTTTTATTATATACAGTATTGTCTGGTTTTAATTTTTTTTATCTAAGAGCAATTTCATTGGATAAAATTAGCATAAGCAGTTTAAGTGACATGGTATGAGAAATGCTATGATTGGACAGTCTGACAATCACACAGAAAACACAGCCTAGTTTTATTTTAACCATTATTTTAATACTTCAATAAAAACAATAATAAAAATTAAATCAATCCAATCAAAGATACTTAAAACTCCATTGAAAGTCACATATATAAAAACTCAAATTCTAACATCAAGCAGCTCTAAATGAGAAACTCCCTGAAGAACAGAAGAAAGATATATTGACAGTTTGCTTTGAGAATCAAAATTCTTTCTGTACTAGAGATCACCTCATTGGTGATATCAAAGGACATGGCATGGTATTAAAATTTACTATTAAGCCTCCTTATCCTCCTAAACTAAGAATACCAGCTTATCCCTCTAGTCCTAAATCTGGAATAGCTCTTGAGGAACAAATCCAAGAACTTATAGACCTAAAAATTCTGAGGAAATTAAGGAAAAATGAATAAGTAGACATGAACTCTTGTGTAATCATAGCTTGGCATAATGATAACTCAAGAATGGTAGGAGACTTCATAATGCTGAATAACTATACTCAAACAGACTATTATCCTATACCCCACATTGATCATGATCTGAATAACCTATCTAAAGCTAAATAAATCACTACTATGGATATGCTTAAAGGGTTTCACCAAATACCTATCAGTCCTGAAAGGAGAAAGTCTATAAGAATAATCTTTCACTTAGGAATATTTTAGTAGCTGAGGATGCCCTTGGCACAAAGAATGCTCCATCACACTTCCAGGAAACAATGGATACAGTTCTAGGTACTTACATCAGACAAGGATGGATGATGGTTGATATAGATGATGTTATTATATATTCTGATGATTGGGAGACTCATATAAATCAAAAAAGATTAAGTATCCAAACCATCTCCAGAGCAGGATTAAAAGTCTCCATGAAGAAATGTAACTTTGAATATGGAGAACTGAAAGTTATAGGACATATAGTCTCTGGTCTAAATCTAGCTGCTGACAAGAATAAGATAGCTGCTGTCATGAACAGACCAATGCCTCAGAATGAAAAAGAGTTTCTGTCATTTATTGGTTTTTTCAGTTACTACAGACAGAAAATCCCAAAGTTTGCTATTCTAACTAAAAGTCTGTATTAAAATGCAACAATAACACTCCTTTTGAAATGACACATGAGAGATTGAAAAACAATGAGGACTTCAAATTATCTATGACCTCCACTCCTCTACTCATTCAACAAAACTACTCTTGACCCTTTAAGTTGTACCTTGACACCTGTATGGAAGGGTTATGAGCTGCTCTACATCAAGAGAGAATAGAAGTTTTAGCCTCCTGGATGCCAAGACCCTTGCTATCCTTTAGCTACAAGAGGTGATAGAATAAACAATAAATATATTATTTAACAAACGCAGCAAAAATCCGTAAAATATTTGGATAAAGTTTATTTCAAGGTTAATTGGTTTGGTTATGGTTTATTGTTATAAATCAATACAGATAAATTGATGATTAAATATTTTTATAGAGGGGCCACCATTATATTGGGGATCTTCAAAACCTATATTCAGGGATTTCAGTATGAAAACACGTAGTCCTAGTTACTTTGGGCTCTTTAGTTTAAAGGATATTTTTCCCAAAGATAATATGTATATAAAATACATGGTGGAGTTGCAGGGCTTTGTAACCAAGCTGCCACGACAGAGAAAGGATAATAAAACTCACTGGTACATTATTAAATCCTTTGGGTATCTGTTGGGAATGTGCACTGATGGGTGCAACCTGTATACTGGGGTTATAAGGTTGTTCAGCAGTTTAAATGGATAAAAAGAGGTTGAGGATGGAAATCATTGATCAGACTGAGCCAGAAATAACTTACTTATCTCTTATAAGTATTTGATTACCTTGGAACGGTGTCTGGATATAAATATAACTGGTTCTTTGCCCATCAATATCCTCAAAAGAGCTGTTTATTTATAGCTTTTTGAGCCCCAATATTATCCTTCTGAGGGGTACAGGGGCTCAAAGGGACGGACACTGAGGCTAGAAGGGTAACTAGTGGTAAACTGTCACGTTTTTTGGGTGCTGTAGCACGGGAATCATCTAATTCCTCAGGGTATGGGAATTATTCTACTTTATAATTTATATTTGGACATGTGAATAACACTAATCTGTCCTGTTTAGGTATTATTTAATGAATTATCCTTTGCCAATTTTCCCAGTAAGTTAATAATTATTTTAATAGACATTCCTACGGACATTATGATGTCAGGTGAGTTCTTAGTATATATTGAATAATTGGAGTGAAGTCATGAAATTGATTTGACTCCTTATTTTGAAATTTAGGTTGATTTACTAAAATAATTACTTCAAAATATAAGTCATGAGAATTCATGTAATATTTTTACATCATTAGTTTTCTTAGAATTTCACAAAAATATTGACGTCAAGGCATTCTCATAATAGAACATTAAAGTATTTTAATATATTTTTAGAAGTTTTCATTGGCTTATTTTTGACATTCTTTGTACTTTGAATTATATTTAATAAAAAATACGTATAAAGTTTTTTAAGTATTTTTAAATAATATTATGTACTTTGAGACTATCTACCCTCCACGGGAACATTTGTGGCATATGTAGAATGTTCCCGTGAGGGTTATAGCATGTTTACGCGGTACCTAAGTTTCTCAGGCCACCTGTCACTTTTTCAACCCGTAGTTCCACTTCTGCGTACTTTTCAGAGGCCCAGGGCTGCGAACACAACCTTGAAGGAGTGGCAGGGCTGTATCTCAGCTACGCCCGGGTGCATTGGCTGCCACGGCTGTGTGCGGAATTGTGACAGAACACATTTCCCTCCGTAAATTCTAAAATATACACAACACCTCAATTCTTACTGAATTTTAGGTGTGAAACCTATACGTGAAAATAAGTGTGAAATATTTAGTAGTTCAAAAAGTTCATTTGTGGTGATGTGGTATTTTGGTCTTTCTTTTCTTAATTATTTAATGATATAAGGAGTTGGATTTCAAGAGTGGGGTCAGTGAGTGACCCTACCCAATTTTAGGTGGAGAATCCATTTTTGTAATAATATTAATTGTTTTCCTACTGCTTCTTAGGTTAAATGTATTCTTATTATTTTTATTTTATTTATGTTACTTTTGCAGCTTTCTCTGCAATAGTAGCAATATTACATTCCCCCATTCCAAGATATGGCCATATCTGAAAAAAAATCTGGATCATGTTTGGGAAAAACTTTTCAGTTCTTCTTTCTGGCTCTGTAGTTTCTGAGATGTATTGGTCCATCAGGTATGTTATTCTCTGGTAACCATTCATCTTTTTCTGCAGATTTTCCTATGTATCTTACTAAGTATATTCTAAAATATTTTCCTTGTACTCTCTCTTTCTTTTCTCTAAATATCCTGCTGAATTTCCCTTTTTCTTTCACAGGGCCAGGTTCTATTGGGATTATTGTTGGAGGGAGGTTGCTCCCTTGTCTTGTTTGAAAGTGTTTGACTAGGCTAACCGGAAATACTGGGTTTTTTCTTGATATTTCTTCACTCAAGATTTCTTCCACAGCATTTTTGCCATGCATCTTTTTGATAAAAAATGGTCCAACAAAAGCTGGTTTCAGCTTTTGTTTACCTGCTAGAATGTTGAAGTTGGTAGTGGATATCAAAATGTGATCTCCTATTTTAAAGTCAGGTTCTCTATGTGATTTTTCACTTTTTGGTTTGTTGTATTCTACTGCTTCTTCTACACACTTTTGAGCATGATTGTTTTCCAGATCTATAATCTTCTTAAATTCAAGATATGTTGGATGAATAGTGGCTAATTTATAGTTTCAGTTATTCCTAGGGAGTTTTGGAATCCATCCTCTTTCTAGTAAGTAATGAGCTTCTTTGGTAGTAGAATGTTTACTGCTGTTATAAGCCATTTCTAGGGCTGGGAGGAGGCTTACCCAATCATGGCAATAACAATATGAGTTCTTGTATTTTAGATCAAAGGTACAGAACCTTTTAACATATCTTCTAGGGTCTGTATCATTCTTTCAGCTAATCCATCAGTTTGGGAATGGTATTCTGTAGAAAATGCTAGAGTAGTACCTAGTATATCATGTTGATTCCTCCAAAACTCAGAGGTGAATTTGGGGTCTCTGTCACTGATTATAATCTTGGGTATACCAACATCAGCTATGCTCCTGTTTCAGAATATTAAAGCTACATCCATAGCACCATCTTCTTTGTGGTTAGGAAAGAATTTTTCCTTCTTAGAGTATCTGTCAACTATAACTAGGACAGAGTTATATGAATGAGTACCTCCAGGAATGACGCCAGTGACAAAATCCATATTGATGATTTCCCATCTGTTTTTAGGTTCAGAGATCTTCTGTAGGAGTCGAAAACTTTTGCCAGTAGTTTTATTATATTTTTGGCAGGTCTCAAAGATAGTAACTGTTGAGTTGACAGCGGTGCTCACTCTAAGTCCTCACATCTCCCGGTGTCATCACTCCAAATCTGGAAAATGCTCCTCCATCACTCCAAATCTGGAAAACGCTCCTCCAACCTCACTCAGCCCGGCTCCATTCCTTATCAGTCCCTTGCTAGATCCTTCCTTTCTACCCATGTTTCCTTCATTTTTCCTCATCCCTTTTCCATTCCTCAACCCCTTCTCAATTCCTCAACTTTTCCTCATTCCTGCTTTCTTCCCCCTTCTTCTTCAATCTTGCCTCACCCTTGATTCTCTTCCTAAAGTCTCAACATCAATCACCTCTTTCCTCAACCATCCTCCACTCATCTCCTCAAGACCCGGTCCGGTCTTGACAGCTCTCAATCTCAAGCTCTGTCTAGCTGTGAGAAAACCCATCTCCCTTTCAGTCTTTCCTTTGCAACTTATATTCACTTTCATTATCCTTTGATTATTCACCTTAGACCTACTCCATTCTCCTGTCTTCCTTGTTGCCTGCCGTTGTGTCCCACATTTCATTTCCTCACTAACAGACCCATCCCACCGGTAACATACTCTCTCTGTTGTCTCAGAGTGTCTTAGTATTGTTTCCTTAAGTTTGTTTTCTTTTCTTTCTTTTCAAAGACTCCGCTGGTCCTAGAATTTGAAATAAAATCATTTAACCTTTCAGTAACATACTTAATAGTGATTTATTTCCAGTCTATCCACCAAGAAGTTTGTTTTACTTTTTCCAAGGTTCTTTCTGTGGATAGATGCCCTGATGAACAGTTTTCATTGCATTCCTGGAGCATATGTTGTATACGTTCTTTGTTTATTGGTACTGATACACTGGAATTTTGGTGTCTGTAGTAAAGGAGACAATCCCAAAAGGTGAACCTTCCACCTTTATAGGGTTTAAGTAATGACAAAGTCATACTATTTATCAGAGCTGCTCCTGGGGATTCTCATTCCATAATGGTAATCAGCAGCGTGATTTCATGAGAGTAGTTGTCCCTTACTAGGTTGAAGAAAGAAGTATCTAATTCACATCAGTGGATCCCCATTATTGAAGCATTTAATGCAAAAAGATTTATTTTCAGGATAGGAAAGATATCTTGATCTTCAGGGTCATATGCTGGATTGTTAGATTCATTAGGCAAAGCATTCCTACTTAGACTATCAGCATTCTGATTTTTAGCTCCATCTTTATGCACTATAGTCATCTGACCTCTATACTCTTGTATAGCAATTTGCCACCTGAGCATATGTCTGCTGGGGGTTTTCATTTTCATAAGAGTTCTTACAGCATTACATTCCATGATCACGTGAAAATTGGTGCCTTCTAAGTAATAGTTTAGCTTTTCTAAAGCCCATTATAGAGCCATACATTCCAACTGACTGGCTCCATATCTCTTTTCTGAATCTTTGATCTTTCTAGATATGAAGAGTACTGGTTTCTCTGCTGTTGTCTCTTCTTCTATCCTTTATTGATGTAGAGCAGCTCCTAACCCCTTCATACAGGTGTCAATTTACAGTTTAAAGGGCTTGGAGTAATCTGGTTGGATGAGTAAAGGATTAGAGTTCATAGCTATTTTTATTTCCTCATAGTTTTTCAATCTCTCATGTGTCATTTCAAATAGAGTGTTGATGTTGCGTACTTCAAAAAGACTCTTATTTAGCATAGCAAACTTTGGTATGTATTGTCTTTAGTAACTACAAGAACTAATGAAAGACAGAAACTCTGTTTTTTTTGAGGCATGGGTCTATTCATGACAGCAGCTACCTTATTTTGATCAGCAGCTAGAGTTATACCAGAGACTATATTTCTTAGGTCTTTCAATTCTCCATAGCCAAAGTTGCGTTTCTTCATGGATACGTTTAATCCTGCTCTGGAGATATTCTGGAGTACTAATCTTACTTGGTTGATATGAGTATCCCAATCATCAGAGTATATGATAACATCACCTATATATACCATCATCCATCCCTGTCTGATGTATGTACCTAGAACTGTATCCATTGTTCTCTGGAAGTGTCATGGGGCTTTCTTTATACCAAAGGGCATCCTAAGATATTCATATATTCCCAAATGACAAATTATTCTCATAAACTTCCTGCTTTCGGGGCTTATAGGTATCTTGTGGAAACCTTTGAGCATACCAATAGTAGTGACATACGTGGCCTAGGACAAGTTATGCAGAGCATGATAAATCCAGGGTATAGGATAATAATCTGCCTGAGTATAGTTATTAAGAATGCTGAAGTCTCCTACCATTCTTGACTTGTAATTACGACAAGGTATGATTACAGGTGTGGTCATATCTACCTGCTCATTGTTCCCTACTTTCCTTAATACTTGTAAGTCTATCAGTTCTTGGATATGTTCCTCAAGAGCTTTTCTAGACTTAGGACTAGTGGAATAGGCTGGTCTTCTTAAGTTTGGAGGATAAGGAGGCTTACTGGTCAATTTTAATACCATATCATGTCCTTTAATTTCACCAATGGGATGATCTTTAGTACAAAAAGCCTTTTGGTTCTCAAATCAGACTGTCAATATATCTTTCTTCTGTTGTTCAGAAAGTTTCATATTCAGGGTTGCTTGAGAGAAGTATTCTTGGTCAAAGTCTTCTAACTGCTTTTGATAAGTAGAGGAGGGGAAGTTAGATTGAATGGTGCATATGTTAAACTTTTGTCCCAATTACCACCCACTGCGAAGTATCTCCATTTAATCTGGAATCCATCTATACAATATAGACATAAGGCATCATTACCTAGTATCAGGTAGTTACATAGTCCCTTGAGCAATACTACCAATTCCACTGGTATTCTCAAAGATCCTTTAGTATGGGGTAGTATTATAGGAGCATTCCATAATCCAATAGCATTCATGGTAGAGTTGCAAGAGCTAAACTTGGCTTTTGGGACAGGAAGAAGGTGTTATTTTGAATTGGGATCCCATTTGTTCAAGAATTCAGCACAGAAAAATGAGCAGAAAGCTCCACTATCTAGTAATAAGCTTATAAGTCTGTCTTTATACAATCCTGTTGCATAGCGAGTTTGAACAGTGGTATAACTTTTCCCACTCATAGGTTTAACTGTTAATGGTTTAACATCTGTAATATGTCCAGGAATTATGGTAGGATCCCTTGTTGGGGCAAAATAGAATCCCCATGGATGTTATTCATTTCTACAGAAGTGTCTATATCTCCTTCTAAAACATTAACAGGGTTGGTCAGGATCAATTCACATTCAGAAATAGATCCTTCAGTATCAGATATATCTTTATATTTCTGATTCCCTTCAACCTCCTGCTCTCCTTCCAAGACTGTTAAATTTCTTGTTGGAAATGGGAAGTCTTGTCTCACATGCCCTGTCTTGTTAAAATTTAAACAATTTTGAGGCATCCTCTCCATGTCCCTATTCTCATCAGGTTTCTAATTATCAGAGGAGGTTGTTCTCTGGTTTTGTTAATGTTGTAGTTCTCTTCGGATCTAGAAGGGACTTTCTTGTCTAACCCATTTGTGTCTAGAAATTCTTTTAACACATTGATTAGAGTTGGAAAGTCAGCATCCATACTCATCCTGCATCTTACACTATGGTTAAGATTTCCAGCACACAAGTTGAGGAGTCTTTCAATTACTTCATCTTTATGAGCATCTGGATAGAAGCAATCCCAAAGGTACCCCTTCAAATATTCTTGGAAGCCTGACTACAGCTATAGCTTCTGGTAAGTCATAAGAGTTAATAGTGTAGTAAATACATTTAATAAAATTTATATGATTGTATTCTCCTTCACCGGAGAACTTGGGCAATATGGGAATAGGGGGTAACATTATGAGGGCTTGCTCCATGTCAGGGGTAGGACTAGGCCTGAAGGTGTCACTCCTATGCATTCCTAGTAAGGGTGGTGCATAAGGAGTAGTTGTATTACAACATGAGTTTTAGATTGAAAACAAAAAAGTGTGCTGGAACGTGGAGGAACAACCAATGAGCAAAGAAGAAACAGAACAAAGAAGATTTGAATAAATGGAAATGAAACCAACTGGTCTTTGAGACAGCTTCACAACAATGTTCGGGGAAGAGGATCATACATTGGTTGAGTTGCTGAGGTTTGAAAAACTGAAGCAGGCGGTTGAAGATGGGTTGAGGAGTTAGAGGTTGAGAGCTTGAGAGAGCGTGAGACAACTGGCTCTTACCAGTTACCAGATGAATGAAGTCAAGTGCCCAATGGAGAGTGTTTGATGGATCGTGATTGAGTTGAACAGCCGACAGATGATTGAAAGGAATATGACAAGTAGAGATGGAAAGGAAAAAAGAAGACAGATAACAAAAAGGTTTGAGAAGAAAATTGAGAAAAGAATCTGAAACAACAAAGATCTCAGACGGCGAAGGTCCTGAGGGGACCTGACAAGGAGGGAGCAATTTTTCCCCCTTTTTCCCCGGGGGATTTGTGCTTGAGACAGGTGAGCCCGGAGACGCGCGTGGTCTGCGTGACGACCATGGAGATGAGAGTGAGTGAGAGGGTTGCGGAAGTTAACACCCCTCATAATTGGAAAGAGTCAGCTTATCAACAGGGAGGTAGTTTGAAGGATGGTTGAATCAGGTGAATGAACTTGGCCAGGATGGCCTTGGGGACCGCTTTGGTGAGCAGGTTGGCTAACATGTGATCAGAGGATATGAGTTGGACTGAGAGGTTACCTCCTTGAAGTTCTTCCCTGAGCCCCTTAGTTTTGAGGTTGATGTGGCGAGTTTTGGCATTGGAATCAAATCTCTTGAGTTTTTCTTTGAGCCCGTTGTTATCAATGAGGTGAGAGGAGCTGAGAACATTGGTCAAAAAGACCTTGCCAATCAAATTTCGCAGCCATTTCCCTTCCAGGAATGAGTCTAGGAGTGCATTAAATTGGCTTTGGTGGTGGAATAGACAATGTTTTGCTGCTTGAAGCTTTCCCAAGAGATGAGGGATCCAAAGGCCAGTCCTAGGTACCCAGTTTGAGATTTGCGGGTTACCGGATCCTTGGCCCAAGAGGCCTTGCTGTAGAAGACTAATGGGTCAGCCTTGTCGTTGTATCTGATTGTCAGCTTTAAGTATCTTGTGGCCTTCAGGTATTGCCAGGTCCGCTTGAGTTCTTTCCAGTGGGTGAGACCAGGTTTGTTCTGGAAGCGGGCCAGGCTTGGTACCGCAAGGCTGAGGTCAGTTCTGGTCCTACAAGCAATGTAGTTGAGAAGACCTATCCCTGACCAATAATTGATG
The DNA here is from genome assembly GCA_025617555.3 of Puccinia polysora. NCBI lineage: Eukaryota > Fungi > Basidiomycota > Pucciniomycetes > Pucciniales > Pucciniaceae > Puccinia > Puccinia polysora. The sequence goes on from CM062628.1 coordinate 16,402,177, forward strand.
TTGAGCTCTTTGAAGGCCTCAAAATCTTCATCCGTGGCCGCGCTGAGTTGCAGGTGAGGGGTAAGAGGAGTGGAGGCCGGTCTACAGGCCTGGAGTCCAAGTTCTTCAAGTCCATGATTGATGTGCTTGGGCTGACTGAGCGAAATGGAGTCTCCAGACCTTTCAAACTTCATCCCCAGGATTGTTTCCGGATCGTGGCATTGGGAATTTTGGAATCGCAAGTTGAACTTATTTTCAAATCTATTCCCATCCCCGACAAGAATCAGGTTGTCCACGTGGAAGAAGATAAAGGAATCCCCATCCTTTGACTTGTAGAGACAGGGGTCACTGTCGGACTTGATGAACCCAACGGATTTGATCCATTAAGCAAGCGTGTCATACCAGTTCTTAGGGGATTGCTTCAGTCCATAGAGACTTTTCTTGAGCTTGAGGTATTTTGAGGGTCAGTTGCAGCCATCTGGCGTCTTACATCCTTGCTGATGGGAGCATGGAGGAAGGCCAATTTGACGTCGAACTTTCTGATCAAGAGGTTGCGCTTGAGACTCAATTGCAGAATGGCGCGCAGAGAGGCAATTTTTCCGGTTGGGGCAAATGTTTCTTTGTAATTGAGGCCATAGATTTGGTTGAAGCCACGGACGCAAATCCTGGCCTTATGGATGAGGGTTTCATCATGGCAGTTGTCCTTGATTTTGAACACCCACATAGTTTCAAGGGGTTTGGCCGGATCTGGTCCGTTGTACTCTTCCCAAATGCCTAGATCCTTACACTGTTTTAGCTCCTTCTTGATAGCTTCTCTCCATTTCTCCGCCTCTTCACACGACATGGCCTTCAGGTACGTTCTTGGTTTGTAGTAGTGATGGAAGCCGTACCTTTGAGGCGGCTTTAGGATGGAACTGTTTCTCAGGGTTTGCCCAGGTAGGCTGATTTTGAGATTCTGATTCGAGGCTGATTGGTTCCCCGTGGAATCTCTTGAGGCGGTTGGTTTTCCTCAGAAGAATCTTGACCATCTTCATCCAAGGTTGAGTCAATTGATGCAAGAGAGTCTGGTGATTTGTTGCAATAGCGTTCAGTATTCTTGATTTTGTCAGCTTGGGAGTTGGTCGGATCAGTTTCATTGAGCTCTGGTTGGTTGAATGTTGAATCTTCAATTGAGAAGTCAAAGTTAGGGGAGCTGCCGCCTTCCAGTTGTTTGATTGACTTGAGATCAAATTTCACGTGTTTTGAAGACAAGATACTACTGTCAGGTCTGAGGATCCAATAGGATCTGAAGTCGGGGTTGTAGCCAATGCACTTCCCCTCGAGTCCCTTTGGGTGGAATTTCCTCCCTTTGACCCTGTGTTGATTAAGATAGATGACTGAGGTTCCAAGCGGCTTGAATTAGGAGAGCGGAAGGGGGCTCTTGTGCATTTGTTCCCACGGCAAGCAAGAGTTTCCCTTCCTTGGTATCTGATTGAGGCTGAGGCAACAGGCTTTCAGGATTTCGGGCCAGAGACGGATTGGCAGTTTGGAAGAACCAATGGTACATCACACACTTTTGAAAATAGTCCTGTTGGCCCTTTCTGCCCTGCCGTTGTGTTTGGGATGATGTGGTTTGGAAATCAGTTGTATGATTGAATTGTCCTTGAAGAATTGAACTAACCTCTTGTTTGTGAATTCCGTACCTCCATCCGAGCACAGTTCGCATGGAAAATAGCCCAATTTTGACTTTTGTCTTTCCAGGAAGGCAACAAGTACTTCAGGAACTTGATCTTTGCTTTGGAGGGGTATCCTGCTGAGGTATCCGGAGAAATTTTCGACCACCGTGAGGATGTAACTTTCTTGTCAGAGAGATGGGGGCTTGAGTGGGCCAATGAGGTCCAAGTGGATCCACTCAAAGGGCTTGGAGGCACCAGTAGATTGCAGCTTGAATGGGGCCTTGGTGATTTTCCCAAGTGCACAGTCCTTGCAGTAGAACAAATCAAGGTCTTTTTGATTCAGCTTGGTGCCTTTGATCTTGCAAAGTCGGCTAGTTGATGCGTGGCCAAGAGCAAGGTGAAGTTCCTTCAGGCTTCTGTTGGAGTGGTTGTTCACAGACAGGAGACAGTGGTCCTGACCTACCTGTTTTGGGTTTTGAACAACAAAAAGGTTGTCAATGATTGGTCCTTGGAGAACAAGAGAGTCTCCATTGGAAATCCGGAAATGACCTTTCTCAGATGCCAAGTGACACCCTTTGCCTATGAGGATACCCGGACTGATGAGGTTGACTACGATTTCCGGAAAGTAGAGACATTGGTTGAGAACAACTGTGTGATTCTTCCACAAGAGCTTGACTTTGCCGACTCCTTCAATGGGTAAGTTAGCTCCATCCTTGCCCATGGAGATACTCTTGCTGACACTTTTGTTGAGAGTGAGGAAGAACCTCTTGTCGTTGAAGATATGAGCAGAGGCCCCGCTGTTGATGAGAATCTTCTGTCCAGATAAGGCCTTGGACTCAATCCACTTTGTGAGGAAGGCGTGATAGTGGGCCATTTCATTTTTTGGTTTCTGCTTCTCCTTCCATTTAGCTTGGTTTTCTCTCCACCACTCGGGAGCCTTGTCCGGGTGGAGGTGGAAGCACTCTCTCTTGGAGTGGTTCTTGTCTTGTTTGGGGTTGTGATAACCTTTGACGCATCAATTGGATTGCTGATTTTCAATTTTGTCTTGTTTGTGACTAGCGTGGAGTTGGTGAGGGAAACGGATTTATCAGCGTTCTCGGCCTTGACTTTGTTGTTGAACTGGGTGAGATGATTGCACATGAAGTCAACATGGATGGTCTTGTCCGAATGCATCAGTTGTCTCTTAAGTTCTTGTAACAAGGAGGGAAATTTAAAAAGGATTAGGTAGGCAAGGATGTCCTGTGGTAAGTCTATGCCAATGTCGACCATTTTTTTGATTTTGATTCTGATGTCGGTGATGAAACCGGCAATATTGTCTTCTATGAAGGTGATGTGGAGGAAATCATTGAAAATTCTGGCTCTGTTGGAGGCTTCAGAGGACAAGTATCTTTCCTTAATGGACGCCCAAATAGATTTAGCTGAATTCACATTTGCTGCGCTAATGATGTTGTTGTGAGTGATGGAGTCAACCTTTGAGATCAAGAGAAGCTGGATCTTGTTGTTGTCTTGCAGCAAGAGAGGAGTGGTTTTGGATTCCAGGGCGTGAAGAACTCCTTGCAGCTTGAGTAAGGAGTTTATCTTATCCTTCCAAATGCTGTAGTTGTCCTCAGAGAGTAAAGGAATAGTCTCCAGGGCTTTATTGAGCATCGCCTGTCTGAATCCGTCATTTTCCTGTCGATTCTGAGAGGTTGAGGCCATGGTTCACGCTGGTTTTCTTGGTTGGTAGAGCTTTTGGCTTTTAACTGTATTACGATATGAGTTTGAGATTGAAAACAAACCAGCGTGCTGGAACGTGGAGGAACAACCAATGAGCAAAGAAGAAACAGAAAAAAGAAGATTTGAAGAAATGGAAATGAAACCAACTGGTCTTTGAGACAGCTTCACAACAATGTTTGGGGCGAGGATCATACATTGTTTGAGTCGCTGAGGTTTGACAAACTGAAGCAGGCGGTTGAAGATGGGTTGAGGAGTTAGAGGTTGAGAGCTTGAGAGAGAGCAAGACAACTGGCTCTTACCAGTTACCAGATGAATGAAGTCGAGTTCCCAATGGAGAGTGTTTGATGGATCATGGTTGAGTTGAACAGCCAACAGATGATTGAAAGGAAGATGACAAGTAGAGATGGAAAGGAAACAAGAAGACAGATACAAAAAGGTTTGAGAAGACAATTGAGAAAAGAATCTGAAACAACAAAGATCTCAGACGGCAAAAGTCCTGAGGGGACCTGACAAGGAGGGAGAAAGTTGTCCCCCTTTTCCACGGGGGATTTGTGCTTGAGACAGGTGAGCCCGGAGGCGCGCGTGGTCTGTGTGACAACCATGGAGATGAGAGTGAGTGAGAGGGTTGCGGAAGTTAAAAAGTTGTTTGTCTGGGAGGTTTTGGTTCCTCTGTGGTACTGTCCAAGGGGTTGGTCAGAAAGACTTTAAAGTCTCTAAGATCATTCTTTATCAGATTAAGTTTCAGGTCCACTTTATAATTAAGCAGATCCAGTTTCTCACTAAGGGATAGAATGGAGCTGTTGGTGGTGGTTACCAATTCTTCTTTTAAGGGTTGGAAAGACATTATAAAATCTTCTTGGATTCCTGATAACATTTTCTCAATTATTTGAGTCTGTCTGATCCTACCTTGATTAATTTTCTCCGATAGCTGTTCTGTGTTTTATTTGATCTCTTCCATTCCTACTGTCTTTGTTTGGTTATTAATCAATTTGGCTACTACTGAGTTAAATTAATCCATTTGGGTATAAACACAATCCAAATTTCCACAAAACATTTTGAAATTATGATTTATATCATTAGACAAGGAAGTAATTACATCAGAGGTTTGTTTGCGCTCAGAATTAGAGGCTAATTGTTGTAAACCTTTTTCCATTTTTGAGCTAGGGATATTATTTGATCCCAATCTTTCTTTCCCTTTGGTTTTGGATGGGAAGAGGATCTCTTCTTTCCTTATCCTTTGCCTTTCATTTGGGCTAATTGATCACAAGGATTCCACTTTTCTACGTAGGATTCTACCTCTTTCCTTGGAATCATTCTCTGACAAGCTATCTGTGTAGCTTTTGCCTGGGAGATTATCTTTTTCATAGATACCATCTTCCCTTTGGCTTGGGCTTCTTTCAAATCTTCCCAAGATTTCACATGCTCCCTGACTAATTCTTTGATCCTGGCTTCCTTGGCAAGATTCTGCTGGGGTGGCTGCAGGTAATTGTATTGTAATGGAGAGTGGCTTAATTATACTACCTTCTCCGGCTCTAGGTTGTGGGAGGGCAGAAGTACTTGGTGCTGTTCCCTGTCCATCAACATTCAATTCAAGGGTTACAGTCCCCTCATGGTTGTCATTAATGGTGGTTTCACCTTTACTGGGAGGTCCTGGCAAAGATCCATAGGAGGGAATTCTCCCTGAGGCTCTTGTGTTAGGTCTATTCATATTTGAATAAAATTTTTATAAGTATTTTTCTTTCTACGGAAAAAATCCTTAAAAATAAGTTTTATTTAAAACTCACTTAAGTTGATGTTCAAAGGTACCAACATTTTATTGGGATTAAATTGGTCCTTAGTAGGTAATCCTATGGGGTCTTGTTGTGTTCCAATGAGTTCTTCACCTTCCCAATCAATATTTTCAGGGCGTCCACAGATATCTGGGACTTCTTGATCCAATAAATCAATTTCAGTGGCGGTGGTTTCTCATACAGGAGGGTTCACTGATATGAAAAAATGATTATTTTATTGGTCAATAAAATATATTAATATTATGTAAAAAAATATATGGTAATACAAGGTGTATAATTACTTTTTGTCAGAAGTCATATGAAAACAAATGAACACTGTGGGATTTGAGCCCACAACCTCAGAGTCTTTATAAGAGTGATGCTCTTACCAATTGGGCAGTGCACTGTTGAGTAAGGAGCTGTTGATTCATAGTTATTTGGCTGATCACCCCGGAAGAGGTGTACTTATCCCAGCATTCTATGATGTGGGTGGCACATACCATTCAATGAACTGCTCATGGCAATTATGTAATCTAACACTTTTATATTTCAAAAAGTAATTTATAAATTATTTCTTCCAAGCTTTATGTTTCCTTAATAGGGCCTGCAAGTTGATAGGCCTCTCAAGATCTTCTTTTTCAAGGATTTTATCTATATGTTTACTTTCAGAAGAGATATTAAGTTGCTCAGCTTGAGTTAAAGCTTTCCAACCAGTAAGTTTATAATTTTTAATATATTCTTATTTTCTTATCTTCCAAAGATTTAAATAATTGATTATGAATTCTGCATTGGTTTTTAAATCCAATGCAAAATAATTTTATGATAAGTCACGGTTATAAAGTCAGATAAATTTATGTTTGATTTAATTTTACATGAAATGTCTGGTCCAAGGTATTAAATATAATAAAATGGAATATTTTCTGGCCAGACCCCCAATTGTCAGCCTCCTGGATGCCAAGACCCTTTCTATCCTTTAGCTACCAGAGGTGATAGTATAAATAATAAATATATTATTTAAAAAATGCAGCAGAAATCCATAAAATAATTGGATAAAGCATATTGCAAGTTTAATCGGTTTTGTTATGGTTTATTGGTATAAATAAATATAGGTTAATTGATTATTAAATATTTTTATAGAGGGGCCACCATTATATTGCAGATCTTTAACACCTCTCTTCAGGAAATTCAGTATGAAAACACGTATTACTAGTTACTTTGGGCTCTTTAGTTTAAAGAATATTTTTCCCAAAGATAATATGTATATAAAATACACGCTGGAGTGGCAGGGCCTTTTAACCAAGCTGCCACGACAGAGAAAAGATAATAAAACTCACTGGTATATTATTAAATCCTTTGGGTATCTGTTTGTGACGTGCACTGATGGGTTAAACCTGTATACTGGGGTTATAAGGTTTTTCAGCAGTTTTAATTGATAAAAAGAGTTTTAGGATGGATACTATTGATCAGACTGAGCCAGAAATAACTTACTTATCTCTTATAAGTATTTGATTACTTTGGCATGGTGTCTGGATATAAATATAACTGGGTCTCTTCCCATCAATATCCTCAAAAGAGCTCTTTATTTATAGCTTTTGCAGTCCCAATATTATCCTTCTGAGTGTTAAGTTGATAGCTGGCCTCCTCAAAAAAAAAAACGTGCACCCCGGTGTTGAAACTTAAAACCTAACCAACCCTGGGCTTGCTGTTCACTTCTTTACTCAATGTCTCTCAACCCAATTCTCAACTTCTTACTCTCATATTCTCACCCACCGACTCGACTCCATCTCCGTCTCCTACATCTCCACCATCTCATTCTCTCTTGCTCACTCAACCTTTTCCACCTTCTCCAATTATCCGGTCCCCAATCTTCTATTCTCACAGCTTCTGATCCCCACATTCACTCTCCCTATCACACTCTTTTGTTGATCTTTCCAGTCCTCAACCAATCTTAACCTATCTGTGTCAATCCTTGACCTTGGTTTCACGTTCATGCAATCACGAGCCTCTCAACTTGGATCTCCTGTTTAGCTGTGAGGCTCATTGTGAATCTATCATTGCTTGTTGGGAATGTTTTGACATCTTTGTCAAGTTTCCTATCCCCTTCCTCCTTGATCCATCTGCTGTCCTTGATTCCTACTCCGCCAATACCTTGATTTCAATTACTTCTCAGTTCTCATTTCACCTCCCTTGGTAAGACCTTCAAACTCATCTCATCTTGAACTCCATGTCATTACTTATGTTTCTCCATTCTCATTCATCTTTATTTTAAGACTCCTTGGTCTTACTTTGATATACAGCTTCAAAGTTTTCACTGAGGGGTACAGGGGCTCAAAGGTACGGAAACTGGGGCTAGCAGGGTAACCAGGGGTAGCCTTTCACTTTTTTTTTGGTGCTGTAGCATGTGTAGCATCTAATACTTCAGGGTATGGGAATTATTCTACTTTATAATTGATATTTGGATGTGTGAGTAACACTAATCTTTCCTTTTTATGTATTATTTAATTAATTATCCTTAGTAAATGTTCCCAGTAAGTTAATAATTATTTTAATATATATTCCTTGGGACATTATTATGTCAGGTGAGTTCTAATTATTTATTAAATAATTGAAGTAAATTCATGATATTGATTTGAAACCTTATTTTCGAATTTCAGTTAATTTACTAACATAATTACTTAAAAATATAAGTCATGGGAGCTCATGTAATATTTTGACATCATTAGTTTTCTTAGTATGTCTCAAAAATATTGATGTCTGGAAATTCTCATAATAGTATATTAAAGTATTTTTATATATTTTTAGAATTTGTCATTGTCGTATTTTTGAAATTCTTGGTACTTTGAATTATATTTAATAAAAAATACGTATAACGGTTATTTAAGTATTTTTATGTAATATTATGTACTTTTAGACTCCTTACTATCCACGGGAAAATTTATTTCATATGTAGAATGTTCCCATGTGGGTTGTAGCATGTTTACGTGGTACCTAAGTTTCTCAGGCCGCCTGTAACTTTGTCAACCCGTAGTCCAGCGTTTGCGTTGTGGTGCCCCATCCTGGACACCCTGGCGGCCTTAAGACCTCAATCCATAAACTGTTGCACAAACGTACCATCCGGCCAAACAACTCATCCTCAGGCTCATCCAAACCGTCCTTTATCCGCGCGCTTCGCGCCTCGTGCCTGGCGCGCTGAGCTTCCTTTACCCGCGCGCGTCACGCGACGCGCATCCTTTATCCGCGTTGCTCATCATCCTTGCCATTGCGTGTTGCTTGTCAACTCCGCCGTCGTCATTGCGCATCCTCATCTTTGTTGTTGCGCGTCCCAATCTCCTCATTGCTACCGTCGCGCGGCGCTCATCCATGATTTACCGGATCCATCCCAACCACACCTCCAAGCATTTGGCAAATCCTTGGATCCGTCAAATCTCCCATCTCACTTGATCTCCCAGTCGTGAATCTCAAGCCTGTCAGGATTTACTCAACCGTTTCAAGACGATCTCCTAGCCGCCCATCCGCGCTCTCACGGACTTCATCCGTCACCTTTCCTGGGGCACTCCCACCCACTTCCGCCTTTGAACAAGGGGTGAAGAGTGCCAACTACTGCCCGCAGACATCCGCGGAGGTTTGGTTCATTTCTCTTTCCCACCCCGTCCACCTTTGGACGAGGGGTGGGTGACTCTGGTATTGTTGCGCGCTCCCATCCACAGACGCACGCGAGTCACCACATGGTTGTCTTCCCTTTTCTGCTCTATTTGTAGAATCCGTTTTACATAGTCTAACAGGGCCTCCTGCCCATATAAGGAGGGGCTCTCCCCTGCCTTTTTGATCAGCATTGGAGCATGGAATGATCCAGCATGAAATTAGCACACCCTTGATCCTTGAGCCTCCATACTCAAACCCTTGATCCCTGATCCTTATCACCAACCAATAGCCTTGCTGGTTGAAGAAAAATTCTGTCTGTTGGAATTTTTTTTGAGTGTGTTATACCACTCCTTGATCCCTTTCTCTGACCATACTGGTCCTGATCCCTGATCACCCTTCTGGAGCCAATCACAATTGATTGAAGAGGTATTATTAAGCTTAAGACCTGGAGTGTTATACCTCCCCTTAGCTTCTTTGGAGTTGCATTCTGCCAGCCTGCTCTTGAGTCCCTTGATAAGTGTTGAGGTTATCCTTGCTTCAAATCAGTTACTGTTTGTTTTAGAGCTTCTTAAAAATTGTTCTTTGTCTTGTACAGCCACCCTCAGTTATCTGGTACCCTTCAAGCGCTTGATTGTGGAGAGTTGGGCAGGTTCATTGAGAACATGGAGGTTGCTTGGGTTTGAGTTGATCATCCCCAATCTTCTGCTGACGACCAGAGTTATTAGCTTGTGGGAGTTGTTTACATACAACTGCATTTGTTCTTTGAACTCTAAGAAGAATTTAACTTCTTTTGGTTCAAGTTTTTCCCTGCATAATCTTGTCCCAGATAGTGCTGTCCCGTTGCTACCAAACTATTATCATCCTTATCCTCTACTCCTTGATTCCTCATTTACCAGGTTCTGGACCTTGATCTTGGTTACATTTAAATATTTTTGTAACACTCAGGAAGGGCAGCCTAAACAGCACCTTTCCCCTCCGCAGAACTGCCACGGCCTAGCACCGATTGGAGTCTTAGATTTGGTCCCCCAGGCCAGGATCGAACCAGCAAACTTGGGATTTACAGTCCCAACTTGAAGAATCAACTCCGAAATCCAATCTGATTTTTTTTTCTTTTCTTTTTCTGTTTTTTCTTTTTTCTGATCTGATCAGTGGAGACAGCTTGGTCTAGAAGTAATTCCTCCCAATTGTGCACCGCCTGAACAAGATCCTTGTTGTTTTTGTGAAACTCTACTCTTGCCACACTTGTGAGCCACCTTGGAACTCTGCTCAATTGGATCTCTTAGGAACCCTTCAACATGGAATCTGCTGGATCCTCTTTATCTGTTTGGTCCAAGATGGTCAAAATCAAACCTCAGAACAAAAATTTAGGCTTCAATGTAACCAATGTCAAACAATTCCTGGACTCCTATGAGATGGCTGCGGAAGTGGATGGTGCCAGTGAATATGATATGGCTTATCATTTACGGTTTTTTATCTCTTCTGACAAAGTTATGGAGGTTATCAAATCTTTCAAGGGATTTGAAACTCACAACTGGCGGCTCCTGAAGGAGGCTATGTTGGCCTATTGGGGAAAAATAGATGTAGCCAGATTTACTTTGCAAGACTTGGATGCCCTGGTTTGTCAATGGATCTCCATTGGTGGTATCTCCTCAGCCTCTGACTATCAGACTTTCAGAAAATCTTGGGACCCTATCCAGTCCTATCTTATCCGGAACAATCACATTGATACGTTGGACAAAATTTGAGTGCAATTTTTTCAGTCTTTCTCTCCAGGAGTGCAGGAAAGAATTAAGGATGAATTGGTGAAATCTGGATCCATGATCACGACAAGAGACAATTGGTTCAAGCTCCCTGCTTTCATGGTTCTTAGGAATACTGTGGAAAAAGTGATGAAAGGTCAAACAGCTCTCACCTTTGAAAAACCTAAAATCACTGAACCAGTCCTTGCCCACTCTTTTCAAGCATCTAACAAAATCATGAATAAGATGGAAGCCAATTGCAGACCTAAACCCGATCCTCAGACTCACTGGGAGATACCTACTATAAATGAGATCACTAAATTACTTCAGGCATTTGAGAATAAAATAGATCAGAAAATATCCTCTTTAGCCACTCCTAAACCTGCTAATTCTGTTTCTAAGTCTACTATAGTCTGTTATTATTGCCATAGGGAAGGCCATGGTACCGGTAGATGTCCTGAACTCCAGAAGGACAAGGAGGAGAAGTTAGTAGAGCAGAAGGGAAATAATTTTTTCCTTCCTAACGGTGCTTTGATCCCTTTTGATTTGTCTCGACCAATCCGTCATGTGGTGGCCTCATACCAGCCACCAACTCTTAATAAAACATCCTTTGTCTCTGTGGATTTTCAATCATCCTGTGGAACTCTGCAACCTTGGTATCCCCCAGCTATCAATTCTTCCAGCTTCCCTGGCACCTATCAATCCAATCCAGCTAGGAAACGCCATGAGGAACCAAAACCTCATAAGTCTCCTCCTGTTCCATCCTCCATTCTGCAAAAACCCGTCAAACGCCGATCTTCACCTGAGCCTCCTTTCTCTGATGTGGAAGACATGGAAGTAGAAGGGGAACCACTTATGGAAAGGTTCCAGGACAACTCTGATCCTCCCCCTCTTCAACCTCCCCAACCCTCAGATCCTCTTCCATCACCTATTACACCTGATCTTCCTCCCTCCACCCAGCCCAAAGTTTGATTTGAGAGGGGCATCTCCAAGGACTACCCTAATGCTGTGGAAGGAGTATTAAAGAAAATTTCTGATCTTAAAATCCCTGATCTATCTGTGGCTGAACTTCTGTAGATCTCTCCATCTGTGGCAGAAGGGTTGAAGAAATGGGTTTCTCGTCAACGTGTGGAGATTGGTCCGGAGGAATTTAAAGTCTCCTCTGGTACTCTGATAGAGGATTCTGGTGGAACAGATCCCTCTTCAGTTACCAACCTGTATTCCTGTCCTCTTGGTTTTCTTCCATGTTGTCTTGGTGAATCAACTAAAACGGTTTCTATCCTTGTGGATTTGGGTTCTCAGCTCAACTTGATTTCGGACTCCATGGCCTGCAAGATTAAACTTAGCCCAAGGGTCAGTTTCAACTCTGCGGTTTATGGAATTGGGAATCAGTCCTGTGAACTGGTTGGTATTGCTGAGGATATTCCTGTTTGAAGTGGTCAAAATATTGTTGGCACCTGTCACTTCTGGATCACTCGTCTGGATGGTCACATGATCTTGGGAAGGCCTTTCTTAATGGACTTTGGTGCTACCCTGATGTTTTCTGATCAAGTTAGGGAGAGAATTCTCCTCCCTGATGCTGATGGCAGAAAGATTGAAGTTCCCCTTTGTTCTGTGGATTCTTGTCGTTGGGAAAGAGACTTCCCTGGTCACCCTCCCAAATCTGTCCTGAAAGGAAAGCAGAAAGAAAACTCCCATTCCTTTCATCCTCATTTTTTAGCAGAATAGTTGGCCCTACTGATAGTTGTAGTTCTCCTCAGCCTCGGAATTCAACTCATGGACCAACTCCCACCTCAGAGGCATATCTTTCTTTTTCCTCATCATTTTTTTCTCATCCAAGTAAGATCAAAACCCAAACACGTGAAAAACCCGAAAAATCCAAAAATATTTCTTCTCTGTCTGGATCTGTTGTGTCTTCTTTTTCTTTTTCTTTTCAGCCTGATCACTCATCCTCTATTCCGGTTTTGAATCTCTGCAATGAGTTTAAACTAGATCTCAATCTCAATTCTTTTCTTGGTAGCTTTGGTATGAAGGAATCTGGTCTTAGTTGGAGGCAATTTGGGGTAGAAGTAAGTCCTCCCAATTGTGCACCACCAAGGGCTTCTACTACTGTCGTTTTTGAAACTCTACCCTGTGCCACACATGTGACCAATGTGTTATCTTTTGGATCCTCTTTTATGGAGAAGGCACCTTTCAAGGACGTAGCAGAACATTGGACTTGGAAGATGTTGGAACATGGCCTCAGTTTTTGTAGTCAGGTCTCACTGGTCAATGCTTGGAGGAAGCAGGGATTCCTCTCCTTTGCCACCAAGTACAAACCAGTTGCAAAGAAGGTCCAGCCAGTCAACCAACCAATGCCTCTCAGTCTCAACCCTCCTCTTATGTGTCCTCCGCTATCCCGCAATCCTTACTGTGGTCTATCCAAATCCCTCACTGGTCCATTTATTCCCTCTGGTCGAGTCACTGAAGAACGTCTGAAAGTAGTCAACTTTGGTCCAGATGGATGGCTTCTTCCTGATTAGTTAAATTTGATCAAAAATATCTTGTCTCTAAGGGAAAAATCTATTCCATTCTGTGAAGAAGAGAGAGGACTCTTGAAAGAATCCTATGGTCTTCCTTACATCATCCCTGTAGTTGAACATGACGCTTGGCAAAAGAAAAAGATCCCGATCCCTGCTGCTAAAGTTGACAAATTCATCAAGTTGGTCCGCAAACGAGTCTAAACCGGTTTATACAAACAATTGACTTCTAGCTATTCAAGTCCTTTTTTCTGTGTTCTAAAGAGTAATGGTAAAATTAAATTAGTTCATGATCTCCAACCTCTTAATAAAGTTTCTATTAAAGACTCTGGCGTGCCGCCTGCCACTGAAGAATTTGTTGAATCCTTCTCTGGGAGAGCTTGCCATGGTCTAGGTGACATTATGGGTGGCTATGACAAACAATCCTTGCATCCTATTTCTTTTCCCCTTACTACTTTCAATACTCCCCTTGGTTGATTTCAGCTGACTCGATTGCCTCAAAGTGCCACCAACTTGGTTGCAGTCTATCAGGCTCAGATGATGTGGATCCTCCAGGACAAAATCCCAGATCATGCGGGTATCTTTATCAATGATGGTGGGATTAAAGGGCCAGTTTCTGACTATGATAATGAGCTCTTGACTTTGCACTCAGGAATCCAACAATTTGTCTGGGAGTATGCTACTGTCTTGGAAATAATTTTGTTTTGAATTGAGGAATCTGGCCTTACTGTCTCTGGATCAAAAATTGCGGCCTGGGTCCCTGCCTTGGAAATCGTTGGTCATATAGTCTGCAAGGACGGAAGAAGGATGGAACCCTCTAAAGTAAACAAAATCATCTCCTGGCCAATCCCAATAAATCCAACGGAAGTTAGAGGTTTCCTAGGTGTTGTAACTTATGTCAGGATCTTCATTCCCTCATTATCCAAAATCTGTATTCCTTTGCGTCGCTTAACCAGGAAGGATGCTGAATGGATTTGGACCCAAGACTGCAAAAAATCATTTCAGTTGCTCAAAAAAATTGTTGGGAAATACATTGTTTTGAAAAAGATCACTTATGGACCCAGAGCCAGCAAGATCAAGCTGGAAGTGTACTCAAGTTATCAATCTGTTGGGGCTGTTCTTACCCAGGAAGATGAAAATGGTTTGTATTGTCCTGCTCTGTATGAATCTCTTCTTTTCTCAGATGTGGAATCCAGGTACTCCCAGCCAAAACTGGAACTTTGCGTTGTGGCGCGAATATTGAAGAAGCTTCAGACTGTCCTTTGGGGTCAACACTTCAAGTTACAAGTCGATGCACAATCTATTATTGAAATGATCAATGCCCCCAGCCTCCCAAATGCTCCAATGAATTGTTGGGTGGCTATCATCCAGTTGTTCTCTTTTGATATTGTTCACAGGCCTGGAAAATCTTTGACCATGCCTGATGGTTTATCTGGACAACCTATTGGAGACGATGAATCAGAGGTTGGAATGGATTTTGATGAGGAAGAACCCTTGGTCCGCCCTGTCTTTGCCTTCTCCTCCCAAAATTACTCTGGTTTCCAGCAAGGTTTCTGGCTTAGGTTGGAGCAGTACCTTTCAACTCTCCAAAGACCCCCTGATCTCTCTGCCAAAGAATTTTGGTCCCTTAAAAGGAAGTCCTCCAACTTCTTTGTCCAAGGTTCTAGGCTTATGAAAAGGTCAACTCCTTGTACACTTGTTGTGGTCACTATCCCTTCTAAGCAAAATTCAATCCTGGAAAATCTCCATGAAGGCCTTGGTCATTGTGGGGAAAACAAAACTTATTGATGAATATCCAAACGATTCTGGTGGCCATCCCTGAAGAAATCTGTTGCTCAATGGTGTAGGAGTTGTGAAGTGTGCCAGAAAGGTGATCTTAGGCACCCGGCCAAAATTCTTTACCCCACTGGAGAATCCACTGTCTTTGAGAGGATTGCTATGGATGTGGTTCACATTAAGGCTGGTGGAGCTAGGTATCTCATTGTGGCTAGAGATGATTTTTCTGGATGGGTTGAAGCAAAGTTTCTTAAGAACCTCAGCTCTGAATCAGTAGCAGCTTTCCTTCATGAGACTTGGACAATGCATTATGGCTTGGCCCAATCTTATTCTACGGATGGTGGCTTGGAGTTTGGTGGAAAACTTGCTGAAATGATCCAATCACTCCCTGGACAACATAGAGTTACTACTCCCTATTATCCCAAAGGACAAGGCATGGTGGAAGGAGGCCATGCTCCTTTGAAGGCTGCTCTTGTCAAATTGGCTGGTGAAAGTGGCAAGAATTGTCAATAGTTACTCCCCTTGGTCCTCTTCTCTGATTAAATTTCCACCAAGCGAACCACTGGTTACTCTCCTTATGAAATCATCTTTGGTCAGAGGGCTGTTCTTCCTCTTGATCTTGAAATGGAGTCTTTCTTGGGCATCTCTTGGGAACAAGTTTCCTCAACTACTGACCTATTAGTTGCCAGATCAAAGCAACTGGAGCGGAGTGAAGATATTTGTAACAAAGCTTATCAGAAGATGATGGAATCAAGAGCAAAAGCTTTTCAGTATGGGAAGATAAGCATCTAAATCAAATCAGGGACCCTTTAAACCCTGGTGACCTGGTATTGGCTCATAATCTTTCCTTGGAAACTCAGTGGGGAAAGCTTTTCTCTAACGGCTGGAATGGTCCTTACCAAGTAGTCCGTCAAGTTAGAGGTGGATCATATCTTTTGGAGGAGCTGGATGGTACTCAGATGGCCAGAAGGTTCTCTGCTGATCAGGTCAAGAAATTTCACTCTCGTGGAGGCAACTTGGTCCAGAAGTAATTCCTCCCAATTGTGCACCATCTGGGCAATATCCTTGTTTTTTTGTGAAAACTCTACTTCATTCCCCGCATGTGAGCACTTGGGACGCCTCCTTCATTTTTCTCAGCCACTTCTAGGATTTTTGGTCGGATCGACATATTTTTTTCTCAACCACTCTTGAGATCAAAATGGCCATTCTTTGGTTTCAATCATCTTTCTTTACTTTCTTTTTCTATGGCATCAAACTTGGGAGCAGACTAGGGACAGTCTGTAAGTTGGGGAGAGATGTGGTGCCCCATCCTTGACACCCTGGCCGCCTTAAGATCTCAATCCATAAACTGTTGCGCAAACGTACCATCCGGCCAAACAACTTATCCTCAGGCTCATCCAAACCATCCTTTATCCGCGCACCTCGCGCGTCGCGCCCCGCGTGCAGCCCGTCCTGCATCCGCGCGCGCCTCGCGCGCTGCGCTTCCTTTAACCAGGCGCGTCGCGCGCCGCGTCTTGCGCGTCGCGCGTCCTTTATCCGCGTTGCTCATCATCCTTGCCGTTGCGCATTGCTTGTCAACTCCGCCGTTGTCATTGCGCGTCCTCATCTTTGTTGTTGCGCGTCATCATCTTTGTCGTCGCGCGTCCCAATCTCCTCATTGCTACCGTTGCGCGGCGCTCATCCATGATTTACCGGATCCATCCCAACTGCACCTCCAAACATTTGGCAAATGCTTGGATCCGTCAAATCTCCCATCTCACTTGATCTCTCAGTTGTGAATCTCAAGCCTGTCAGGATTTACTCAACCGTTTCAAGCCGATCTCCTATCCGCCCATCCGCGCTCTCACAGACTTCATCTGTCACCTTTCCTGGGGCACTCCCACCCACTTCTGCCTTCGGACAAGGGGTGAAGAGTGCCAACTACTGCCCGCAGACATCCGCAGAGGTTTGGTTCATTTCTCTTTCCGACCCCGTCCGCCTTTGGACAAGGGGTGGGTGACTCTGGTATTGTTGCGCGGGCACATCCACAGACGGAGGCAAGTGACCACATGGTTGTATTCCCTTTTCCACTCTATTTGTAGAATCCGTTGTACATAGTCTAACAAGGCCTCCTGCCCATATAAGGAGGGGCTCTCCCCTTCCTTTTTGATCAGCATCAGAGCATGGAATGATCCAGCATGACATTAGCACACCCTTGATCCTTGAGCCTCCATACTCAAACCCTTGATCCCTGATCCTTATCACCAACCAATAGCCTTGCTGGTTGAAGAAAAATTCTGTCTGTTGGAATTTTTTTTGAGTGTTTTATACCACTCCTTGATCCCTTTCTCTGACCATACTGGTCCTGATCCCTGATCACCTTTCTGGAGCCAATCACAATTGATTGAAGAGGTATTATTAAGCTTAAGACCTGGAGTGTTATACCTCCCCTTAGCTTCTTTGGAGTTGCATTCTGCCAGCCTGCTCTTGAGTCCCTTGAGAAGTTTTGAGGTTATCCTTGCTTCAAATCAGTTGCTGTTTGTTTTAGAGCTTCTTAAACATTGTTCTTTGTCTTGTACAGCCACCCTCAGTTATCTGGTACCCTTCAAGCGCTTGATTGAGGAGAGTTTGGCAGGTTCATTGAGAACCTGGAGGTTGCTTGGGTTTGAGTTTATAATCCCCAATCTTCTGCTGACAACCAGAGTTGTTAGCTTGTGGGCATTGTTAACATACAACTGCGTTTGTTCTTTGAACTCTAAGAAGACTTTAAATTCATTTGGTTCAAGTTTTTCCCTGCATAATCTTGTCTCAGATAGTGCTGTCCCGTTGCTACCAAACCATTATCATCCTTATCCTCTACTCCTTGATTCCTCATTTACCAGGTTCTGCACCTTGATCTTGGTTACATTTAAATATTTTTTTAACACTCAGGAGGGCAGCCTAAACAGCACCTTTCCCCTACGCAGAACTGCCACGGCCTAGCACCAATTGGAGTCTTACAGCGTAATTGTCAGATGCCCAGGGCTGCGTAAACAACTTTGACGGAGTGAAAAAGCTGTATCTCAGTGGCGCGCGGGTGCGTTGGCTGCCGCGGCTGCGTGCAGGAATTGTGACAGAACACATTTATTTTTGTAACTCCTAAGTTATACACAACACCTCAATTCTGACTGAATTTTAGGTGTGAAACCTATACGTGACAGTAAGTGTGAAATATTTAATTGGCCAAAAAGTTCAATAGTGGTGCTGTGGTATTTTGGTCTTTCTTTTGTTAATTATTTAAAAATATAAGGAGTTGGATTCCAAGGGTGGGGTCAGCAAGTGACCCTACCTAATTTTGGCTGGAGAATCCATTTCTTTTATGGTTTTCCTACTCCCTCTTAGGTTAATTGTATTACCATTATTTTTATGTTATTTCTGTTACTTTTGCAGCTTGCTCTGCAATAGTAGCAAGCTGACAATGTTTATGTCTAGAAATTCTCATAATAGTATATTGAGGTATTTTAATATATTTTTAGAAGTATTCATTGTCTTATTTTTGAAATTTTTAGTACTTTGAATTATATTTAATAAAAAATACGTATAAAGGTTAATCAAGTATTTTTATATAATTTTATGTACTTTTAGACCATCTAATATCCACAGGAACATTTATTACATATGTAAAATGATCCCGTGTGGGTTGTAGCATGTTTATGTGGTACCTAGGTTTCCCAGGCTGCCTGTCACTTTGTCAACCCATATTCCCGCGGCTGCGTACTTGTCACAGGCTGGGGGCTGCCGCATGACTTTGAAAGAGTGACAGAGCTGTAGCTCAGCCGCGCACAGGTGCATTGGCTGCTGCGGCTGTGTGCCAGAATTGTGACAGAACACATTTCTTTCTGTAACTCCTAAGATATACACAACACCTCAATTCTGACTGAATTTTAGTTGTGAAACCTATAAGTGACGATACACAAGAAATATTTAATTGGCCAAAAAGTTCACTATTGGTGCCATGGTATTTTGTTCTTTCATTCCTTAATTATTTAAAAATATAAGGAGTTGGATTTTAAGAGTGGGGTCAGTTAGTGACCCTACCTAATTTTTGGTGGAGAATCCATTTTTTTTATTTATGTTTTTCCTTTTCCTTCTTTGGTTAATTATATTATTATTATTTTTATGTTATTTCTGTTACTTTTGCAGCTTGCTCTGCAATAGAAGCAAGCTGACAGAAAAGTATTTTAATCTTGGCGTCACTAGCCTGACCTAGTATATGGTGTAGATTGGAGGAATTGGGGGTGGAGAGAAAGGCTTTGACTTTCTTCTGTTTGAATCTGATCCCGCACAGTTCAAGAAGGTTGTTTTAGGTAGAACCAATCAGCTCAAAGTTTTCCAAGGAAATGGAGGACCTGGAGAATCCTAATTTCTTGATGACCACCTTGGACTTGATTTGAGACAGGGATATAAGGCATTGATTAATTTTAGGAACAAGCAGAACATTGTTCAGTTTGATCCAATCACCATTGTGGTTGAAGAGAGAGGCTTCACCAATTTCAACTGCTTCAAGAGCATTGCAGTCATCTCCCGTTCCAATCTTAATTGAGTTTTCCTTAGGATTGAGAAGCCACCGGGAGTTTTTTACAATGTGGTTCAAGACTCCGGAGTCTAGGACGGGAATAAAAAATTCTGAAAGGTGTGCTTTGGCTTGAAGATATATTTGTGTTCTGAAGTAAGCAGAAGGGTCCAATGATGGTTCTTCAGAAGGTTGTGAGGAGGAGGCATCTGTGATATGAGCTTTTCCTTGGGGAGTTTTGGTAGGTCTGAGGTGGGGATGAAGTTGCAAACAGGGACTTTCCACATTTTCTGCCAAAGGGTTATGTTTTTTTTGGAGCAGAGATGTTTGGTATTAAGTCTTTTAAGCTTGTCTTTGGGGGTTTTTTAAAGATCAAAATACAACTTCTCATTGGATGGGGCCTTTGAAAAACGGGTTTTCTCAAGGTGTGTGACCTCCCAAAGCTTGTTCAAGACTTTTGTGGGAGATTTGAGGAGGTCATTGTTCAGCAGAATTGCATTGACTACGTGATAGAATTCGGACCAAAGTTTGGCCAGAATTGTGTAACTGAGAATATTGGAGGGTACTTTGATTCTGACGGTGTGGTGAACCATTTGGGACACCTTGGGAAAAGAATTCAAAAATTGTAAAAAAAAAAAAAAAAAAACTGTCCTCATTGCATTGCTCCTCCTCATCCTCATCCTTGCGCGTCTCTCATCCTCATCCTTGAGCGTTGCTCATCCTCATCCTTGCGCATCGCTCATCCTTATCCTCATTGCATTGCTCCTCCTCATCCTCATCCTCATCCTCATCGCATTGCTCCTCCTCATCCTCATCCTTGCATGTATCTCATCCTCATCCTCATCGCGTCGCTCCTCCTCATCCTCATCCCTTGCATCCTTCTCATCCTCATTGCACGCATCCTTGATTGCTTCCTCACTTTCATTGCAACCATCAGTTGTTCATCATGACCCTCCCCATTGCTTGGCCATGCGCGAATCATTGCCTTCCCTCTCATCATTGATTCATCTATCAAGGCGTCCTCATCATCACCACCATCACCACTTGGAAGCAAGGATCATTGATCACATAAACCCCATTGCTCATCATCAAAAACATCCAATTTCTTTCTTCCCACCCCCCTCCAGATTTAGATGGGAGGGGGTGTTGCGTTGTTACTAGGTGTGCAAACATTGTGCGGATGTTTGCAAGTGACAGGCTGGGGTGAGAATCTCTCACCCCAGTATGGAAGATTGGAAAAAGGGAACCAGGCCTCCCCAAGCTTGAGCCTGATCATTGTAAAAAAAAAAAAAAAAAAATACGCTTTCATTTGTGTTATCTAATTGTAAATAGTTACAGGGCTCTCTAGCCTATAAAAGGAGGGGCTCTCCCCTGCTTTTTTCCATCATCAATTCTTCCCAATAATAAGAATTATGAGCTTCTGATCCAAGAGCTCCTTCCTTTTTTAAATTGATCACTTATCCAGATATATGTTTTGATTATCCCTTGATCCTTATCCCTTACCCTTGACTTTTTTTAAAGTCCAAAACTCTGATATGCCCTTCTGTGGCCCTGTTCCTTATCACCAACCATAGCCTTTCTGGTTGAAGAAGAATTCATTAAATTGAATTCTTGAGTGTGTTATACCACTCTTGATCCCTTTTTCAGACCATTATTAGGTCTTGATCATTCATTTGATTGTCTTTCTGTACCAGTCACGTTTGACTAAGAGGTTTTATTAACTTTAAGCCTGGAGTGTTAAACCTCCCTTTAATTATTCAAGTTGCATTCTGCCACACTATTCTTGAATCCTTGAGAAGTGTTGGGTTACTCTTAGTCCAAAATTGTTACTGTTTGTTTCAGTGATCCATAAACATATTGCATTGTCTTGTGCAGCCACCCACCATTATCTGGTACCCTTCAAGCGCTTGATTGCAGAGAGTTGGGCAGGTTCATTGAGAACCTGGATTTTGATTGGGTTTGAGTTGATCACTCCCAAGCACCTGCTGATGACCAGAGTTATTAGCATGTGGGTGCCGTTACTTACAACTGCTTTTTTTTATTGGGCTCTGAGAAAACTTTAACTTATTTTGTTCAAAGTCTTTCTCCTCATCATCTTTGTTCAGGTAGTTCTGCTTCCCCCTCAGCTATTGTTGCTATCAACTTATTCCTATCCCATTTGATTCCTCATTAACAAAAGTTACTGGACCTTGATCCTGGTTACATTAAAATATTTTTGTAACAATCAGGAGGGCAGCCTAAAAAAGCACCTATCTCCTCCACCAAACTGCCAACGCCCTGCGCCCTTTGGAGTCTTACAACGGTAGCCAGTTCATTCATGAGTTTGCAACATTCCTGAATGTAGGACAAGAGATCCCCAGTGAACTGCTAATGTATGAAAGACAGCCAAATTTTTCCTTTGTTTGTGGTCAACAGGGAAGTGTATCTTTTGAAGATGGCAAGCCAGATGGCAATTTGATTAGACTGATTGGAAGGGTTTATGATGGAATCAAAGGAAGTATCCTCTAGGTGCTCTATCAAGATTTCAGAAGCTTTGAAGCACTTCCTCTTTAAAGCAGCGGTAATGGGGATACTTGATTTTCTGTTTTCTTCCCCTTCTATGAATTCCTTAAATCCTCTTTGAAGACAATAGCTGCAAATTTTCAGTGCCCAGGACAAGTAGTTGGATTTTTTTAAGATTTGAAGGTTGCTCCGTTTTGATTTTTCTTTGCTATCCACCATTGTTCAGTTGTCCTATTGGTTCTATTATTTGATTGAGGAGGAGCCTTTGGGACTGTAAATCTTTAAAGATCACTGACTGAAATAACATTGAATTTTCAGGAAAAACACTCAGAAAAAGGAGAACACACATCACCTGTAGAGAGGAGTAATAACCTGAAAGAAACAATAGGACTAGACACAAGACATAGGAAGGAGACACCCTAGGGACAGAGGTCAGATTTGATCTTGAGAATTGAGTATAGGGTTGCATCTGTTTGTGTTTGGAGGGAGACTTGAACATCATTGAGGAAAGGTTGAGAGAGGATTATTGTGAGCCAACAATTTATTTCATGGCCGGTTAGTGTGGATGATCAAAAGGAAAGAAAAAGGGGAACATAAAAGACAACAGGAATGGGCTGAATTGACTGAGAGGACCTGGTGGGCCCTTAGGGCACAGTTAGGATCTCATTCAAGCAGTACAAAAAGGATATTGAGTTCCAGCATTGGAGTATAAACACTGAGTGGTTGATGACTGAGACACGCAAACACACTTTCATGGTCGCCATGACAAAAGAAATCAAAAGAAACAAAAGAAATCAAAACCAAAAGGAATGGCAAGAGGACAAAAAGAAGTGAAAAGTCAAAGGCAATATATTCCAGAATTCATAATTCTGACAAGTTTCTGATCATGTTTACATGAAGCAACATGCAGATCCATGGTCATTTGTGTTTCAGCTGATGTGTGATGAATGTGGATTACATTATTTGGGGATAGAACTGTGCATATTTAAGCCTTGCTGAATTGCTGCATTGGCTGACAAATAATCCAGAAAATGGGTGGTGAATTTGTTTGGGGGAATTCAGGGGTGGTCAAAGGGCACTGAAAAATTTGGAATTCCTTATAGACAGAGACAATTAGATTCTCTATGGATGGTGTCCATTGGAATTCAATGTAAGGAAATCAAGCTGAAAAATTTGAAATTCCATCATGATTGCACACCATTGAAACTCCTTATAGATGGCAATGATTGCTTCTCATGATGGACTGCAACCATTAAAATTCCTCATGGATGGCAACCAATGTTATTCTGAATGGTTGCCAAACATTGAAACTCTTTATTCTTAATGTTCACCAATAATTTCAATGGTTTATGGATGGGGAAAATTGCTTCTCATGAAAGAATTTGAGCATTACAATGACTCATAAACAGTGACCAATGTTATTGCTTATGGTTTCCCACCATTGAAGTTCCTAATGGATGGGTATGATTGCTTCTCATGATGAACCATGACTATTAGAATGCCTCATAAATGATGATCAATGTTCTTCTTAATGGTTGCCAACAATTGAAGTTCTTTATGGATGCCCAACATTTAAAGATCATTGGCAATTTATCAACAGGTTACCACCTGGAAATGGATGGGAAAACCAAGCAAGTCAATCAGATTGTTGAACAGTACCTTTAAATTTATTGTTCCTACCAACGGAACAGCTGGTTTCAATGGCTCCCATTAGCAAAGTTTTCCTACAACAACTCCACTCATTCCACCACCAAAAAATTGCCCTTCCAGACTCTTTAGGGTATAAACACAACTTTCTCTTCTATTGAAGTAGAACCTTCTGAACCTGCTAGCCATTACCTTAAGCAGATTAATTCTCTTCAAACGCAATCTTCAACCAACCTTGAAGCGGCAAACCAGTGCTAGAAGGAACAAGCAGACAAAATTTGCACTTTTGCCGCAATTGTTGCAGTAGGAGACCAGGTATGGCTTGATGCTTGCAATAATTGCAGTACTTGCCCAACCAAAAAACAATTCAAAAGAAAACTGGGCACCTTCAAAGTCAAATCAGTCATTTCCTCTAACACTTTTAAAGTCACCTTCCCTGCAAAATGCAAAGGTATCCACCTGTTCTTTCATGTGTCTCTCCTAAAGCCAGCTCAAGTCTTATACCCGGGAAAGACTCATCCCCCTCTTGAACCAGTCAATGTCCAAGATCATTCAGAGTGAGAAGTAAGTTGTATTCTGGATTCCAGGTTACACAAAGGAAAACTTCAATACCTTGTTGAAGGGACTAGCTTACAGCCAAACAAAGATTGCACCTTGTGGAAAACAGACCATCACCTTTGGAACTCTCCCAATTTGGTTCAAGACTTTCATGCAAGTTACCCTTGAAAACCTTTCCAATCATGAATCCAATCCCATTCCGCACTTCCATCTCATTCCATCCCATCAATTGCATCCCATTCTCTTTCTTGATCTCCTCTCCAGTTACTAAAATTTATCCATTTTCTTTTCACAAGCTTTTATTCCCTTAAATTTGTTTATTTCACATAAAATAATAGAAAATATAAAAAATATAAAAAATATAAAAAATATAAAAAATATAAAAAATATAAAAAATATAAAAAATATAAAAAATATAAAAAATATAAAAAATATAAAAAATATAAAAAATATAAAAAATATAAAAAATATAAAAAATATAAAAAATATAAAAAATATAAAAAATATAAAAAATATAAAAAATATAAAAAATATAAAAAATATAAAAAATATATAAAATATATAAAATATATAAAATATATAAAATATAAAAAATATAAAAAATATATAAAATATATAAAATATATAAAATATATAAAATATATAAAATATAAAAAATATAAAAAATATATAAAATATAAAAAATATAAAAAATATAAAAAATATAAAAAATATAAAAAATATAAAAAATATAAAAAATATAAAAAATATAAAAAATATAAAAAATATAAAAAATATAAAAAATATAAAAAATATAAAAAATACAAAAAATATAAAAAAATATAAAAAAATATAAAAAATATATAAAATATATAAAATAAAAATAATCAAACAACTTTTATATGATAAGATTACAAATAAAATACATTTTTACATATTTTCCTTCACTTCTCTTTCTGCTTCCTCCCAATTTTTGGTCAACTCCTCTACCATCAACCTAAATTCATCCAAAAATTTCTTGTTTATCAAAGAAGACATCCTTAGAAACACCATTACTTGCATCCCTGGGTGCCTTTCAAAGATTTACTTGCACCTTGCAGTCCAAGCCCTCTATGTCCAGGAATTCCATCCACCTTCCTCCAAGAGCTCCTTGTGTGCTCTCTTCCTTTGGCCCCTTGATGAACCTTTTCCAAAGTTGCCAGTCAATTGTTTTGCATTGTTTTCAATGGGCGCTTTGAATTGCACCCGGTTCCCTCCATCTTGGCCTTTGATTCCTCTCCCTTCCATTCCACCCTGTTCCTCTATCTCTTGTTCTATTCCATCCCTTCACTCTGTCCCATTTCCTTCTTCTTCATTTCCTTCCCTAGATTCCTTATCACTTTCTCCTTCAGCCATTATCCCTTCCTCCCTTGCTTCTTTGACTACGGCCAATTCCTCAGCTTGCACTTTGCCTTGCACCATGGGGTTCATTGGATTCACCTTGAATTTAGACTAGGGTCCAATATAAGGTGGTGGCAGCGGAGGCCTATTAGTAGTGTTCCTTTGGAATTGAGGTAGTACTATCAAGAACCAAAATTTTCTTAGTTCCATTTCCTTTTATTTTATTTATTCTTAGTAACTAAGTCTTAAAATTACCAGGGTTTTGGATGCCTAAGAATACCATCCACCTCAGTCCGTACCTGTGACAAAAATAGAAGCACAGAATCAATGGTGACTTCAGCTTATCAACTCTGGCTTGCATAAAAACCTTCCATTCTTGGCAACAGACTCAGAACCTACTTGTGAACCTTGCAGTTAACTCTACTCCCGTCAACCATCCATTTGATCTCTGCTCTTCCACCCTGGATATCAATAGCCCTTTGTTTCCCTTTCCTAGTCATGCACTCTCTCTAGCTTGCACTGTAGAGACTCCTGTTGGATTATATAAATAAAGTAGCAAATAGCTTGCTGGCAGTCCTTGA
Organism: Puccinia polysora; assembly: GCA_025617555.3. NCBI lineage: Eukaryota > Fungi > Basidiomycota > Pucciniomycetes > Pucciniales > Pucciniaceae > Puccinia > Puccinia polysora. The sequence goes on from CM062628.1 coordinate 16,428,150, forward strand.
AGGGGAATTTAGTATTAATTCTTCTCCTTTAGAGTATTAGGAAGACTAAGAGAGGTTTTGAATTGCCTGCCCTTCTAGTACTAAATTAAGTCCGCACAATAATTTATTCAAATGAATGGCTGGTTCCTTTGAGACTTCATATAGGTCTCAGATCATACCTAGATAGGTTATTAATTGTTAGTGGTAGGACATGTTTGAAGAATAGACCAGATGTATTAGTTTATTGATTAATTATTGATCAGATATTCTTTTTCTTAACCAATATCCCAATACTAAAGTGTTCAACAGTTTATCAAAGGGATGTTCAGGAGAGGATCCAAGGATGGGTTTAGCCACAGAATGCTGGGTAGAGGATAGGTTGGTACTCCCTTTTTTGTTGTGCTCTCTTTCTTTGTAAGGGTTATTAATTGATTAAGGGGTGTTTTTTATTTAATCTGCTGCTGAATATTGAGTTCACAGAAGAACCCTTATTCCAGCACCTTTTGGGTGTTTTTAATTGTTTCAAGGTGTGTTATAACTTGGTTTTGGATTTCTTGTTTCCTTATAATTGGTTCACTAATGATATTTATCTGGGTACCTACCACCAATGGTTGAGATGGATTGAGCTGGGTGCTGGTAGGCCAGATGGCGTGTAAGGGCATGCTGATACAACCTGGATAGGGCAGAGAGGTACTCCTTAAATCAAAAGTCTCGTCCTCAGGGGATGCTCAGGGCTGCCCCTGATGGTGCCCTGGGGCTTCCCCTGTTACAGTGGGATACAGGGACATGAGAAATTTCAGCTGTTTGGAAAAAGACACTGCATGAAACTGAGCCAATTCTGCTTGTTTGAAATAAGACACTGCTTGATAATGAGGAAATTCTGCTGGTTGGGAAAAGATTGTAAAGGCTTTTCATTCCTGCACAGCCTTGCATAAGTTGCTGTGAGGGCTGATAAGGTTTTTCTGGTGATGGTTGCTTATTTGTTACTGAATTTCCTTCCTGCATGTATTTTTGTGCATTCACTGGTGGCTAATTTGGTGCTTCATGGTCTTTAATGCTGGCATATATTGCTGGGTAGGCCTTTGGTACTTGAGCTGGTAATTTGTTTGTAATCACATGCTACTGGCTCCATAAATTGCTGTTTGGTGCTTTGGTTGTTTGTTACTGCATGGTTTGTTTGCTATCACACGCTTCTGACTACATAAATTTCTGTGTGGTGCTGAGTTTGTTTGGTACTGTATAGTTTGTTTGATATCACATGCTACTGCCTGCATGAATTGCTGTGTTTTTCTGGAGGTTGTTGGTTCTGGTAGTTTTTTTGGTTCTTCTTGAGACTGGTTCCACTTTCCCCTGCCTATTATTTTCCTGTATACTTCTGCAAAGACTTCTGTATGTATATTTGCTTGTATTTTGGGTGAGGTGACAGGAGCTGAAAAACTTGCACTGCCTCCTGTTCCTGAATTGCTATCATCTGGCTGGTGTGAAAGGGTTGGTGTATGGTCCTGGTGGTGAGGGTAAGCTGTTACTGGTATGTACTTGAGGTTTTCAAAGATATTTCTTTGTGCTTTCCACAGAGCTGTGACCCCTGGTTGGGTATGAGTTTCCCACAGTTAGAGGTTTTTTGGGCTGGATCTTCTAATCCATGAGATATAGGGGGGTACTTGAGCTGAGTGACTACGGATTATTTCTCATGTAGAATGCATTTCTGAGGTTACTTAGAGGTTTTGAGCGGTTTTTACACTGGAAAAGTGAGTCTGATGGCTAGAGTACAGGTTTGGCGTACCACAGCAGCCATTCTAGGTATCCAAACCTACTTTATAGTTTGCAATTGGACTAGTCAATACCCTGCATAAGCTACATCCTCATATTTTCATTTTCTCTCATGTGACTCCTTCCTATCTCATTGGTTACTTCCTTTTATGCTCAGAATCTATTTGCCTTGAATCTACTTTATGACCTTGGAAAATCTATACTGTTATTTCATTTCCCAATCCATTTATGTCATTCATTGCCTCATTGCCTCTTAACTGTATTTCGCCATCCATCAGTTTTTATCTAGTCACTTTGGATTACCTTATGAAGGCTACACGGCTTGCCTGAAGATAGTCTCCTCTGTTAGTTAATTTCATACATTCTTCCATTTTGCTAAATCCAGTCATCACATTGGGATTGGCTTTAGTTTCCTTTCCATTTGAACAATTCATCCCTCTCACTGTGTGTTGAGTTACCTAATCATAATTTTGCACTTTGCAGTTAGCTTTGCTACCTTGCACTTTCCCTTGCACTCAATCTCTTCCTTTGCACTCATGATCATCTAAGATTGCCCTAGAGTAGGTGGGGTGGTTGTGTGACAGGAAGCCCAATTCACAACCTCATCATTTCCTATGCATGAAGATCCTTTCAGGAGCTGTATGCTGGCTACCCATTGTACAACTCAATTTTTTTTTCCTTCACAAGCATTGTTCCCATCAATCCCATGAGGAGCTATGTTTTGGCTTAGTGTACAAATCCACTTTTGTTAGATTCCCAGGGTCTTGGCATACATTGAGCACCCAAGGTCACTGGATCTATTGATGGAAATACCCCACAGGGCAAAAAAAGAGGGATTTTTACGCTGGCTTCCCAGCATACAAGTGAATTTTTTGTTGCTTGATGTGGGGCCAGGAATATTTGACTGTCTTTGGTACCCGGCTCTTTCTATGGCCACAACTCAAAGATGGTGTTTTGGGCTTGATGCAACACATTCAAATCCATATGAAAAGGCACCACGCAGGAGGGACTGAGTGCATGAAATCTATTCCGCAGCCCAATTCATGTTTGCATCTACAGAGATCAGTCAAAAATGGAGCTGTACGCTTGCCAACCAGGATACAAGTGCATTTTAGACCCTCTCAAATTTATTTGGCACAGACTATCAACCAAAATTGACACAAGTGAGTCATCCACCCTCCCATCATTATGCATACTTCTACATGTAAAATTTGCATAACGCTGAATGTGATGATGTCATATGCCCACCATTTGCAGAACTGTATATTGTTTGATCAACAATGGTGTACATCATCTGCATGATACTATGCCCCACAGAATCTAACAAAAGGATCCCCTATTGGAATGGCCCAGGAAGGCTGAGGCAAAGCCCCCGCATCATGCAGAGCTCAGAGATAGTGGGATTGCATACTCCTACTCTTCTAACATGCAAATCAGACCACAGATATCCCCACTAAACAAAAAATCTGTTGACATGAATTCCTACCACAGAGCCACCTTTTTGTCAGCTCAAAGATATTATTACCCACCTTCAGACAATTTCCTTCCCCCTCACAATCATTTTTATCTCCAAAATCTCCCACATATTTCATCCATCCATCTATTAAATCACTTACCCATCACATTAATTCATTAAAACATAGCCATGGCTTCCTTCTCAGCTAAATGTCTTTGTATCCTCAAAAAAACCTCAGCTAAATTCCTGAAACTTTGCTTTTCTATCTCATTTTCAACCCATTGAATCATTGGGTCTCTCTTCACCGCCAAGATGGCAAATGTCTTGTCAGAATCCCAATGGTAGATCAACATTTTGGCTCCTTACCACTTCCCCTGTCACTTCTTCTTCTTCCATATATCCCTGATCAAAAAACATTTGGTCCTTCTGAAAAATTGCCTTGGAATGCCCCAAACAGAAAGCTTCACAGATCTTTGTTGAGGCAGATCTGCATGTCTCCTCCCAGCCTGATGTTACATTCAATGTGGCATTTTTTATATTTTGCAGAAAAAATGATCTGATTGCCATTGGAAACTGCTTTGTTTCCCCATTAATTACCCTTGAAAACCCTCCACAATACAGTTCTTTAAAATGCAACTCCCTCTCCCTTTTAAACCTTGCCACAGAAATTGCAGACCTCCCTTTTGCTCTCAAAGAGCTACATTACTTTTGAGCTATTTCATGCTTCCTTATGTCCCATTTTTTTTCCTCATCTTTTTTCTGTGTGCTTCAAACCTGTCATTCTCATTTCACCTTCTGTGAAATCTCAGTTTTAGTATACCTGAGACAGACGCCATTGCTAGGGTCCCTTTCTCATCCTTCCACAGCCATCAAACACTCAGATCACCTGCCTTGTGATCTCTGTCTCAGGTATATAGTTCTCTTTTTATTTTTTTTCTTTCTTAATTTCTCTCTTTCTTCATGATGAAAATTCATCCTTCCATGGCCATCAAACACTCATCTCACCTGCCTTGTGTTCTCTGTCTCAGGCTCACATCAGTTTATGAACCAATATAGCCACAGCTGCATGCTAAATACTTTCCAATTGAGATCCATCTTCTTTTCCGTAACTGTGAGAAATGATGGTTGGAAACCAAGACCAGGCCGAATGGATTTCATAGATGAAGCAAAAATGAGCTTGTGAAAAAATCAACCAAAAAGAAACAACAACAAGCAAAAAGAACCAATGGTGGAACAACTAGCTGAAGTTGAGAGTCAGAGATTGAGAGAGATTGGAATTGACTCAAATAACCATAGCTAGTTGTGGGACAATACCTGTGATGGAGTTGATATAGTTGAACGCAGCGCCTTGAAGGAACTGTAAGAGTATGTTAGAGTTTAGTGTTCTTTGTTTAAACAAGGAGTTGAGTCTTTGGTAGTCTTACTAACTTTGAGATTGCTGCCGGTTATTACTTGATTGATGAGAGTTGAGGTTGTCTTTTTAGTTGATGGTAATGATAGAGTTCTGTAAGGTCATTGATTGGATTGATTTGATCAGAATTGGTGCAAGGGGGACAAGACAAGGTGACATAAAGTTGATGTACATTCTCCTTGATTGGAGTGTCCTTGAAATAGAATATCTCCAGCTGTCCATCTTAGAGCTTGGAAGTGATGTGGTTGTAAGTTTGGTGAGGCATTTGGAATACATAGAAGAGTAAAAAAATGAAAGAATGAGAACAGAAAAATACAATGGACTTGAGAATGAAAAATGAGGAGAGATCATTGAGACAGCTTATTGTTACAATTTGATTTTCATATATTTTACTTTCACTGTAGTTTAAAGTATCATTGATTGGATTGATTCAATATTATTATTTTTAACCTTAAACTACCAAAACAATAGGTAAAATATAACTAGGCTGTGTTTTTAGTAGTGATTGTCAGACTTTCCAAGCATAAAGTTTCAGTTACCATGTCACTTAAACTGCTTATGTTAATTTTGCCTTATTCTTTTGTACTCAACCACTTTGTGGCCAATCATGTATTTAGTCTATATAAACCATGGTGCTCTCAAGTGGAATTCATCATTTGTTCAGCCAATTACATCAACTGGAGTGTCCTTTTCCTCCTGTCCTCAGGTGCGTTACGCTTGAAGGTATAAGCTCCTTTTCATTCATTTCTCTTTACCTTTAAAATTAACCAGAGTCCAAGGTCTTTTTATTTTTACACTTATAACTTTAACACACCCCCACAACTAAAAGTTCAGTGAAATGGATAATTATATGCATTTACCAGGTGGGTGTTAGAGGTTTTATTTGCATTGTTGGTAAGTGCCTCACCTGTCATGGATAAGGATGAAATCAGTTTGATTTTGATGAGGCCATGCTTGAAATCTTCATGGAGACTCTTGGTTTTTATATCAATTTTTTCGGCTTTGGATCAGGAGAATTTTTTTTTATTTTCTAATCCAACCCCGTGTTATTGATCAGGTGTAGAGGACAGCTGAATTTGCATCAATATATATCTTTGACAAGTTTTTGCAGCCACTGGGCTTCCAGATTTAAACTAGATAATGCCAAACACTTGGATTTGGTAAATGAGTGAGTGATACTTTGTTGTTGTTTACTTGTGCAATATGGGGAACTTCCTTTGAATGAGTAGATGTATCCGCTTTGTGACACATAGATTCTGGGTCATTGGCCCAAGCTGATTCACTGAAACAGATAGGACAAGTGGATACGGAGCATGGTCCAAATGTAAGCTTCAGATCCTTGGTGGCTGCAAGATATTTGCAGACATGGCAAAATTGTTCCCAGTGGCTCAGAACAGGTTTCTTTCAGGGCATTTCTAAACCTGAAACAGCAAAAATGATGTCTGTTTGAGCCAGCCCAAAAATAAATTTCAGTAATCCAATGGGCAACCTATACCGCACATTAAGTGAGAGGAATTTGTTGCAATCCTTTTCATTGGCTTTTCTGAGGTGTTGACCAGGCATGAGAGGTTTCAATACGGGACTACAGTTGGTGAGACCAATTTCTCAAAGACCTTTTTCTATGTGGAGTGTTAGAGACAAATGAATAAACCCATTCATGATTACCACTTTCATTCCCAGAAGTTTCTTTGGAGGATGAGCAAAGGAATTCTTCAACTTACTGGGGAAGGCCTCTTTGAAATTATTGACATCTCCTATCACAACCAATTTTTTGACAGTAAATTAGACAATTGTAGTTTTGTCATTGCCTATGTAGAGACATGGTTTGCAGTCTGACTCTCTGAAGCCTTGTGACTTGATCCATTCACTCAAAATTTGGTACCAGTTTCAAGGTGCTTTTTTCAAGTTTTACAAGGAATTCTTCAGTCTGAGATACTTTGACATCCTTTTGCAACCGTGTGGAGTTTTGATAAAGACTTGTTTTTTGAGTTCTGAGTGAAGAAAAGTTCCCTTGAAGTCAAGCTGGAGGATCTCAAGATTTCTTTCTGCTGCAAAAGTTAATAGCACCCTAAAAGAAGCCAATTTGCCAGTAGGAGCATAAGTTTCAAAGTAATCAAGACCGTAGCTTTGGTTGAAGCTTTGCACGCATAGGCAAGTTTTGAACTTTGGTGCCTCCCCGTGAGCGTTGGTCTTGATTTTGAATACTTCCACTGTGTCAAGAGGATTGGTGACTAGAATTTCATCTAATTCCTCCCATAACTTGTGTTCTTCAATTGTGTTGAATTCCTTTATTTCCAACTCCTTCCACTTGGGAAGTTTTATTGCATCTTCTAGATTCTTTGGCACTTTTTCAGCCACAAAGCCATAACATTTTGGTTTTGAGATGGTGTCTTGGTTTTGTCAGTTTTGTCAGAATTTATGTTCAGATTCTGAGTTGCTGTTGGAGTCTGAATTGGATTCCATTTTGATTGGGGGCAATGAGTTGGTTTCATCCAAAACAATGTTGTCAACAGATGAACCAGAAGGTGATGGAGGAGAGAGGAGTAGGAGTAGTAGTTTGAAATTGGGTGTGAGATGTGATTTCAGGATCTTCATCAAGAGATACTTCAATTGGCTTCTGAAGGTTGAAGATTACATGCTTTTTTTCAATAAGTTTCCCTGTTGCCATTTTGGTGACCAAAACTGGACACCTCAGCACCAGTTCAGAAAATTTTAGAATTTTTTTATGATTTTTTTTTGCTATATTTCATCATCAAAAAAAAAATTAATTCCTTTTCCTGAATCAGATCCATTCAGCCTCAAAATCCTCAAGCTTCCCCAAATCACAGCAGTTTAGGGATGGGTCCCTGGGGTTTCCAACCTCAGGTCTTGTGTTCAATCCTTGTTCTCCTCCCCTCAGTTCTTTGTTTTGCCAAATGTGTGGGTAAAGACCCGCTTGGTTAAATCTTTTCCACCTCTCACACCGGCATGGCTTTGCCTAAACCTTGAAGGCACCAGAATCCACGTCAACATCAATGGCAATGGGAATTCTCACTCCCAATCTTTCCCCACCCATCCCATCATCAAATCCCAACAGGAACACACAATCCTCAACCTATACTCCCTCCTAATTGACCTATTCCTCTTGAGTCTTGCAAAACTATGCAGCCATTTACCCTGGATTGAAAATTCCACCCATGTGATTGCCTTCAACCTTGAGTCCCTCTTGATCTCAATTGTTTTCTTGTTAACCTTCAGATTGGGTTGGTGGGGTCCATCAATTGGTCAGAGTATGACCTCCTTCCAGTGTCTCTTCAGTTTCTTTGTCTTTCAAACCTTTCTCTACCTCACCACCCGTCTGGCTTGTCATTAAGTTACTTGGCCTATCTCAAAAAAACAGGCCAAGGATCCTTTTCCAATTGATGCTCCTGATTGACTGAGCTTCCTAACTGCCCTCTTTGAATTCCCCACTCCACCCATTTCCATCCAGAACATCCTTGTATCCATTTTATTCCTCATGACCAGCCACATCCCTCTCCTCATTGGTCATCCAATCACCTGCCATATATCCATCAGTCATCCCCCCTCAATCCACCTCTCCAATATACCCTCTTGATCCTCTGTGCGCAACCAATCACTGGAAAATCCTCATCACTGGACTCTATTGGTTGTTTCACCAACCAATTCTCATTCCCACCATAATCACCACTGTCCGGTCTGGCTTGATCAGTAGCTTCCCATCTCAGCCTGTGCATCATCATCAGCTGCTTATTCAATCTGGTTTCAATCCCATTAATCTTTGACTGGCTTTGATTTCAGCTAGTTCACTTCATTTGTTTAACTAATCCCCTCTTGCCACATTGTTGAAAGTTTGCAAATCTTGCAACGCCACCATCCCATCCAATCTCATCCTCAATGCCCCCAACTGCTGTTGCAGATTACTATCCCCTCCATGGCTCATCTGCCAACCCACAGATGACCATCTTCTGCCCGCTGTCATCCGTGACACGGGCCAGCTGCCTTCCTGTCATCTCTTTTTTTTTGCTCAAATGACCCAATCATCCTTGTTGTTTCATTTCCAGTTTTCCGCATCATTTCATTCCTGAGAAAAAGAAATTCCAATTGATTTTTTTTTCTGCTCTATATGTGTTATCACTTGTACATAGTCTACAGGGACCCATGGCCCATAAAATTAGGGGCTCTCCCCTACCTTCTTCAGAAAAAGAATCCATGGGAGTGTGTAGATATGTCGTCCTGCTATAATTGTAGTTTATAATCATTATCCTGGGTATATCTTTTTATTCCCCCCCTGATCCATTTTATCCTTATTATTTGGCCCTCTGAGGCCTGATCCTTATCACCAACCAATAGCCTTGCTGGTTGAAGATAATTCTTTCTTTTGGAATTCTAGAGTGTGTTACGCAACTCTTTCATCCTTTCCTCTGACCATACTGGTCTTGATCCTCCTTGATAATCTTTATGGTGCCAATAATTTTTGATTGAAGATGTTTTATTAAGCTCAAAACCTGGATTGTTATACCTCTGTTATTTTTCAAAGTTGCATTCTGCCAGCCTACTCTTGAGTCCCTTGAGAAGTGTTGAGGTTATCCCTGTTCAAATTTGTTTTCTGTTTGCTTTCAGAGCTTCTCAAAAAATTGTGCTTTGTCTTGTACAGCCACCCCAAGTTGTCTGGTACCCTTCAAGGGCTTGATTTTGGGGAGTTGGGGGGGGGTTCATTGAGAACCTGGAGGTTGCTTGGGTTTTGATTTGATCATCCCCAATCTTCTGCTGACAACCAGAGCTATTAGCTTGTGGGTGTTGTTACATAAAACAGCTTTGTTCTTTTGAAGTATAAAACAAACTTTAAGCTTCTTTTGTTCAAATATCTCCCACAGAATCTTGCCTCAGACAGTGCTTTTCCTTTGCTACCAACTATTTTCAAACTTAATCCTTACTACTTGATTCCTCACTCAAAGGTTCTTGAACTTGATCTTGGTTACATTTAAATATTTATTTAAAACTCAGGAGGGAAGCATAAATAGCACCTCTCCCCTCCACATAACTGCCACAGCCTAGAAACGTTTGAATCCTTACACTTTCAATAGTTTGTAGGAAAGCAGCGCTGGGTTAAATCCAATAAAAATTTTGGATGCACCTTTTTCATCCAGTTTTGACCCAATCTATGTGATGTTGAGCGGCTAGGTTAATGCGGTACCAATATGATTTATATAGTCCTTTGGTAGGTCCTTTGAGTGTATTTTCTTCCAGGGATATTCATCACCTTTCTGTTTGTGGATTTGATTGAGCATGAGAGATGCTCCCCTTATAACATTGTGCCAGCAAGATTTTGGCAATTTTTCATCAAAGATAAGAGCCCTGGCGGATTCAATCACTGTTCACTTTGCTGTTTGACTCTTCTGATATGCTGTGAGTGATATGGTTCACTGATGATATGATTGATGTGGCAAGAATGGCGGTACTGTCAAAGTTTTTTGTTTAGAAAATCCCCCCCATCCAAGCATACCTTGCCAGGATAGTTACCCTTTTGCTGTGATGATTCTGAATAATGAATATAAGAAATTCTGCCATGTCACTTTTTGACTTTACGGGGAAGCAAAAAATGTATCCGGAGTATGAGTCAATGAGATTGAGTAAGTATCTTGACCTTGCTTTGAGGTCTGATTGATAGGTCCTATGAGATCCAGATGGAGTTTTTCAAAGCATCTCCTTGCTATCTGCAGTTGATTGGTAAAGGATGTTTGGGTATTTTTGGATTTTTCACAGCTGAGACATTAAAAGGTGTTATTTTGAGCAAGCGGTATGGTGTGATTGAGGAATTTTTCCATACGCTCAATCCTGGCATTACCCAAGGAATTGTGGATATATAGAAGTTTTTTGTCCAAATAGTAGGACTACTTTGATTATTCCTTCATGTCTATCACAAAAAGGTTGTTGAAAATGGAACCAGAGAGGATTGTTGTGGCTTCAGCAACCAACAACAAGATTTTTTGTTGACATTTGGAGTCTCCCAAAGTTTTTCTCCTTGTGCTGCAAGAGCCCAAAGTGATATTAAGTTGACAGTGGACTTGGGCAACCATGTGGCATTCTCAATTTTAAGATTTACATTCTTGGTTGAGAGAGCAACATTGCTGGTTCCTTCAAAGGTGATTGAAGCATTCTTCTTACCAGTTTGGATCTTCTGATCCCCTTTACTCCTATTCAGCGTGGTAAACAAATCAGCTTCAACAATGATGTGTATCAAACAACCTGAATCTAGAATGAACCTCTTCAAGAGTGAATTGTTGGTGGAGTTGATTTTGCAGAAGTAAGAGTAAAAATTAAAATGTGCCTCCTGTTGGCTTTGGGTTTATTTTTTTGCTTTTATTTTGGATGTTTGGAGGATTAAGCTCTGGGAATTTGTACCAGCATGAGCTTGCAGGATGAGAGGTAAAAGTGGGATTTAGTTTTCTGTTTTCGCACCTAGGTCCCTGTAAAGTGCTATGCTGATGGGTTCCACTCAATCTGCTTGAGCCATTGCTTAATTTTTGTGCTGAATCAGATGGTTAGGGACTATCTCAAATTTAATTTCACTGGCTGATTGCATGATATGAGATTTCATTGACTGCATGCTTGAAGGAAACTTGAAAAGAACCAGGTAGGCAAAAATTTCTGAGGGTAGGTCAAATCCAACCTCCAACATTTTCTTCAAGTGCACCTTGACAGATTTGACAAACAATTCAATGTCTTTCTCCATTTTTAGGTGGAGGAATCTGTTGAAGACCCTTGCTCTATTTTCTGATTGTGACAAGGCAATTTGGGTTTGAGTTGAAATTCAAATAAATTGTGCATTGTCCTCATTGACACTGTTGATGACATTGTCATATGTTTTAGATTCTAATTTGGCTATAATATGCGCAACAAATTCTTGATTGAAATCCTTGTCTAAGTTTATGTTGTTGTCAGGATTTTTCATTATGTTGAAGATTCCTTGCATTTTGATGAGTTTCTCAGATTCCTTCCTCCACATTCTGTAGTTATTGGCTGTTAATTGAGGGGTGGATTTGATTAGAGATTTGATTGCAATCAACTTTTAGTTCATTTCCCCCCCTGGTCCTGGCGTTGAGGATGGCCAGGGCCAATCCATTGCAGAGGCTTTTAACCATGTGAGAATTGATGGTTGGCAACCAAGACCTGGCTGAATGGATTTCATAGATGAAGCGAAAATGAGTGTGTTAAACAATCAACCAAAAATAAACAACAACAAGAAAACACCACCAAAGGTGGATCAACTAGCTGAAGTTTATAGTCAGAGATTGAGAGAAATTGGAATAGACTCAAATACCCAAAGCTAGTGGCGGGATAATACCTAAGATGCAGTTGATAGAGTTGAATGCAGCGCCTAGAAGGAACCGTAAGAGTATTTTAGAGTTTATTTTTCTCTGAATGAACAAGGAGTTGAGTCTTTGTTGGTCTTGAAAAGTTTGAGCTGGCTGCTGGGTATTCCTTGATTGTTGAGAGTTGAGGTTGTCTTTGTAGTTGATGGTAATGATAGAGTTCTGTAAGGTCATTGATTGGATTGATTTGATCAGAATTGGTGCAAGGGCGCCAAGACAAGGTGAGATAATGTTGATAGACATTCTCCTTGATTGGAGTGTCCTTGAAATAGATTATCTCCAGCCGTCTGTCTTTGCGCTTAGAAGTGATGCGGTGGTTGTTTGGAAGAGGCATTTGGAATAGATAGGAGAGTAAAAAAAAGGAAAGAATGAGAACAGAAATACAAGAGACTTGAGGATGAAAAATGAGGAGATATCAATGAGACAGCTTGTAACTTTAACATAACACTCATATCAAAGGATCATCCCATCCATGGCCAAAGTTTCTACCTCACACCAATGCCGGAGTCCTCAAAAAAACAGCCTCAAACTATTTGGGATTGAACAACTTTTACTTCCCGGAATGAACTCCCAATACCTTGATTGGAGTTTAATCCTCAAAATCCATCTCCATGCCACCAATGTGGAATACTTCCTTGCCAATTTTGTTGAGAATCTCCTTCCCCCCACTTGGAAAGCTGACATCATTGCGGTATTCTAAGTCATCACCAGGACCATCCATGCATCCAAATATTGCTACGTCAGAGAGTTTACCAATGATGCCTATTGCATTTGGGACTTGCTTTTTCTGGCTCACAAGGATTTGACCTCTGGGGGAAAAATATATTGGCTGGGTAATCTTTTCCAGACCAAGATTACTGGCCATGATGTTGAATTGCATATGATGGAGATGGGAGGCTTTGCAGAGAACCTGAACTCCCTCATTACCTCTGACAATGCTCTTACCAACTTGGTAGTCCAAACCTGTCCTATAGCCATCATACTCACGTTTATAGTGCAAAAACAGCTCAAACCCTCAAATTAACCTCAGGAATGGCTTCTCAATGAAAAAAATCTATATTTACTCAGTCAAGGTACCCCACTATCTCCCATGGATTAGAAGATAAATCCCAACAAACCTCCAACTGTGGAAAACTCATACCCAACCAGGTGTCACTGCTCTGTGGAAGGCATAAAGAAATACCTTGTAAAACCCTCAAGTACATACCAGTAACAGCTAACCCTCAGCACCAGGACCATAGAACCCTGTCACCTGAGCCAGAATACATCAATACAGATACAGAAGGCAGTGCAGCTAGTTTGGTTCCTGTCACCTCACCCAAAAAAAACGAGCATATAAGCATACAGGAGGCTGTGCAGAAGTATAGAGGAACAGTGCAGGCAGTAGGAAGTGACACCATTCTCAACCAGAACCAAACAAAAAATCAAATATACATACAGAAAGCTGTGCAGAAGTATACCGGAGCAGTATGGGCAGGGGAAAGTGGAACCAGTCTCAACCGGAACCATAAAAACCTACAAGTACCAACCCACCCCAGCACCACACAAAAATTTATGCAGCCACTAGCATGGGATACCAAACACAGTGCCAGTACCAACAAACCCCAGAAGCACACAGAAATTTATGTATACATAAGCATGTGATACCAAACAAACCACCAGTACAAGTACCACGGGGCTACCCAGCAATATATGCAGGCATTCAAGACCATGCAGCACCAAACAAACCACCAGTAATGCACAGAAATTCATGAAGTTAGAAGCAAGTATCACAAAATAAACCACCAGTTTATGCACAGAAAAACATGCAGGAAGAACAGTCAGTACAAAATAAGCAACCAGGACCTTCCCAACCTTATCAGAACCTCACAGCAATTTCTGCAAGGATGTGCAGGAATGAAAAGCCTTTACCATTTTTTTTCCCAGCCAGCAGAATTTCCTCAGTTTAATGCAGTGTCTTTTGTCTAAAAAGAAGAATTGCCTCAGTTTCATGAAGTGTATTTTTCCAACCAGCCAAATGTCTCATGTACCTGTATCCCTCTGTAACAGGGGAAGCCCAAGGGCACCCTCAGGGGAAGCCCTGAGCATCCCCTGAGGACCAGATTATCTATTTAAGGAGGGCTTCTCTGCCCTATCCAGGTGGTATCCCCATCCACCTCTAAGCCACCTGGCCCACCATTATCCCCCCAGGCAGCCAGCCTGGGTGGTCACCCCTTATAAGAATATTAAACCCTTATAAAGGATAACAACCATTATAAAAAATGACCAGCCCTTATTTTCATCAAAAAATTATCTGTAAAATTGAAGGATCATCCATCAGTCAACAATAAAAAAAGATAAAATACATGAAGGATAAGAATATATCAAGGATTCTTTCCTTACTCAGCTTCTATCCTCCAAGTCACCCACCTGTTCCACCACTTCTTCTTAATCAAGCTTGAACATATTTATCCTAGGTCTGATAGAGACTACTAGTAGTATCCTTATTATTCTTCTATATTATCAATATTTTTAGTACTAAATTCCCCCTCAAGTGACTGCCAGAAAGCAATTGGCTTAATTTAAACCCAATCACATAGCATTCTCTAAACCACAGCTGATTTGTACTCTGCAGCCCTCCTCAATTCCCATCCACCTGACAGGATCAACTGTGTATTTTCCATTATGAACAATTAAAAATTTAAGATGGCTTGCATTGTTTCTGCTTTAAAGAAAGTATCCTTGCATTTCAAGGCTCACTCAAAAGAAACCAATACCATCTCAATCTTGTCTGTCAAGCCCAAAATGTTTTCCAATCCAAACAATAGTCAATTTTCTCCACCTTTTGCAAGTGACCCCAAAATGATCTCCTTAACTGCAAGAATGTATCCCAAGTCCTTCAGGAGTACAAGAGGAAGTATCATGAAGAATATCTAGCTTCCAACCCCCATTCCTCAAGGGGTTCTTGTCGAAGTCTAAGGCCCCTGCAGAAGTTGACCACACAAAAATAGTGGACCTTGGGGATTACTGCCCCAATGACAAATCCTACTTTGAATTCTCTGAAGGATACAAGTAATTGGTCAGAGCCATCTCCACTTCCCTTTCCAACAGAGGTTTTTTCCAACCCACAAATTATTTCAACTTGATTCCCCCTTCTCCCTATCAATGACTCCTTACTCAGCTGGTGTCATAAATCCATCCTGTTGGAATTTTGTTGTTTCTGCTCATAATTAAGTCTCTGATTTGTTTATTAAAATTAATATTAAATTAAATAAACTAAAGTATATAATTTCAAGTGATCTTTAAGAGATGAAGGACAAGAAAGATCAAGAAGCCATAGACATACTTTTCATAAGATCAAGTCCTTGAGCATGACCTTGGATCACTGTTCTGTTTTATGTTCTCATCAGCTCAGTATTCTCAGATCAAGGCACCCATGAAATTACACCTTTTCCATTGCTTGTATCTAGAATAGAAGGATTAAAAACCCTTTTAGATGATTATGCATGTTTGCTTGTATTTACATTAAACTCAAGGGGAAGATAAGACCCAAGAGGCATTTAGAACCAGTGGCTTAAGACCCAGCTAGTTTTCTGTGACTTTACTGATTTTCTTTATCTTCTCTGCTAGGGATGAATCTGGTTAAGAACTTTGTCCAAGTTTTTCCATTCACTGTCTGAGCATTTATGCATACTGTCTCCAATCATTAAAACCACTGTTTGGCCCTTTTAAGAATCAGGAAGTTGTATTTATGTAAGACCTCTCAAAGACCAAGAAATAAACATCATCTGTTCTTACTTACCTCAAACTTGGGTGCCCTTTGACTCACAGATCCTTTCCTCTTGAATGATAACAGTCCATTACTTATTCCCCCTCATTGTCCCTACGTTGTAGCATTAACTCTAAATTTCAACACATCCACCAACTCCACATCCGTCCGCCTAGAAGACAATTCACTGGTAGAATCCTCCCACACAGGGACAATCAAGCTTCCCTGAACCACACCAACTGCCATCAAGACCTTGGTGGTCCCAAGACTCCAAAGACTACTTCTTTCCATTGTGGCGCTATGCAACAAAGGCATTACTGCAATTTTCAACTCCTACTAATGAAATCTCTTCCCCACACAATACCTCACCATGCACGGCACCATTGTTTTCAAAAAATATTGTCAATTAAATCTCTTTTATCTTCCATTGAGTGAAGTGAAATCACAACCTATCTCCTCTTCCCCCACTGTTGTTTTCTCTACCTCTCCCCCTTCCCTCAATTCCAGGTTAAAACCTCACAACTCTCTCTAAGGCTATCCCTGCCATCTATCCCATATAGGACTTTAACCTCTCAAGTTTCTCCTACAGGCATCAGGCATCACACTCTCCTCCCTCAATGAAATTGATGTTCAAAAATATCCCATATGCCTCAAATCCAAAATACATTGCTCAAAATTCACATCCCATTTCCCCTCCTGCTGAACTCACCCAGGAAATTTATTTTATTTGGATTTCTTCTCCTATAAAAAAAGCTTGCAAGAAGGCTTCCACTACATGATCACATTTTTTGAAGAAATTCCAAAGCCACCTATTTTTATCCTATGAAACATAAGTCTGAGTCTTTCCTGTTGAGATTGTAATCCCTTTTGAGGGAAAAATACTCATTATAAATATTTATTTTATTACCAATTGAATGAGAAGAACATTTGGACCATGATGGAAAAAAGAATAAACTCAACGTTTTGAGTAATAATAAATTCATGAAAGATTAAGTATCTTTGAAATATGTCACAGAAGTATCAACATAGCCCAGTAACCTCAGTACATCATACTCATTTAGAAAAGAAGAGATAGTATGAAATGTATAAAAAAAGCAATTACAAGAAAATCAAATGTATTTAAGTCTGAAATGTCCTATAAAGTTTAAAATAGCAAGGACTATCAGAGAAAATGAACATTTCAAGTTAATTTCACTCCTTGTTAAAAAAAAGAAACCAAGCAGAAAAGCATGTTTTATTCATTTACCTTGTAGCTTGTACATATTCATATTGGTGAGAGAGATCTTGTTTATAAAAGACCCCCTCTACCCAGTTGTATTTCCATCCATTGCTTAAAATTCATATTCATTGATAAAAACTAATCCATTTATAAAATCAATCAGAATATTATGAAACTTATCTACCACTTATCATCCCTATTGCCAATATTTCCAGCAATTCAAGATCTTCCAAGCATTTTTTTAAAAATTGGGTGAACACAAGATCACCGCTTTTTGCAATGACAACGGCACAGAGTACCTCTGCAATATCTTCAGATCTCACCTCAAATTTGCCAGTATCTATCATGAAACAGGTCCTCCTAGCTCTCCTGAATCAAACAGCGTTTCTGAAAGGACCAATTGCACAATCAACAATCTAGTCCATTTTGAGTTGGTTAAATCCACAACTCCAAAATCTTTTTTGGTTGGATGCAATCCAACACATTCTCTTCATGTTCAACTCCATCCTCTGCCACACACCAGCTGGCTTCCACTCCCCAAATTCCCTTCTCAATTTCCTGCCAATCAATCTCTCTTCTCTTCATCCAATGAGCTTCCTTGTGTGGTACAAGGTGCCAAAAGCCAATTGCTGTAAGCTTGATCTCAAGGGTTGCTCCTTGATCCTCCTTTCCTACCTTCCAGAAAGCAGTGGTTATTTTCTCTTGGATCTCAAAACCAAATCAATGATTGAATTTTGTGATTTCCTATTTGAAGAAAAATGTTTTGTTTTTGCTCCACCCTTTCCTGCCCTTCTCCTGCCATCTCAGTCAAGCTACCCTTGCCCACACCCTCCCTTCCTTCCAAATCAACTGTCCCTCCCCCCAGCATTCTAGTGGTTTCCCCGCCCACCAAAGTTATTTTTCCTGTGCCTCCAGTCCTGCAAACTTCAGCACCTCCTCCTCCGGTGCTCAGACCCTTGGCACCTCCTCCTTTCACCAACATTCAGGCGCCACCAATAATTGACTCAGACTCCAATAATTCCAATGGATCCTCTCCCCCCTCCACCTCCGCAGCCTCTCCCTGTTGAGGAAAGCCCTCCCTGCAACTTCTCCTGCGTTTCCCCCTTCCCCAGTTCCTCCTCCTTCCTTTCCAAATAAACCTCCTACTCCTCCTGGTTGCTCCTCTTGTTTGGGCCGCGCTCTGGACCACTTTTGTCAATGGTCCAATTCAGCTGTTCAGAAATTTGATTCATCTGTGACAAAGATTTGAAACATCTATTGAAGTCTCCAAAGAAGGCCAAGTGGCTCAAGGCAGCCATTGAAGAATTTGCTTCTCTCATGGGCATGGAAACCTGGCAGGTGGTCCCTTTCCCACAAAAATTCCAAGTCATCAAATCAAAATGGATGTTCAAGGTCAAACTCCAACCAGATTACTCCATGCTCAAGCTTAAAGCTTGTCTTGTGGCAATGGGCTCATTGCAGAAAAACAGTATGGACTACACAGAAGTCTTATCCTCCA
Organism: Puccinia polysora; assembly: GCA_025617555.3. NCBI lineage: Eukaryota > Fungi > Basidiomycota > Pucciniomycetes > Pucciniales > Pucciniaceae > Puccinia > Puccinia polysora. The sequence goes on from CM062628.1 coordinate 16,446,604, forward strand.
TGCTGTTCTTGGAAACTCTTGGGATCCTCTATAGCCTTCTGGCTGTCAAAAAATGCACTGGAAGACAGGTGGAATTCAAGACTGCCTTTCTAAACTGCCACCTTTATGAATTCATTTACATGCAACAGCCCCCAGGCTTCAAATACCAAATTCAACCGGACTATGTCTGCAAGCTTCAACAGTTGTTTTATGGATCAAAACAATCTCCTAGGCACGGGAAAAGGTTCTCCACAAGGCCCTTTTCAGTCTTGGTCTTTCCCATTCCAGTTAAAACCCCACTCTATACTTCTCCACCTGCAACAATAAAGTTCTTGGCACCATTTCAACCCATTTGAATGGCCTCTCAGTGGTGGGTGAACCAAAATTTGTCTCATTTATGATCTCTGAGCTAGGCAAAAGCTTCACCATTGGCACCAATGAGGATTTATGCCACTTCTTCTCCATGGAAATCTCTTGTGATATTGATAATAAATTCATTTTCCTTTCCCAATCACACTACATAGATGAGGTGAATAATTGATTCCAAAACAACAATCACATCCCTTGTCAAACTTCAACCAAAGGTTCATTCAAGAATCTTTCCCCCAATCCTTCACATGAAGCTTCTCCCCATGGTCCCTACTCCCACCCAATTGGCATTTTGCTTTGGATCTCCCAATGCATGCAACCAGAAATTTCTTTCCCAGTAAACTGTTTGTCCCCATTCCTCCAAGATCTGTCAGAATCCCACTTGAATCTGGCCTTAAGAGTGCTAAACTATGCTCTTACCACCATATCCCTCCGCCTTTGCCTGGGTGTTAAGCTGAAATGCTTGGGATTCACCCACTCCAACTGGGCAGAAGACTTCATCAGCCGGGGATTCAACACTGGCTACACTTTCTGCAACATATCTGGCGCAATTTTGTGTAATTCCAAAAAACAACCCACTGTTTCACTGTCCAGAACCAAAGGCAAGTATATGGCATTGGCAGATTCCTGCAAAGAAGGCCTATGGATGTGTTTTCTTCTAGATGAACTTCATGTTCAACCCCTTGAAGCCATTCCACTACACGTCAACAAAAAGGGAGCTGAATCATTAGCTAAAAATACCAAGCACAAATCTCAAACAAAACAAATCCACACTTGCTAACACTTTGTACACAAATGTGTGGCAGACAGCTGATTAACAGTCCTGCATGTATCAATACAGGAAATTCTTTCTGACCTACTCACCAAAACCCTCTCTAGAGTCCTTCTTGAAAGACAACAGTCACTCTTTGGCATAGTCTAATGCAGTTCCTTTATTGCAAGTTGTATTTTCATTTGCATTTTTTTCCCCTTACACTTTTCTATCTCTCTTTAGAGATCTCATTGATTTTCCTGGAGAGAAATTTTCCATTGATTTGGCAGGGCCATTCACACCGGAGTCCCTTGTTGGGACAAGATAATTCATCAATTTATTTGATACTGCAACTAATTATGTTTGGGTTAAACCAACTCAATCTAAGGATCAGACCACAGAGGACGTTTCTGTAATCTTAAAAGTCTGGAAGCAGAATGATCTAATGAAGGAGATCAAGAGGGTTATCACTGATGGAGGTGGTGAATTTTTGAGTAAAGAGTTTGAGAGGTTATTGAAAGGTTATGGTATCATTCATATAGTCACTACTGCAAGTACTCCACAAAATGAGTGAATAGTTGAGAGAATGAATAGGACTTTACTGGAAAAGGTCAGAACTATTATGTCTCAATCTGGTCTACCAAAGTTCTTATGGGCTGAGTTGATGTGTACAGTCTGTCTGTTGCATAACATTTTAAGTATTAATGGAAATAGTCTTCCTTATCAGTTTTGGAAGTTTTTCCCAAAACATCACACCTAAGAACAATTGTTTTTTGGTGTATTATATTGTCCACCATAATGAGATGGTTGGAAAATTAGACTCTAGAGCCAGAAGAGGGGCACTTTTAGGCTATGACTTAATAATTAAATCATATAGGATCTATTGTCCAGGGACAAGAAAGGTTATCCGTAGTAAGGATGTAAAATTTGATGAAAGTACCTTTCCACTCAAAAGGAGTGAAGAAGTTGTTGCGAAAAAGTCACAACAAGAAATAGAATTAGCACCTATTTCACCAGCAAAGGCTGAGGAACATGTGGTTCCAGAAGATGAAGAGATGGCAAACGTGCCACCAGAGGGTCCAGTTTCAGTACCCGCTTCAGGGCAGTCCGTTAATTTGGAACCTGATGAGCCTTCACCTCCAGTAAGAAGGAGTGGTAGGGTTAGAGTACCAGTTGATAAGTACGGGGAATGGAAGTCCCATTGTGCTGCCGCACGATATGAGGAAGATACATTTCAGGAACAGTGTATGCTCAATGAAGTCCTGGAGTTGAGTTCAGAAATGGGTAACAGGGTTAACCCAAATAGCTTTGGCCAAGCTAAGAATTCTGATGAGAGAGCCAACTGGAAGAGTCCTATTTTTGAGGAATTTGATTCTCTAGAAAATAATAGTGTCTTTGAAGGGGTTAAGCAGGATTCTGTTCCAAAAGGAAAGACCATTGTGGGTTCTAGATTGGTGTTAAACAAGAATTTTGAAAAAAATGGAGTTTTTAAAAGATTCAAAGCTAGATGCGTTGCACAGGGCTGCAAGCAGAGAGGAGTTAACTGATTACCAAGAAACTTTCTCACCAACTGGAAGGCTGTCCACCTTCAGGTACATCATTGCTCTGGCATTGGGGTTGGGTGAATAAATCAGACAAGCTGATTTTGTAACAGCATACTTGAATGCAAAACTTGGAGAGGAGGAGACTGTTTATATGTCTATCCCCGATGGTTTTTGTGAATTTTTAGTAGAGACTAAACCGGAAACCAAGAAAAAAATCTGTGTTACAAGTTTTCTTTCAGCAGATAAAGGGGAATATGTCCTCAAGCTGTGTAGATCCCTTTATGGATTGAAGCAAGCAGCTAGATCGTGATATAATACCATGAGTGAGAAACTGATGCAAATTTTTTTCAAGACGCCTGAAGCCAACCCTTGATTCTGTGTAAGAAAGGATGCAATTTTTTTTGTATGGGTTGATGACATTATCATTATTGGAAATGGTAAAGAGAGAGTCATGGAGAAACTCAAAAAGGAATTCAAGATAAAAGACCTTGGTCTGGCAAAACAGGTGCTAGGAATGAAAGTCAGTAAGAGCAAGAATGTCATTAAGTTAGACCAGAGCCATTATGTGGCAGCTCTTCTGAAGCAATATGGCTTAGAGGATGCAAAGGAGTTTGGTACTCCCATGCAGTCAAAAATTTGTTTAGAGAAGTATACAGATGAGGAGTATCTGGAGTTTGTTCAATCTTGTAATGACTACAGGTTAGCTATTGGATTGCTTAATTATTTGGGCCAGTGTACAAGGCCCAATATTGCTTTTGAAATTGGTGTCTTGTTGCAACACTTAGAGAGGCCATTAATGAGGCATTGGTCAGCGTTTAAGAGAGTTATGAGGTATTTGAAAGGAATGCACAGTCTGGGACTGTTGTTTAGAAATTCAGCTAACTTTGATTTGGTTGGTTATTCCAATGAAAGTTGGGAAGATGGTAACACTAGGGAATCAACAAGTGGTTTTGTATTCTTCTTAGGTAAGAATCTGGTGTCATGGATAACCAAGAAGGTGTCGGAAATAATTCTCTCATCAACGGAGGCTGAGTATAGAGCTTACTTAGCAGCTTCACAGGAAGCAGAATGGTTGAGAAAAGTCTTAGAGGATACACATAAACCATAAGGGTTTGCATTTTTGTATTCTGAAAACCAGAGTGCCATTGCGTTGGCGCAAAACCAAGTCTTCCATTCAAGGACTAAACTTATCAATGTTCACTGTAAATATATTCAAAATGAAGTTAACTGCAAGGAGATTGTATTGAGGTACATGCCCACTGGAGCAATGATTGCGGATATCATGACTAAGGCTTTAGATACAAAAAAGCATCAAGGCTTTGTGACTAACATGCGGATTTCACCCCTTTTGGATTAAGGGGGTGTGTTAAAATACATATGCACTTACACGTGTCTACGTATAAGTGTAATCAAAATGGGATACACATATGGGCCTCTCCGGCCAATTGGACACTCACATGGACAATTCGGGCCTTTCTGGATGTCACTGATTTGGGGAAACTGGCCTCAAAACGCGTGAAACAGGCTCATTGGTACAAGGGCCCTATTGGGCCCGGTGGGGGATATGGGCAAATACATCCAGAGGGGCTTTTATGGGCATAATTGGGCCAAAGGTTTGTTTTGGACATACGTGGCCAGACGTGCTGGCCCGCCAAAGTGTGTTTGTCTCAGGTTTGGGTCTTTGGGCGGCCCATTGGGGCCGCAAGCCGTGTTCCAGCCCACTCAGGGCTGCTGCCCGTGCCGCGGCCCCCTCAGGGCTGCTTGTATTCCTTTGTTTGGCCCACGGGGGGCCCAACGGCCCGCATGGGTCTGTCGGGGAGGCCAAGGGATCCCACGCAGTGCAAACCGCGCATGCCTGGCCAGTCACAAACGGCGGCCACCACCGCGGGAGCAAGGGCCAGCGGCCCTGGCTCCCTCCCCCTCCCCTCGCTTTCCATTGCAAGGGGGAGGGGGTGGCTGGCTGGATTGAACCAGCCAGCAACTGACCCCACCAAGACAGTGGGTCAGGGCAGGGGGGATTTCATCACCCCCTTGCCCAGGGGATGAAAAGGCAGGCCGCAAGGAGAGAAACCGGTGGTGGGGGGATCTGATTACCCTCCCACCAAAAAAACAAGAGGGGAGCTTTCCCCCCCCCTTAACCAAGGGAGAGGAGCAACGGGATGAGGGGATCTAACCACCCCCCAGCCCACTATTCCTGACAACACCCTGGGGGTATTGACCCCCAGGGCCCCTGGTGAGGGGATTTGATTGCCCCCACCAGGGATTTGAGAGAAAGAGGGGGGGCAGCATGACTGCTGGTTACACCCCCCCCAATTGAGGTTGAGCCTGGACCCAGGTGAGTCCTGGGTCCTACCTGGCCCATATGTGGGGCAAGGGACTGGCTGCATGAGGTGAACAGCCTGTAAGTAAAGAAATAAGATTAACTGGGCTGGTTGTAACATACAAACAGCCAGGGGATTGAACAGAAAAGGGGCTTGTTCAGCCCCGTAATGGTGGAAACACCAGAATGGACTGGAATAAGCTGGTAATAAGGGTACAGGCACTGATGCCATGTGGGCTGATGTAGCCCAAACCAAGTAACAAGGCATGTAGAGCCTGTAGAGCTCTTTTGGGGGGGAAAATTTGAATTTTGGCTTGTTGTATCATTGGCTCACAAGAGGCAAATCTTTTGTACTTAAGGAGCTCTTCTCCTTGCTGTTTTACATCATCTATTCATCTTCAAATCAAGTTAATCAACAATATCATCCAAGTTATTGCACCATTGTGAGAGCCCATCAAGCAATTATTGACATAAGGTTTCCAGCATTTCTTTTGCTTTAAAGACTGCTCATTTTCCTAAGCTAATTGCCTGCCATAATTATAACAAACACATCCACACTTTCTATCACTTTGTACAAGAATGTGTGGCAGAAAGCAAATTCACAGTCCTGCATGTATCAACAAAGGAAATGCTTGTTGATCTACTCCCCAAAAACCTCTCCAGAGTCCTTCTTGAAAAAAAATGGTATCTCTTTGGTATAGTCTGATCCAGTTCCTTTCATTGAAAGTCCTATTTTAATTTGCATTTTTTTCCCTTTCACTTTTCTATCTCTCTTTTCAGTTTCTTAGCAAGGGGGGGGGGTTGAGGTATTTCATTTTTACTTATGTCTTATTTCCTTTCCTCATCTATTTTCTGTGTGCTTCAAACCTGTCATTCTCATCTCACCTTCTGTGAAATATCAGTTGTAGTATACCTGAGACAGAGAAAATTGCTAAGAATTCTTTTCCATCCTTCAAAAGCCATAAAACACTCATCTCACCTGCCTTGTGATCTCTGTATCATGTATTTAGTTCTCTTTTTATCTTTTTTATCTCTTCCTTTATCTCTTTCTTCATGATAGAAATTCATCCTTCCAGAGCCATCAAACACTCAGCTCACCTGCCTTGTGTTCTCTGTCTCAGGCTTGAATGCATGAGCTTTTCAAGACCCAGTGAACTGCACATGATGTTGAATTGCAAATGATGGAGATTAAAGGCTTTGCAGAGAACCTCAACTCCCTTGTTACCCCTGACAATTCTGTTACCGCTTTGGTAGTCAAAACCTGTCCTATAGCCATCAGACTCACTTTTCCAGTGCAAAAACAGTTGAAAACCTCAAATTAACCTCAGGAATGGATTTTGAATCACAAATAACCTATATTTACTTAGCCAAGGTACCCCACTATCTCCCATGGATTAGAAGATAAATCCCAACAAACCTCCAACTGTGGCAAACTCATACCCAACCAGGTGTCACAACTCTGTTGAAGGCATAAAGACATACCTTGGAAACCCTCAAGTACATACCAGTAACAGCTAAACCTCAACACCAGGACCATAAAACCCTATCCCCTCAGCCAGAATACAGCAATTGAGATACATGAGGAAGTTCAGCTAGTTCATTTCCTGTCATCTCACCAAAAAGAAAAGCAAATGAACATACTTGAGGCTGTGCAGGTGTATACAGGAACAGTTCAGGCAGTAGGAAGTGACACCATTCTTGACAAAAACCAAACAAGCAAGCAAATATTCATACAGAAAGATGTGCAGAAGTATACAGGAGCAGTATAGGCAGGAGAAAGTGCAACAAATCCCAACCAGAACCAAAAAAACTACCAATAAGAACCCACTGCATTACCACACAGCTATTTATGCAGTCAGTAGCATGTGATGCCAAAGAAACTACCAGTACCAACAACCCCCAGGAGCACACAGCAAATTATTTTGTCTGAAGCATGTGATACCAAAAAAACCACCACTACAAGTACCACAGGGCTACCCTGCAATATATGCAGGAAGCCAGAACAATGCAGTACCAAAAAACCACAGCACCACACAGAAATGTATGCAGCCAGTAGCATGTGCTTGAGGTGGGTTCTGGTAGTCCAGATGGCATGTGAGGGCATGCTTATACAACCTGTATAGGGCAGAGAGGGGCTCCTAAAATAGAAAGTCTGGCCTCAGGGGATGCCCAGGGCTGCCCCTGAGGGTTCCCTGAGGCTTCCCCTGTTACAGTGGGATACAGGTACATGATAAATTTTGGCTGTTTAGAAAAAGACGCTGCATTAAACTGAGGCAATTCTGCTGGTTGGAAAAAAGACACTGGATGAAACTGAGAAAATTCTGCTGGTTGGGAAAAGATTGTACAGGGTTTTCATGCCTGCACAGCCTTGCATAAATAGCTCTGAGGTGCTGATAAGGTTGGTCTGGTGCTGGTTGCTTTTTTTGTACTGACTTTTCTTCCTGCATGCATTGCTTAGCATTCACTGGCGGTTTATTTGGTGCTGCATGGTCTTGACTGCTTGCATATATTGCTGGGTTGGCCTGTGTTACTTTTACTGTTAGTTTGTTTGGCATCACATGCTACTGGCTGCATAAATTTCTGTGTGGTTCTGTGGTTTTTTGGTACTTCATTGTTCTGGCTGCCTGCATATATTTCTGGGTAGCCCTGTGGTTCTTGTAGTGGTGGTTTTTTTGGTATCACATGCTTCAGACAACATAATTTGCTGTGTGCTCCTGGGGGTTGTTGGTACTGGTAGTTTGTTGGGCATAACATGCTACTGAATGCATAAATTGCTGTGTGGTAATGCAGTGGGTTGTTATTGGTAGTTTTTTTTGGTTCTGGTTGAGATTGGTCCCACTTTCTCCTGCCTATACTGCTCCTGTATACTTCTGCACATCTTTCTTTATGAATATTTGCTTGCTTGTTTGGTTTTGGTCAAGAATGGTGCCACTTCTGACTGCCTGAACTGTTTCTTTATACTTCTGCACAGCCTTCAGTATGTTTATTTGCTTTTTGTTTTGGTGAGGTGACAGGAACTAAACTAGCTGCACTGCCTCATGTATCTGTATTGCTGTATTTGGGCTGAGGGGATAGGGTTTTATGGTCCTGGTGTTGAGGTTTAGCTGTTACTGGTATGTACTTGAGGGTTTCCAAGGTATGTCTTTATGCCTTCCACAGAGTTGTGACACCTGGTTGGGTATGAGTTTGCCACGGTTGGAGGTTTGTTGGGATTTATCTTCTAATCCATGGGAGATAGTGGGGTACCTTGGCTGAGTAAATATAGGTTATTTGTGATTTATAATCCATTCCTGATGTTAATTTGAGGTTTTCAACTGTTTTTGCACTGGAAAAGTGAGTGTGTTGGCTATAGGACAGGTTTTGACTACAAAAGCGGTAAGAGAATTGTCAGAGGTAATGAGGGAGTTGAGGTTCTCTGCAAAGCCTCCCATCTCCGTCATGTGCAATTCAACATCATGTCCAGTTAGCTGGGTCTGGAAAAGACCACGCATGTGAGCCTGAGACAGAGAACACAAGGCATGTGAGCTGAGTGTTTGATCGCCGTGGAAGGATGAATTTCTATCATGAAGAAAGAGAGAAAGGAAGAGAGAAAAAAGATAAAAATAGAGCTAAAAACATGAGACAGAGATCACAAGGCAAGTGAGATGAGTGTTTGATGGCCTTTGAAGGATGGAAAAGAAATCATAGCAATGTCCTCTGTATCAGGTATACGACAACTGAGATTTCACAGAAGGTGAAATAAGAATGACAGGTTTGAAGCACACAGGAAATAGATGAGGAAAGGAAATGATACATAAGGAAAAATGAAAAACTTGACCCCCCCCCTTGCTAAGAAACTGAAAAGAGAGATAGAAAAGTAAAAGGTAAAAAAAGCAAACAAAAATAGGACTAGCAATGAAAGGACCTGGATTAGACTATGCCAAAAAGATACCGTTGCTTTGCAAGAAGGACACTGGAGAGGGGTTTGGTGAGTAGATCAGCAAGTTTGTCCTGTGTTGATACATTCAGGACTGTGAATTTGCTGTCTGCCACACATTCTTGTAAAAAGTTATAGCAAGTGTGGATGTGTTTTGTTTGAGATTTGTGCTTGGTATCTTTTTGTTGAATTGTAGTGGAATGGTTTCAAGGGGTTGAACATGAAGTTCATCTAGAAGAAAACACATCCATAGGCCTCCTTCGCAGGAATCTGCCAATGCCATATACTTGCCTTTGGTGCTGGACAGTGAGAAGGTGGGTTGTTTTCTGGAATTACACAAAATTGCGCCAGATATGTTGCAGAAAGTGTAGCCAATGTTGAATCCCGGCTGAAGAAGTCATCTGCCCAGTTGGCGTTGGTGAAGCCCAAGCATTTCAGCTTAACACCTAGGCAAAGGCGGAGGGATATGGTGGTAAGATCATAGTTGAGAACTCTTACGGCTGCATTCCATTGGGATTCTGACAGATCTTGGAGGAATGGGGACAAACAGTTTACTGGCAAAGAAATTTCTGGTTGCATGCATTGGGAGATCCAAATCAAACTGCCAATTGGCTGGGAGTAGGGACCAGGGGGAGAAGCTTCATGTGGAGGATTGGGGGAGAGATTCTTGAATGAACCTTTGGTTGAAGTTTGACAAGGGATGTGATTGTTGTTTTGGAATCAATTATTCACCTTATCTATTTAGTGTGATTGGGAAAGGAAAATGAATTTATTATCAATATCACAAGAGATTTCCATGTAGAAGAAGTGGCATAAATCCTCATTGTTGCCAATGGTGAAGCTTTTTCCTAGCTCAGAGATCATAAATGAGACAATTTTTGGTTCACCCACCACTTAGAGGTCATTGATATGGGTTGAAATGGTGCCAAGAACTTTATTCTTGCAGGTGCAGAAGTATAGAGTGGGGTTTTAACTTTAATGGGAAAGACCCAGACTGAAAAGGGCCTTGTGGAGAACCTGTTCCCATGCCTAGGAGATTGTTTTGATCCATAAAACAACTGTTGAAGCTTGCAGAGATAGTCTGGTTGAATTTGATATTTGAAGCCTGGGGGCTGTTGCATGTAAATGAATTCATAAAGGTGGCAGTTCAGCAAGGCAGTCTTGAAGTCCACCTGTCTTCCAGTGCATTTTTTGACAGCCAGAAGGCTATAGAGGATCCCAAGAGTTTCCAAGCGCAGCATGGGGGATAAGACTTCTGTGTAGTCCATACTGTTTTTCTGCAATGAGCCCATTGCCACAAGACAAGCTTTAAGCTTGAGCATGGATTAATCTGGTTGGCGTTTGACCTTGAACATCCATTTTGATTTGATGACTTGGCATTTTTGTGGGAAAGGGACCACCTGCCAGGTTTCCATGCCCATGAGAGAAGAAAATTCTTCAATGGCTGCCTTGAGCCCCTTGGCCTTCTTTGGAGACTTCAATAGATGTTTCAAATCTTTTTCACAGATGGATCAAATTTCTGAAAAGCTGAAGTGGACCATTGAAAAAAGTGGTCCAGAGCGCGGCCCACACAAGAGGAGCAAGCAGGAGGAGTAGGAGGTTTATTTGGAAAGGAAGGAGGAGGAACTGGGGAAGGGGGAAACGCAGGAGAAGTTGCAGAGAGGGCTTTCCTCAACATGGAGAGGCTGTGGAGGTGTAGGGGGCAGAGGATCCATTGGAATTATTGGAGTCTGAGTCAATTATTGGCGGCACCTGAATGTTGGTGAAAGGAGAAGGTGCCAAGGGTCTGAGCACCGGAGGAGGAGGTGCTGAAGTTTGCAGGACTGGAGGCGCAGGAAAAATCACTTTGGTGGGCGGGGAAACCACTAGAATGCTGGGGGGAGGGACAGTTGATTTGGAAGGAAGGGAGGGTGTGGGAAAGGGTAGCTTGACTGAGATGGCAGGAGAAGGCCAGGAAAGGGTGGAGCAAAAACAAAACATTTTTCTTCAAATAGGAAATCACAAAATTTAATCATTGATTTGGTTTGGAGATCCAAGAGAAAATAACCACTGCCTTCTGGAAGTTAGGAAAGGAGGATCAAGGAGCAACCCTTGAGATCAAGCTTATGGCAATTGGCTTTTGGCACCTTGTACCACGCAAGGAAGCTCAATGGATGGAGAGAAGAGAGATTGATTGGCAGGAAATTGAGAAGGGAATTTGGGGAGTGGAAGCCAGCTGGTGTGTGGCAGAGGATGGAGTTGAACATGAAGGGAATGTGGTGGATTGCATCCAACCAAAAAAGATTTTGGAGTATTGGATTTAACCAACTGAAAATGGACTAGATTGTTGATTGTGCAATTGGTCCTTTCAGAAAAGCTTTTTGATTCAGGAGAGTGGGGGGGGGGACCTGTTTCATGATAAATACTGACAAATTTGAGGTGAGATGTGAAGATATTGGAAAGGTACTCTCTTCCATTGTCAGTGCAAAGAGCGGTGATCTTGTGGTCACCCAATTTTTTAAAGAATGCTTGGAAGATCTTGAATTGTTGGAAATATTGGCAATAGGGATGATAGTTGGTAGATAAGTTTAATAATATTTTGATTGATTTGATAAATGGATGAGTTTTTATGAATGAATATGAATGTTAATCAATGGATGGAAATACAACTGGGTAGAGGGGGTCTTTTATAGACAAGATCTCTCTCACCAATATGACTATGTACAAGCTACAAGGTAAATGAATGAAACATGCTTTTCTGCTTGGTTTCTTTGTTTTACCAAGGATTGAAATGAACTTTAAATGTTCATTTTCTCTGATAGTCCTTGATATTTGTATCTTTCTAGGACATTTCAGACTTAAATACATGAGATTTTCTTGTAATTTTTTTATTTATACATTTCATACTATCTCTTCCTTTCTACATTAGTATGATTTACTGAGGTTACTGGGCTATGTTGATACTTCTGTGAAATTTTTCAAAGATACTTAATCTTTCATAAATTTATTATTACTCAAAATATTGAGTTTATTCTTTTTTTCATCATGGTCCAAATGTTCTTCTCATTCAATTGGTAATAAAATAAATATTTATAATGAGTCTTTTTCCCTCAACAGGAATTACAATCTCAAAAGGAAAGAATCAGACTTATGTTTCATAGGATAAAAAGAGGTGGCTTTGGAATTTCTTCAAAAAATGTGATCATGTAGTGGAAGCCTTCTTGCAACCTTTGTTTATAGGAGCAGAAATCCAAATAAAATAAATTTCCTGGGTGAGTTCAGCAGGAGGGGAAATGGGATGTAAATTTTGGGTAATGTATTTTGGATTTGAGGCATATGGGATATTTTTGAACATCAATTTCATTGAGGGAGGAGAGTGTGATGCCTTATGCCTGTAGGAGAAACTTAAGAGGTTGAATTCCTATATGGGATAGATGGCAGCGATAGCCTTAGAGAGATTTGTGAGGTTTTAACCTGGAAATGAGGGAAGGGGAAGAGGTAGAGAAAACAAAAGTGGGGGAAGAGAAGATAGGTTGGAATTTCACTTAAATCAATGGAAGATAAAAACGTTTAACATGAAAATATTCTTTGACAACAATGGTGCTGTGCATGGTGAGGTAACTTGTGGGGAAGAGATTTCATATGTAGGAGTTGAAAATGGCAGTAATGCCTTTGTTGCATAGCGCCACAATGAAAAGAAGTAGTTTGTGGAGACTTGGGACCACCAAGGTCTTGATGGAAGTTGGTGTGGTTAAGGGAAGCTGGATTGTCCCTGTGTGTGAGGATTTTACCAGTGAATTGTCTTCTAGGGGGATGAAAGTGGATTTGGTGGATGTTTTGAAATTTAGAGTTAATTCTCCAACTTAGAGACAATGACAAGGTCATGCTCAAGGACTTCATCTTATGAAAAGTATGTCTATGGCTTCTTGATCCTTCTTGTCCTTCATCTCTTAAATATCACTTGAAATTATATAATTTAGTTTATTCAATTTAATTTTAATTTCAATAAAATAAACAGAGACTTAAGTATGAGCAGAAACAACAAAATTCCAACAGGATGGATTGATTACACAAGCTGAGTAAGGAGTCATTGATAGGGAGAAGCTGGAATCAAGGTTGAAATACTTTGTGGGTTGGAAAAAAAATCTGTTGGAAAGGGAGGTGGAGATGGCTCTGACAAATTACTTGTATCCTTCAGAGAATTCAAAGTAGGAATTTTCATTGGGGCAGTAATCCCCAAGGTCCACTATTGTTGTGTGCTCAGCTTCTGCAGGGGCCTAAGACTTAGACAAGAACCACTTGAGGAATTGGGGTTGGGACTAGATAGTCTTCATGATACTTCCTCTTGTACTCCTAAAGGACTGGGGATAAATTCTTGCAGTTAAGGAGATCATGTCCGGGTCACTTGCAAAGGGTGGAGAAATTTGACTTTTGTTGGGATTGGAAAATTGTTTTGGGCTTGACAGACAAAATGGAGATGGGATTGGTTTCTTTTGAGTGAGCCTTGAAATGCAAGGATACTTGCTTTAAAGCAGGAAAAATTCAAGCCATTTTAAATTTTTAATTGTTCATAAGGGACCATACACACTTTATCCTGTCAGGTGGATAGGAATTGAGGAGGGCTGCAGAGTAGAAATCAGCTGTGGTTTAGAGACTGCTATATGATTGGGTTTAAATTAAGCCAATTGCTTGCTTGCAGTCACTTGAGGGGGAATTTAGTACTACAAATATTGATAATATAGAAGAATAATAAGGGTTGTTTTGAATTTCCTGCCCCTCTGAGTCCTATAGTAAGTCTCACAACACTAAAAGAAAAGAGATTTGTGGCTTATTTTTCAGATAGAGTTTCTACTATAGTAGTCTCTATCAGACCTAGGATAAATAATTTCAAGCTTGATTAAGAAGAAGTGGTGGAACAGGTGGGTGACTTGGAGGGTAGAAGTTGAGTAAGGGAGGAATCCTTTATCTATTTTTATCCTTCATGTATTTTATCTTGTTTTATTTTTGACTGATGGATACTCCTTCAATTTTACAGGTAATTTTTTCATAAAAATAAAGGCTGGTCATTTTTGGTAATGGTTGTTATCCTTTATAAGGGTTGAATATTTTTATAAGGGGTGATCACTCAGGCTGGGTGCCTGGGGGGATAATGGTGGGCCAGGTGGCTTAGAGGTGGATGGGGATACCACCTGGATAGGGCAGAGAGGCCCTCATTAAATAGATAATCTAGTCCTCAGGGGATGCTCAGGGCTTCCCCCAAGGGTGCCCTGGGGCTTCCCCTGGTACAGAGGGATACAGGTACATGAGACATTTTGGCTGGTTGGAAAAATATACTTCATGAAACTGAGGCAATTCTGCTTGTTAGACCAAAGACACTGCATGAAACTGAGGCAATTCGGCTGGCTGGGAAAAAAAATTGTGAAGGCTTTTCATTCCTGCACAGCCTTGCATAAATTGCTGTGGGGTGCTGATAATGGTGGTATGACGCTGGTTGCTTATTTTTTACTGACTTTTCTTCCTGAATGTTTTTTCTGTTCATTAACTGGTGGTTTATTTGGTGTTACTTGCTTCTAACTTCATGAATTTCTGTGCATTACTGGTGGTTTGTTTGGTGCTGCATGGTGTTGATGACTTCATATATTGCTGGGTAGACCTGTGGTACTTGTACTGGTGGTTTGTTTGGTATCACTTGCTTCTGAATACATAAATTGCTGTGTGCTTCTGGGGGTTGTTGAAACTGGTACTGTTTTTGGTATCCTATGCTAGTGGCTGCATAAATTTCTGTGTGGTGCTGGGGTGGGTTGGTACTTGTAGGTTTTTATGGTTCTTGTTGAGACTGGTTCCACTTTCCCCTGCCTATACTGCTCCTGTATACTCCTGCACAGCTTTCTGTATGTATATTTGATTTTTTTTTGTTCTGGTTGAGAATTGTGTCACTTCCTACTTCCTGCACTGTTCCTGTATACTTCTGCACAGCCTCCTTTATGCTTATTTGCTTGTTTTCTTTTGTGAGGTGACAGGAACTGAACTAGCTGCACTGCCTCTGGATCTGTATTGATGTATTCTGGCTGAGGCAATAGGGTTCTATATTTGTGGTGCTGAGGGTAAGCTGTTACTGGTATGGACTTGAGGGTTTTAAAATTTATGTCTTTATGCCTTTCACAGAGCTGTGACACCTGGTAAGGTATGAGTTTGCCACAGTTGGAGGTTTGTTGGGATTTATCTTCTAATCCATGGGAGATAGTGGGGTAGCTTGGCTGAGTAAATATAGGTTATTTGTCATTTAGAATCCATTCCTGAGGTCAATTTGAGGGTTTGAGCTGTTGTTGCACTAGACTAGTGAGTCTGATGGCTATACAACAGGTTTGGACTACCAAAGCGGTAAGAGCATTCTCAGAGGTAATGAGGGAGTTGAGGTTCTCTGCAAAGCCTCCCATCTCTGTCATTTGCAATTCAAAATCATGGCCAGTAATTGTGGTCTGGAAAATCTTAAGCAGCCAATATATTTTTCCTCCAGAGCTCAAATCCTTGTGAGCCAGAAAAAGCAAGTCCCAAATGCAATAGGCATCATTGGTAAACTCTTTGACATAGCAATAGTTGGATGAATGGATGGTCCGGGTGATTACTTAGAATACCACAATGCTGTCAGCTTTTCAAGTGGAAGGAAGGAGATTCTCAACAAAATTGGCAAGGAAGTATGCCACATTGGTGGTTCGGAGATGGATTTTGAGGATTAAAATTCAATCAAGGTATTTGGAGTTCATTCTTGGAAATAACAGTTGTTCAATTCCAAATAGTTTGAGGGCTGATTTTCTTGAGGAATCAGGCGTTGGTGTGGAGGTAGATACTTTGGCCATGGTTAGGTTGATCCTTTGATATGAGTGTTATGTTAAATTGACAAGCTGTCTCAATGATCCCTCCTCATTTTTCATTCTCAAGTTCCTTCTGTTTCTGTTCTCATTCTTTCCTTTTTTTTCTCTCCTATGTATTCCAAATGCCTCACCCAAAAAACCACCACATCACTTTTAAGCGCAAAGACAGACGGCTGGATATATTCTATTCAAAGGCACTCAAATCAAGGAGAATGTCCATCAACGTTATCTCACCTTGTCTCAACCCCCTTGCACCAATTCTAGTCAAATCAATCAAATAAATGACATTACAGAACTCCATCATTACCATCAACTAAAAAGACAAACTCAAATCTCATCAATCAAGTAATACCCAGCAGCAAGCTCAAACTTAGTGAGACCAACAAAGACTCACCTCCTTGTTCAGTTGGAGAAAGATAAACTCTAAAATACTGTTACAGTTCCTTCTAGGCCTGGCATTCAACTCTATCAACTGCTTCTTAGATATTGTCCCACAACTAGCTTTGGCTATTTGAGACCATTCCAATTTCTTTCAATCTCTTACTCTCAACTTCAGCTAGTTGTTCCACCTTTGGTTTTGTTTGCTTGTTGTTGTTTATTTTTGGTTGATTATTTCACACGCTCATTTTTGATTCATCTATGAAATCCATTCAGCCCGGTCTTGCTTGCCAACCATCATTTTTCACATGGTTAAAAGCCTTTTTTTCCACAATGGATTGGCCCAGGCCATACTCAATGCCAGGAACAGGGGGGGAAATGAATTAAAAGTTGCTTGCAATCAAATCTCTAATCAAATCCACCCCTCAATCAACAGCCAATAACTACAGAATGTGGAGGAAGGAATTTGGGAAACTAATCAAAATGCAAGAAATCTTCAACATAATGAACAATACTGACAATAACATAAGCTTAGAAAAGGATTTCAATCAAGAATTTTTTGCCCATATCATAGCCAAATTAGAATCAAACACTTATGACAATGTCATCAACAACGTCAATGAGGACAATGCAAAATTTATTTGGATTTCTACTGAAACCCACATTGCCTTGTCACAATCAGCAAATAGAGAGATTGTCTTCAACAGATTCCTCCACCTAACAATGGAGAAAGACATTGAATTGTTTTTCAAATCTGTCAAGGTGCACTTGAAAAAAATTTCCAAGGTTGGCTTTGACCTACCCTCAGAAATTGTTGCCTACCTGGTTCTTTTCAAGTCTCCTTCAAGCTTGCAGTCAATTAAATCTCATATTATGCAATTGGCAAGTGAAATGAAAGTCAAGATAGTCCTTAACCATCTGATTCAGCACAAAAATTAAGCAATGGCTCCAGCGGATCAAGTGGAACCCATCAGCATAGCACTTTGCAGGGACCTAGGTGCAAAAACAGCAAACAAAATGCTGCTTTCACCTCTCATCCTGCAAGCTCATGCTGGTACAAATTCCCAAAGCTTAAACCTCCAAACATCCAAAATCAAAGAAAAAAATAAACCTAAAGCCAACAGCAAGGCCCATTTTAATTTTTACTCTTACTTCTGCAGAATCAACTTCACCAAAAATTCACTCTTGAAGAGGTTCATTCTAGATTCAGGTTGTTTGATACACATGATTGTTGAAGCGGATTTGTTTACCACGCTGAGTAGGAGTAAAGGGGATCAGAAGATCCAAATTGGTAAGAAGAATGCTGCCATCACCATTGAAGGAACCAGAAATGTTGCGCTCTCAACCAAGAATGTAAATCTTAAACTTGGGAATGCCGCATGGGTGCCCAAATCCACTGTCAACTTAATATCACTTGGGGCTCTTGTGGCACAAGGAGAACAACTTTGGGTAGATTCCAAATGTCAACCAAACATCTTGTTGTTGGTTGCTGAAGGCACAACAATCCTCTCTGGTTCCATTTTCAACAGACTGTTTGTGATAGGAATAAAGGCATAAGAAAAGGAGTCCTAATATTTGGACAAAAAACTTCTATCTCTCCACCATTCCTTGGGACATGCCAGGATTGAGCGTATGGAAAAATTCTCCAATCACAGCATACCCCTTTCCCAAAATAACACCTTTGAATGTCTCAGCTGTGACAAATCTAAAAATACCCAAACACCCTTTACCAATCAACTGCAGATAGCAAGTAGGTGCCTTCAAAAAATCCATCTGGATCTCATAGGATCTATCAATCTGACCTCAAAGCAAGGTTAAAGATACCCACTCAATCTCATTGACTCATACTCCGGATACACTTTGTGCTTCCCCTTAAAGTCAAAAAGTGACACGGCAGAAGTTCTTATATTCATTATTGAGAATCATCCCAGCAAAAGGGTAACTATCCTGGCAAGGTATGCTTGGATGGGGGGGATTTTTTAAACAAAAAACTCTGACAGTAATACCAAGCTTGCCACATCAATCAAATCATAAGCAAACCATATCACTCACAGCCCAACGGAAGAGTCAAAAAGCAAATCAAATAGTGATTGAATCCAATAGGGCTATTATCTTTGATGAAAAATTGCCAAAATCTTGCTGGTACAAGGTTATAAGGGAAGCATCTCTTATGCTCAATCAAATCCACAAACAGAAAGGTGATGAATATCCCTGGAAATAAATAAACTCAAAGGACCTACCAAAGAACTATATCAAGCCTATTGGTACCCCTATCACCTATCCGCTCAACAGCACAGAGATTGGGTCATAAATGGATGAAAAAGGCCCACCAGAATTTTCATTGGATTTAATCCAGCGCCTCTGTCCTACAAACTATTGACGGTGTAAGGATCCAAATGGTGCTAGGCTGTGGCAGTAATGTGGAGGGGAGAGGTGGTATTTACCCTGCCCTCCTGAGTTTTACAAAAATATTTGAATGTAAGCAAGATCAAGGTCCAGAACTTTTGAGTGAGGAATCAAGTAGTAAGGGTTAGGTTTGAAAATAGTTGGTAACAAAGGAACAGCACTGCCTAAGGCAAGATTACGTGGGAGATATTTGAACAAAAGAAGTTTAAAGTTGAACAAAAGAAGTTTAAAGTTTATTTTATAGTTCAAAAGAACAAAGCTGTTGTATGTAACAACACCCACAAGCTAATAGCTCTTGTTGGCAGCAGAATATTGGTGATGATAAACTCAAACATTAACTAACCTCCAGATTCTCAATGAACCCCCCCAAACTTTCCAAAATCAAGCCCTTGAAGGGTACCGGATAACTTGGGGTTGCTGTACAAGACAAAAAACAATTTTTTGAGAAGCTCTAAAAGCAAACAGAAAACAAATTTGAACAGGGATAACCTCAACACTTCTCAAGGGACTCAAGAGTAGGCTGGCAGAATGCAACTTTGAAAAATATCAGAGGTATAACAATCCAGGTTTTAAGCTTAATAAAACATCTTCAATCGAAAATTCTTGGCACTGTAAAGATGATCATGGAGGATCAAGACCAGTATGGTCAGAGGAAAGGATGAAAGAGTTGCGTAACATACTCTAGAATTCCAACAGACAGAATTATATTCAACCAGAAAGGCCATTGGTTGGTGATAAGGATCAGGCCTCACAGGGGCAAAGACCCAGGATAAAATGGATCAGGGGGAAATCAAAAGATATACCCAGGATAATGATTATAAACTACAATGATAACAGGGGGACATATCTATGCACTCCCATGGATTCGTTTTCTGAAAAAGGTAGGGGAGAGCCCCTAATTTTATTGGACATGGGTCCCTGTAGACTATGTACGAGTGATAACACATATAGAGCAGAGAAAAAAAATCAATTGGAATTTGTTTTCTCAGGAATGAAATGATGCCTAAAACTGGAAATGAAAACAACAAGGATGATTGGGACATTTGAGAAAAAAAAAAAGAGATGACAGGAAGGCAGCCGGCCCACTTCAAGGATGACAGCGGGCAGCAGATGGTCATCTTTGGGTTGGCAGATAAGCCATGGAGGGGATAGTAATCCGCAACAGCAGTTGCTGGCATTGAGGATGAGATTGGATGGGATGGTGGCGGTGCAAGATTTGCAAGCTGGCAACAATGTGGCAAGAGGGGATTAGGTAAACAAATGAAGTGAGCTGAAATCAAAGCCAGTCAAAGATTAATGTAATTCAAACCAGATTGAATAGGCAGCTGATGATGATGACCAGGCTGGGATAGGAAGTAACTGATCAAGCCAGACCGGACGGTGGTGATGATGGCAGGAAAGATAAGTGGTTGGTGAAACAACCGATTGAGTCCAGTGATGAGGATTTTCCCATGATTTTTTGCGCGCAGAGGATCAAGAGGGTAGATTCGAGAGGTGGATTGAGGGGGGATGACTGATGGATATATGTGTTATAATTATGGCCAGCAATCAGCTTAGGAAAATGAGCAGTATTTAAAGCAAAAGAAATTCTGGAAGCCTTGTTTCAATAATTGCTGATTGTCTCTCACAATGAAGCAATATGTTGGATGATATTGGTGATGAATTGAATTGGATGATGAATGGATGATGCAAAAAAGCAGGGAGAAGAGCTCCTTAAGTACAAAAGATTGGCCTCTTATGAGCCCATGATACAAAAATTCAAAAGGCAAATTCGCCTCCCCAAAAGAGCTGTACAGACTCTACAGGCATTTTAACTTGGTTTGGACTATATCAGCCCGCATGGCATCAGTCCCTGTACCCTTACAACCAGCCTATTCGAGTACTTTCTGGTGTTTCCACTGTTACTGGGCTGAAACAGCCACTTTGCTTTTCAATCCCTGTTTTGTTTTCACCTCACAGGCTGGCTGTTTGCCTCATGCAACCAGCCCCTGGCCATAAAAGTGGCCAGGTGGGACCCAGGACACACCTGGGTCCGGTTTCATACTCACATGGGGTTGGTGACAAGCAAAAATGCTTCCCCCCCCTCCTTCTCACAGATCCCTGGAGGGGGCAGTCAAATCACCCTACCAGGGGCCCTGGGGGTCAATACCTCCAGGGCGTTGTCAAGGTAAGGTGGGCTTGGGGGTGGTGAAATCCCCTCCATCCCGTTGCTCCTCCCCCTTGGTAAAGGGGGGGGAGAGCGCCCATTCCCTTCAATGGTGGAGGGGTGGTCAGGTCCCCCCTAACCTGGTTGCTTTGTCGCAACCAGCTACCACGTCATCCTCCTGGGTGGGAGGGTGATGAAATCCCTCCCACCCTGATCAGTTGCACCTTGCAACCAGTCGCTTGCTGGTTCAACCCAGTCAGCTTTCCCCCTCCCCCTTGCAAAGGAGAGAAAGGGGAGGGGGAGGAGCCGGGGCCGTTGGCCCCAGCCTGGGGGCTCCAACAGCCAGCTGCCACCCCGTGCAGAAGCCGTGTTTCCCCCTACAACGGCCCCGTGTGGGCTGTCAGGCCCCCTAAACGGGTTGTAGGCAAAAACAGCGGCCCCAAGCGGGCCGCAACAAGGGCCCCAAGCAGGCCGTTGGGCCCCATAGACGGGCCAAAGGCAAAAAAAGCGGCCCCAAGCGGGCCGAAACATGGGGGGCAGCCCCAAACAGACTGCAGCACAGGCAGTGGCCCCAATGAACCGCCCCAAGCCCAAAAACTAAGTAAAACATACTTTGGCGGGCCAGCCCGTCTGGCCAAGTATTTCCAAAATAAACCTTGGGCCCAATTATGCCCATACAAGCCCATCTGGCTGTATTTTCCCATATACCCCACCAGGCCTGTTAGGGCAAGTGTATCAAGAGGCCTGTTTCACGCATTTTGAGGCCAGTTTCCATAGATCCGTGACATCCACACAGGCCCATATGGTCCGTGTGAGTGTCCAATGGGCCAGAGAGGCCCATATGAGCATTCTATTTGGATTACACTTATACTTAGCACACGCGTAAGTGCATATGTATTTTAAAAACATGGCAGGTGATTGGATGACCAATGAGAGAGGGAGGTGGCTGGTCATGAGGAATACACTGGATACAAGAATGTGCTAAATGGAAATTGGGGGAGTGGGGAATTGGAAGAGGGCAGGTAGGAAGCTCAGTCAATCAGGAGCGTCAATTGGAAAAGGATCCTTGGCCTGTTTTTTTGAGATAGGCCAAGTAACATAATGAAAAGCCAGACGAGTGGTGAGGTAGAGACAGGATTGAAAGGCAAAGACACTGAAGAAACACTGGAAGGAGGTCATACTCTGACCAATTGATGGACCCCACCAACCAAATATGAGAGTTAATGAGAAAAATATTGAGATCAAGAGGGACTCGAGGTTGAAGGCAATCACATGGGTGGAATTTTTAATACAGGGTAAATGAATGCATAGTTTGGTAAGGCTCAAGAGGGAAAGGTCAATGAGGAGGGAGTATAGGTTGAGGATTGTGAATGATTCTTGGAATTTGATGATGGGATGGGTGGGGAATGATTGGGAGTGAGAATTCCCATTGCCATTGATGTTGACGGTGATTCTGGTGCTGGCAAGGGTTAGGACAAAACAAGCCGGTGCGAGAGGTGGACACAATTTAGCCAAGCTGGTCTTTACCCACACATTTGGCAAACAAAGAACTTAGGAAAGGAGAACAAGGATTGAACACAAGGCCTGGGGAGTTGGAAACCCCAGGGACCCATCCCTAAAAAGTTGGGATATGGGGAAGCTGGAAGGTATTGAGGCTGAATGGATCTGATTCAGGAAAAGGAATTTGATTTTTTTTTATGATTAAAGATAGCAAGAAAAATCATGAAACAATTCTTAAATTTTCTGCACCAGTCCTGAGGTGTCCAGTTTTGGTCACCATAGCAGCAACAGGGAAAATTATTGAAAACAAGCATGTAATCTTCAACCTTCAGAAGCCAATTAAAGTATCTCTTCATGAAGATCAGGAAATCACAGCTCACACCAAAGCTCAAACTACTCCTTCTACTCCTCTCTCCTCCAAATCAACTTCTGGTTCATCTGTTGAAAACATGATTTTGGATGAAACCAACTCATTGCCCGCAATCAAAACAAAATCCAATTCAGACTCTGACAGAAACTCAGAATCTGAACATAACTTCCAACAAAACTGACAAAAACCACACACCATCTCAAAACCAAAACTTTATGGCTCTGTGGCTGAGAAAGTGCCAGAGAATCTAAAAGATGCAATAAGACATCCCAAGTGGAGGGAGTTGGAAATAAAGGAATTGAATAAAATTGAAGAACACAAATTATGGGAGGAAGTAGATGAAATTGTAGTCACCAACCCTCTTGAAACAGTAGCAGTATTCAAAATCAAGACCAACACTCACGGGAGGCACCAATGTTCAAAACTTGCCTATGCATGTAAGGCTTCAACCAATGCTACAGTCTTGATTACTTTGAAACTTATGATCCCACTGGCAAATTGCCTTCTTTGAGGGGACTATTAAATTTTGCAGCAGAATGAAATCTGAGATCCTCAAGCTTCACTTCAAGGGAACTTTTCTTCACTCAAAACTCGGAAAACAAGTCTTCATCAAAACTCCACACAGTTGCAACAGAATGTCAAAGCTGTTGAGTTTACAGCCTCCCTCCTCAAAATTAACCTGTGTCCCCTGTTGTTGATACTCCAAACCTAACCAACCCTACCACTTCCTTGTCTCCTTTGCTTAGTTCCTCATTGCTTCCACTCTGACTCTGATCTCCCTCTGTTCCTGTTCTCAAAGAATTCCAAAATCTTATTCCTCTCTTTCCCATCCAACCCCATCATCACTGTCTCCAAAATCTCCACCGTCTCATTTCCACTCACCCATTTGACCACTGTCTCCAATATCTCCGCCATCTACCATCTCAAATAACTTCACCGTCTCCAATTCTTATATTTGCTTTCCCTTATCTCATTCCGTTGTCAACCTCTCTAGACCTCAACCAACCTCAACCTGTCCGCATCTATTCTTGACTCTGGTTTCATGCAATCACCGGCTCTCAACTTTGTCTTCTGTTTAGCTTTGAGGCTCATTGTTCATTCCTCACCCCTGTTGGGGAATAACCTAACATTTATTTCCATCTTTCTGTATCTTATCTCTTTGATCCATCTACTGTCCTTGCCCCGTTCCTCCTTGGTCAATCGCTTGTTTCCAATCACCTCTCAACTCTCAGCTAACCTCCCACTGTAAGACCTACAAACTCATCCTGACTTGCAATCCATGTTATTTCCACATTCCATGTCATTCTTTGTGTTTCCCAATTCTCATTCATTTTTACTTTAAGAATCTGTTGGTCTTACTTTGAAATACAGCATTCAATATTTCACGGTTAAAAGCAAAAGCAACTGGAAAAACCAAGCTACCGGCAGCATGGATTCAACTGGACCAATGGACGTCAACTACTCCCTTCTCAAAACCCTAACCAACTCCATTCCTAGTCTCAACAAATCAAATTTTACATTATGGCAATCAAAGTTAACAACCATTTTTTCTCTCAAAGTTATAGCCCACTGGCTGAAGGACAGTGAGGCCAAGGACTGTTTCTTGGAAATAAATCTTGAGATTGCTGGCTACCTTCTGGCCAAGCTCAACAATTGGACTTAAATCAATTGCGTCAAGGAAAATGAGGCGTTGGACAGTATCACCTTGTGGAAATCAATCAACAAACTCTAAGCTTCATCACAAACTGCTAATTGATCCCAAATATTCTTCAATTTTCTGAATCTCCCCTTTGACTCCAAAAACGTGGAAAAATTCATTACCAACGTGCAATCATGCCTGCTTAAAATCTTGGAAATTGGAATAAAGATGGACAAAGAAATAGTGGATTATCTGATACTTTACAAGTTCCCTCCTCAGCTTGAAAATCTAAAGACTACAAAAACTCACTCACTTGGTGATGCCAAGATGAACGGAGACATTTTCTTTAGAAATTTGAATCAAATAAAAAACAAGATTGCTCCTGGCATGTATGCCTCTGCCATACTCACTAATCAGGAACCTTTGCAATGGAAATCCAACTGGAAAAATCCTCATGCCTTTCATCCAAAGAACAAGTAATTTGCTTTATACCCTCACCTCATCCCAAATAGCAACTCAGCTCCCAGAAATCCATCCTCTTCAAAATCCAACCCCAATCCAAGGCCTCCGCAAACCTAGCCTACACCTTTTCTGTGGCCAAATTCCACCACATTGATTTCTTCTCCCTATTGCTCAACTCTGGTGGGTTTATCAATATGTTCAACAATCGCAGCTACTTTGATTGGCTCAAAGACGAAAATACTGGGGTGAATATGGGAAAGCCAAGTGCCTCAATAATGTCTCAGGGAATGGGGAATGCAAAGATCCACACCAAAACGGCCTTCCTCACTCTAATCAACTCCTTTCTTGTGCCCGACCAAGCCGTAAATTTAGTCTCCCTAGGGCAACTGATTGAGAAGGTATGCTTTCTTTCTTGACTTAATTCCGAAAGGGTTGGACTTTTTTTTGAAGAAAGAATGATTATGTCCGGACACATTTGCAAGAAACTTCTACACATAGAAGAGTCAACTCCCAATCTCTCTGATTGCCATGTTTTCCTAACCATATCAACAATCCACAAAACGGTTTGGGCATTTTCACAATGATCAGGTGAAACTCCTTTCAACTCATTCCCCAACCTAAAATGGGACCGCAACTCCTGCATTGTGTGTGCAAAAGGAAAAATTCACCAGTCATCTCTCAAGGATCACATTACCTCCAACTCTCTTCCCTTTGAGTTTATTCATGCTGACCTCTGTGGAAAAATCAACCCAATATCCCAATCAGGACATTGCTAGTTCCTCCTCTTGATGGAAAACTAATCCAAATATAAGACCTGTATCCCCATCAAGCTCAAATCCAATGTTACCAGCAAAGTTATCAACTTTATAAAACTACACTTAAAATGCCTGAACAGGATGTTGAAGATATTCCACTCCAACAACAGCAGTGAATTTTTCAAAATTCAACTGACCTCATTCTTGAAAGAAAACGGTATCTTACACACCACCTCAGAGCCCTACACACCAAAACACAACCCAGTTGCCGAGCGAGGAAACATAAAGCTAGTCAAGGCAACCAGGACCTCCATGATTGAAATGTCCATCCCACTTACCCTGTGGGATGAGATCATGGTCAGTGTATGCAAAATCTTAAATTCAATTGGTTCTGTAAAGCTCAACATCTCCCCTTTTGAACTATTGAACAACCAACATCCAAAATCAAAGGTATTCCAAACCTTGGGCTCCAAGAACTTTGTATTGAATAGCCAATCAAGTCCCTCCAAGCTCAGTGAAAAGGGTATTGAGGGAATCTTGGTGGGATTCAATCTAGATCTAAATTCTTATAAGATTTTTTCCGCAAAACTGGATCCATTTTTTGTAGCAAACATGTTAGTATCTTTGAAAATGTTAAATTCAACAAAATCTCCCCTTCTTCCTCAAACTCTCCGTTTGACTCCCTGTCAGCTTGCTACTATTGCAGAGCAAGCTGCAAAAAGTAATAAAAATAATATAAAAATAATAATTATATAATTAACCAAAGGAGGAGTTGGAAAACCATAAATATTATTACAGAGATGGATTTTCCACCCAAAATTAGGTAGGGTCACTCACTGACCCCACCCTTGAAATCCAACTCCTTATATTTTTAAATAATTAATAAAAGAAAGACCAAAATACCATGGCTCCACTATTGAGCTTTTGGTCAATTAAATATTTCACACTTATTGGCACCTATGTTTTTTACACCTAAAATTCAGTCAGAATTGAGGTGTTTTGTACATTTTAGGAGTTACCAACAGAAATGTGTTTTGTCAAAATTCCCAAATGCAGCCGCGGCAGCCAATGCACCCGCGCGCGGCTGAGATATAGCCCTGTCACTCCGGGAAGGTTTTTTACGCAGCCCCGGGCCTCTGAAAAGTACGCAGCCGCGGGACTACGGGTTGACAGAGTGACCAGCGGCCTGAGAGGCTTAGGTACTGCGTAAACATGCTACAACCCACATGGGAACATTCTACATATGTAATAAATGTTCCCGTGGATAGTAGATAGTCTAAAATTACATAATATTATATAAAAATACTTAAATAACCCTTTTACGTATTTTTTATTAGATATAATTCAAAGTACCAAGAATTTCAAAAATAAGACAATGATAACTTCTAAAAATATATTAAAATACTTTTATATACTTTTATGACAATTTATTGACATCAATATCTTCGTGACATACTAGGAAAGCTAATGATGTAAAAATATTACATGAATTCCCATGACTTATATTTTTAAGTAATTATCTTAGTAAATTAACTGGAACTTGAGAATAAGGAGTAAAATCAATATCATTACTTTACTCCAGTTATTTAATACATAATGAGAACTCACCTGGCATCAGGATTTCCATAGAAATGTCAATTTAAATAACTATTGTATTACTGGGAACATTAACTAAGGACAATTAATTAAATAATACATAAATAGGACAGATTAGTGTTATTCACACGTCCTAATATCTATTATAAAGTAGAATAATTCCCATAACCTGAGGAATTAGATTCTACCCGTGCTATAGCACCAAGAAAACGTGAAATGCTACCACTGGTTACCCTGCTAGCCTAGTGTCCTTTCCTTTGTGCCCCTGTACCCCTCAGAAGGATAGTATTGAGACTCCAAAAGCTGTAAATAAAGAGCTCTTTTGAGGATATTGATGGGCAGAGACCCAGTTATATTTATATCCAGACACGGTGCCAAGGTAATCAAGTACTTATAATAGATAATTAAGTCATTTATGGCTAATTCTGATCAATAATATCCGTGATCAACCTCTTTTTTATCAGTTAAAACTGCTGAACAACATTATAACCCCAGTATACAGGTTTAACCCATCAGTGCACATTCTAAACAGATACCCAAAGGATTGAATAATATACCAGTTAGTTTTGTTATTCTTGCTCTGTCGTGGCAGCTTGGTTACAAGGCCCTGCCACTCCACTGTGTATTTTATATACATATTATCTTTGGGTAAAATATCCTTCAAACTAAAGAGCCCAAAGTAACCAGGACTACATGTTTTCATACTGAAATCCCTGAAGAGAGGTGTTAAAGATCCACAATATAATTGTGGCCCCTCTATAAAAATATTTAATAATCAATTTATTCATATTGATTTATAACAATAAACTATAACCAAACTAATTAACCTTGCAAAAGCTTAATCCAAATATTATACGGATTTTTGCTGCATTTATGAAATAATATATTTATTATTTATTCTATAACCTCTGGTAGCTAAAGGATAGCAAGGGTCTTGGCATCCAGGAGGCTGAAACTCCCTCCTTGGAGATGAACCCCTTACTGATATTCTCATCTCCCCTATTCCAAAAACTCCCCAAAATACCAACTTGAACTTGTCTTGAACTCTTCCATATACCTCCTCCTCAAATCTCTCTGATTCCTCCTCTTTGCCATCCTTGCCTCAGGCGTCTGAAAAAAATTCATATTCAATTTGGACCCCAACAAATTGGAAGAAGAACAAGTTTCAAGTTCTCTCACTCCCCGCAAATCCTACAACCTATGAGATTGCTCCAGCGTCCAACGTCCTCAAAGATATGGCTTCCTAATGCAATCAATCCCAAAATCCTACAAGGAAGTTGAGAAAATCCCAGACCGAACTAGATGGTTGGAATCAATGCAGGTTGAACTGGACGGCATAGACTTGCTGGAGGTTTGATGGGGTGTCATTCCCTCCCTAAAGGGAAGCACGGGCTATCCACCATCTGGGTCTATTGGCTAAAAGAACAAAACAACCGATTGGGCTCTTCATTTAAATCTTGACTCTGCATACAGGGATTTAAGCAGCTGGAATTCTGCAACTATGGGGAAATCTATGCTCCAACCGGCTCAATTGTTACTCTCCGTGTTCTTCTTATTCACTCATTCCACCACTCCCTTTAAATTAGTCAAATGGACATTAATTCCGCCTTCCTGCATGCCCCTCTTGACAAAGACGTATTCATCAAACAACATGATGGCTACTGCTCCCATTTTCCTTGCTTCAAACTCAATAAAGATCTTCATGGGCTGAAATAGGCGCCAAAGAGTTGGTTTGATACATTATGTTCTTGGATAATATACAAGGGTTTCATCATCTCAAGCACCAATCCCTGTCTGTACATAAATAAAGATCTCTCAATTTTTGTGTTTGTTTATGTGGACAACCTGATTGTCATTGGAAAGTGATCTGAATTCTGCTCTTGTCTGAAATCCCAATTCTCCATTTCTCATGAAGGCCCGCTCCAAAAATTTTCTTGGGAATCAAATTGTTGAAACTGTCCATGGTCCTGCCCTCCGGCAGCCAAAACACCTTGAATACACCTTGAAGGAACTCGGAATATTTGAATCCAAGCCAATTACCACCCCAATGACACCCAATATCCATCTATTCTTAGCATCTGATAAGGAGCACTGGGAATTCCTCAATCTCAATATAAATTTTCAATTGCCATCTGGTTTTCTCCATTTCATAGCTAGCAGGACTTGCCCCGACCTATCCCATGCAGTATCCTCCCTGTCTTGATTCAACACCAAGCCTGGTCTCCAAAACTGGCTGGAGGCAAAGAACGCCTGGCATAATCTCAACCACACCAAGAACTTAGATCTCCCACTAAATTCTACCAACTTCAATTACAACATCAAATGCTTCAGCAACTCCAACAACGGCAATGATGCAGTAACGCAACAGAGTCACACTGTCTACGTCATACTTCTGTAAGGGTGTCCGGTATCATGGAACAGCAAACTTCAATCCTCAGTTTCTCTCTCTTCCACCAACGTTAAACTGAAGGCACTGGTATCTGTGGCCCAGGAAAAACTCTGGCTTGAAAATCTTCTCCACAAATTGAACCCTTGTCTCACTCTCTCTTGCACTGTTTCAACATAGACAACAAGATAGTCAATGACCTGGTTAAATTTCAATCAAACCAAAGCGCACTCAAGCATGTGGACACTCAGATTAAGTGGCTACAAGAGAAACAAGCCTTCAAGAAGATGATCACAAATCAAATCCCATGTCACCAAATGCTTGCCAATCCTCTAAAAAAACCAGCCATTAAAGCATCAATTCTTAATTTAACAACAACTGTTCTTACGCCTCACAACTAAACACAGCGGTGTGTTGAGTTAACAGCCGCCCTCCTCATAATGAACCTGTGTCCCCTGGTGTTGATATCCCAGACCTAACCAACCCTACCACTTCCTTGTCTCCTTTGCTTAGTTCCTCATTGCTTCCACTCTGACTCTGATCTTCCTCCGTTCCCTGTCTCCAAAAATTCCACAATCTCATTCCTCTCTTTCCCATCCAACCCCATCCTCACTGTTTCCTGTTGCTATTTGTCTCATCTGTCCTCTCCTAAAACTTCTTTCATTTAACTAACAAGTCTGTCAGAGACTGCTATATTTGTGCCTTCCATATGTTGTGTCTTCAGTCTCTGTTTCTTTTCATTCTTTTTCTCATTGTCTCCAAAGCTGTCACCAAGCGTGATGACTCCCACTGTGACAGTTTTCAGTCACCGTCAGCTCTCCATGAAGCTCCTACCATGGGAGACATCTCGGACAACTCTCCCTGCCCCTATATCAACAAGCTTACTCCCAGTCCTCACAGTCTCAACTCATCCATCTCAACCATCTCAACCTCCAGGGTAGAACTCACCAACTATCAATCTGAATCAGCTAGATTGGATTACAACAATGACTTTGTTCACCAGATCGCCTTCAGCATTGATATAAGAGTGGGTACCAAGTGGGTACCATAATATCCATCAACTCAATCTCCGGATGATCAAACTGATGTCTTCTTCTTGGTTAATAAGTTTCTCTGGAAGTATTGGCGCTTGTGTTGTCTCTAGTGTTACTCTACTTAGTCCATTTGAGGGCCATCACCCTGCCCGTAGAGGCACTACTTCTGTTTGTTATTATCTATGATTGTCTGGCTTTCTCATACTAGCTGTTTCCGTCTGCTTACTATCTTATTGCAATTTGAACATCCTGGTCAAGCTTTATCAGCTCTTCAATAATTTCACACTGTTAAAAGCCAAAAAATGGATCAATCGAGCTCAACCAACTTGGTAAGGACCACTGAATCCCCTGGACCAGAAGTCAAAGGCAATTTCAAAGCTCTGGCACTCAAATCGCTCATGGAATCAACTCCATTACTGACCAAAACAAACTACTCCATCTGGAGAAAGAAGATGGAGCGTTTGTTCAACATTCAAGGCATACTGGATCAAATCAACTCACCTGACCTCCACGCAGACATACCTGATTACAATGAAATGGCAGGTTACCTCATGTCAAAATTAGACCCTGGGACCCACACCAATATTATAACCCTAGAATATGAAGACTCATCAAAACTGATTTGGCTCGCCGCTAAGGATCACTTCGCCTCCAGTCAAGCAGCAAATTGAGCCCAAATGTTCTTTAACTTCTTATACCTGGGGTTTGATCAAAATGACATAGACGGTTTTGTCACCTCTGTGAAGGCCCACCTTGGAAAGCTTGATGAAGTAGGAATAATATTACCTGACAACATCCTGAGCTACCTCATCCTTTTCAAACTTCCGGACTCTCTCAAAGCCATTCAATCTCAGATAATGCATTCAGGAAAGGAACTTTCAGTTATGATGGTTCTGAATCACCTCATCCAGCACCAAAATGAAGTACAATCAAAAGCCACCAAAACTTCTGACACCAACACTGCCATGTATCACTCTAATATCTTGAGGAATTCTGATGCCCCCAGATGCAAGAACGGGAAGCACAACCCTGCTGTCAAGTCACATCATCCCTCATCCTGCTGGGTGGAATTCCCTGAACTCCGACCCAAGCAGTTTTCAAACAAGGGAAGACGTGGTTTTAAGAAGAAAAACCCGGCAGCTGAATCGCACTTTGTCGACTACTCTTTCTTCTGTGCCTCAAACCATCTGACCAACCTCCACTCTGATCAATATATCCTGGAAAGCGGATGCTCAATTCATATGTTCCATGACAGGAATTCTTTTCTGTTGTTGACTGAGAAACCTGGGGATGAATTTATCAAAACTGGGAAGAAAGGAGAAGGAATCGCTATTCAAGTTTTTGGTACAGCTGTACTTAAAAGCGCCGGCAAAACTATCCACCTTGAAAACGCAGTTTGGGTCCCTGAAGCCACTGTCAACCTTGTATCCCTTGGTGTCCTGTTGCTTAAGGGGTGCTACCTGAGAGTTAACTTACAATCCAAACCACCATCCTTTACTCTTCAAATATTGAAAAACTCAGTCTTAACAGGCAGTATTGAAAACAATTTACTCCTGATTCTGACTGAAAAACCCTTGGAAGCCACCTCTCCTACCACAAAGGCTCCCGAAATCAAGAAAAACTCTTCCTGTTATCTGACAATTGCCAAACTCAAAGACCTCCACCTCAGACTTGGTCATGCTAGTATCAATCAAATGGAGAAGTATCTGGGTTTCTCAATTCAAAGCAACCTGTTGAAGACCTTCAAATGCTTAGCCTGCAAGAAGAGAAAAATCGACAAGGCTCCTTTCAACAAGGATCAGAAGTCCGCAGCCAGGGTTTTTGACCGTCTTCATCTCAATCTGATGGGTACCCTCAATCCCACCAGCAAGGGAGGAATGAGATTTTCTCTCACCATAGTGGACAACCTGTCCGGGTATCTCTCATCTTTTCCACTTCCTTCTAAGGACGCAGCAGCCAAGACAATCAAATTTGTGATTGAGAATGAAGCAAAAAGGCAAAAAAGATATCCAATAGAGGTTGTCTCAGACGGAGGAGGAGAGTTTTTCAATGACACTTTTCAAACCTTTTTCAAATCAAAGTCAATCAACCATCTCATTAGTGAACCTTACCACTCTCAACACAATGGCAAGGCTGAAAGGCAAAACCGCACCATCATGGAATGTTTACAAGCTGTTTTCAGCTCAACAAGGATTCCTAAGAAATGTTGGCACGTTGTCATTCAGAGCTGCTGCTTGGCTCTAAATCAGATACCATCAGAAAAAGGGGGAGTTACTCCGTGGGAAATGTTGCACCAAAGCAAGCTACCAACAGACTATCTGAAACCAATTGGCTCATCAGTCATCTATCTACTCAATTGGAGCAATATCAAGTCAAAACTTAGTGAAAAAGGGGAAGAGGGTCTCTTTATTGGTTATGTCCCTAGATTTTCTTCATATAAAGTACTATCAAAGACTGGAAAAATCATAGAGACAAAACACGTGAAGTTTCTGAAAACTCAACCTGTGGAAGGCTCCCCGTTACCCAAAAATGAAGAACCTACCGCAAAGTGCTCTCCTGTTAGAAGTGTTGACTTGAACTCACCTGCGGAAGATCCAACTGGCAAGGATTGTGAGGAACTTAAACCTGAAATTATTGACTCAGGGGATCAAGACTCAGATGATGATGATCACTCTTCCTCCGAAGTCCTCAAAGCCTTAAGACCTAATCTGAGGGATAGATCCAGACTGAAGGTACCAGAAAAATACGGTTACTATCACAAATCTTTGCCAGAGAACATACGTAAAGCTCTCAAACTACCACACTGGGTAAAACCCATTGAAAAGGAGCTGAACACCATTGAGGATCTCGGAGTCTGGGAGGATGCTGATGAATCAGAAGTAGTGAACCCGCTCAACACCACCTGGGCCTTCCAAAGCAAGGAAGATCTACACTCTGATGAGACCACTCTGAAAGCGAGAGTCTGTGTCAAAGGATTCAATCAAAGATATGGCATTGAATACTTCAACACCTTCGCTCCCACAGGGAAAGTTGCTTTGTTACGGGCCCTTCTCAGCTACTTGGTTGACAAAAACCTCAAGATTCTTCAATTCGACGTCAAGGGAGCATTTCTACATGCTCCCCTAGAGGAGAATGTGTTTATTAAAACGCCTACTGGTTCGAAGAGAACATCTAAATTTCTCAAATTGAACAAGTCCCTGTATGGGTTGAAGCAAGCGCCCCTCAATTGGTACAAGACGCTCAGCGCATGGATCAAAGAGAACGGATTCAAAGAAAGTGACAGCAATCCTTGTCTCTACCTTCATGCAGATAAAATAACTGCACTCTTTTTCCATGTTGATGACCTTGTGGTTGTAAGGGACGCTGACGGCTTTAAAACAAAGTTTCTTGCTTGATTTAAAGACTCTTTGGCGCATGGGGTGGACACTCTACTGGGAATGAAAGTTAACATTGGTAAAGATTATATAGCCCTATTGCTCCCAAATCACATAAAGAAGGGATTGGAAGAAATGAACCTACTGGCAGCTAAACCGTTGAATAACCCTTGCACATCAGGCCTCCACCTTTTACCAGCCACCAAAAAAGAAATAGCAGACTTCAAAGAACTGGGTAGAAATTATTGTTCACCCATAGGACAACTCAATTTCATCGCAATGCTGGCCAGACCCAAAATCAGCTATGCCGTGTCAAATCTGGCCCGTTTCTCAGAGAATCCCGTGATCACTCACTGGAAAGAAGTCAAGCATGTGTGGAGATACCTCCTCAGAACAATCAACTACCGCCTTATTCTTCTGCCTAAGACTCCTGCGACAAGACTAGTAATCTACAGCGATGCAACTTGCGGGGATGATCCCACCACTCGACTATCCCAAACAGGTTTCATCTGCCTCCTCAAGGGATCACCCATCTACTGGACCAGTTGCTGACAGCAAAGCATAGCCCACTCCTCAACGGAATCTGAATGCAATGCGCTCTCAGCCAGTCACCTTGAGGGGCGGTGGATCAACCACCTCATAGGTGAAATCTGGAGGATCACTCTGGAACCCCCCATACATTTAATTGATAACAAAGGACTAAATGATAAGATCAAGAAGTTCGGTTGCAAGTCTCATGCTAAGTACATAGATATAAAGCTCAAGAGCCTCAGGAACGACTGGAATGACCAACACATTGAAATAAAGCTGATATCATCCTTTGACATGCTGGCTGACTCTCTTACAAAAGCTGCTAGTACCACATCTGTGGAAAAACTTGTCAAGTACATCGGAATATAAAAATCATCCTGATATTGAGTTGAGTGGGCGTGTTGATATTTGTATCATCTGTCCTCTCCTAAAACTTCCTTCATTTAACTACCAAGTCTGTCAGAGACTGCTATATTTGTGCCTGCCGTATGTTGTGTCTTCAGTCTCTGTTTCTTTTCATTCTTTTTCTCATTGTCTCTAAAGCTGTCACCAAGCGTGACAACTTCCACCGTGACAGGTGTCAGTCACCGTCAGCCCTCGCTGAAGCTCCTACCATGGGAGACGGCTTGGACAACTCTCCCTGCCCCTATATCAACAAGCTTACTCCCAGTCCTCACAGTCTCAACTCATCCATCTCGACCATATCAACCTCCAGGGTAGAACTCACCGACTATCAATCTGAATCAGCTAGATCGGTTTACAACAATGACTTTGTTCACCAGATCTCCTTCAGCATTGATATAAGAGTGGGTACAAAGTAGGTACCATAATATCCATCAACTCAATCTCTGGATGATCAAACTGATGTCTTATTCTTGGTTAATAAGTTTATCTGGAAGGATTGGTGCTTGTGTTGTCTCTAGTGTTACTCTACTTAGTCCATTTGAGGGCCATCACCCTTCCAGTAGAGGCACTACTTCTGTTTGTTATTATCTATGATTTCCTGGCTTTCTCATACTAGCTGTTTCCGTCTGCTTACTATCTTATTGCAATTTGAACAGCCTGGTCCAGGTTTATCAGCTCTTCAATAATTTCACATTTCCAACATCTCCACCGTCTCATTGCCACTCACCCATTTGACCACCGTCTCCAATATCTCCGCCATCTACCATCTCAGATAATGTCACCGTCTCCAATTCTTAGATGTGCTTTCCCTTATCTCATTCTGTTATCAACCTCTCTAGCGCTCAACCAACCTCAACCTTTCCTCATCTATGCTCGACTCTGGTTTCATGAAATCACCGGCTCTCAACTTGGTCTCCTATTTAGCTGTGTGGCTCATTGTTCATTCCTCACCCCTGTTGGGGAACGAACTAACATTTCTTTCAAGATTTCTGTCTCTTATCTCTTTGATCCATCTAATTTCCTTGCTCCGCTCCTCCTTGTTCAATCCTTCATTTCTAATTATCTCTCAAATTTCATATAACCTCCCATTGTTAGACCTATAAACTCATCCTGTCTTGCATTCCATGACATTTGTTGTGTTTCCAAATTCTCATTAATTTTTTCTTTAAGACTCCTTTGCTGTTACTTTGAAATACAGCTTTCAAGATTTCCAAAGTATCTCAGACTGAAGAAATCCTTGAACAAATTGAAAAAAGAACCTTGAAACTGGTACCAAATTTTGAGTGAATGGATCAAGTCACAAGGCTTCAGAGAGTCAGATTGCAACCCATGTCTCTACATAGGCAATGACAAAACTACAATTGTCTTATTTCATGTTGACAAATCTTCAGAGAGTCAGATTGCAACCCATGTCTCTACATAGGCAATGACAAAACTACAATTGTCTTATTTCATGTTGACAAATTGGTTGTGAAAGGAGATGTCAATAAGTTCAAAGAGGCATTCCTTAGTAGGTTCAAGAATTCCTCTGCTCATCCTCAAAAGACACTTCTGGGAATGAAAGTGGTAAGCATGAACAGCCTTATTCATTTTTCTCTAACACTCCACATAGAAAAAGGACTTTCAGAACTTGTTCTCACCAACTGTAGGCCCGTATTGACACCTCTCATGCCTGTTCAACACCTCAGAAAAGCCAATGAAAAGGATTGCAACAAATTCCTCTCACCCAATGTGCGGTATAGGTTGCCCATTGGATTACTGAGCTTCATTTCTGGGCTGGCTCAACCAGACATCAGTTTTGCTGTTTCGGGTTTAGCAAGGAACTGCAAGAAACCTGGCCTGAGCCACTGGGAGGAATTTTTCCATGTCTGGAAATATCTTGCAGCCACCAAGGATCTGATGCTTGCAATTGGACCATGCTCCATATCCACTTGGCCTATCTGTTTCAGTGATGGAACTTGTGAAAATGACCCAGAATGTATAGCGTCACAAAGAGGATACATCTGCTTGTTCAAAGGAAGTCCCCATATTTGAACAGTAAACAACAACAAAGTATCACTCACTCATTGACCAAATCCAAGTGTGTGGCATTATCAAGTTTTCTTCTGGAAGCCCAGTGGCTGCAAAAACTTGTCAAAGATATATAATGATGCAAATTCAGCTGTCCTCTTCACCTAATCTGAAGAGTTGAATGATCTGATTGCAACAAAGGACCAATAGAAGAAGATTCACGAGTGTGCTAGAATTGTAATTACAAGAAAAGAACGTGAAGAAAAGAAATAATAAACAATAGTTAAGAATGGAGAATTCAAAGAAAGAGTAAGATTTGAAGAAAAGATCTCACTGCTAGACAGAGCTTGAGATGAGTGATGAATCAAGGAATTGAGAGATTGATTGTGGTTGAAAGATGAGTTGAAGGTTGGATTAGAGAGATGAGGACGAATAGGTATGAGGAAAAATAGGTTGAATGATTGAAGTTGCAGAGTTGATTGGATAGGTGGAGGAATTTGGATTAATGAGGTTGATTGAATCAAGGAAGATGATTTGATGAATTGGAGATTGAATGGTGAGGAAGTGAATGGTGAGGAGAAAGGATGAGGATGAATGAGGAGCAGAAGAGAGGAGATGGTCGATGGGGAATAAAGATGGTCAATGGGAATGAGGATCGAGGAGTGTGATTGGAGATGAATTTAAATAGGAAGAGGAT
Source organism: Puccinia polysora (assembly GCA_025617555.3). Taxonomy (NCBI): domain Eukaryota; kingdom Fungi; phylum Basidiomycota; class Pucciniomycetes; order Pucciniales; family Pucciniaceae; genus Puccinia; species Puccinia polysora. Next base: position 16,484,023 of record CM062628.1, read on the forward strand.
TGGAAATTGTTGTGAGGAGAATTCATCGTTGAATGATGATGAGCGTCTATTTGAAATTAATTGAATGAGGATTATCTGGATATGGAGTATCCTCATTCGAGGTCGGTTCTGACGGAGCCGAAGCGGGGATGTCACTCATCTCTCAACACGCCGCCGTTTCTAGGAGTGAGAGTGTGGAGGACGGCGGATGTGAGTAAGAAAAATGAAGGTCTGATTGCTGGCTTGGTGAGGCAGTTGGCGATCATGCGGCCAGACGTGATGAGATTGGTGATGAGATGTCCGTTAGCCTTCTGTTCGCGTAGCCATCGTATCTGAGTATCCACATGTTTCAATGAGCCGTGGTGAGAGTCATGATTGACGATGTCATGCAGGGCCTTATTGTCTATATTTGCACAATGAGAGAGTTTAAGATCCGGATTTAGGTCAAGTAGAAGGTTGGTGAGCCAGATCTTTTCTTGGGTGGCAAGAACCAAGGCTTTAAGCTCTCCTTCCGTGGATGATAGTGACACAGTTGGTTGCAGCTTGCTATGCCAGGCCACAGGACAGCCATAGAGAAGGATGATAAATCCCGTGTGACTTCTGCAGGTGGAAGGGTCTTCAGCGCCATCGGAGTCGCTGAAACACTAAAGGTCGTACTTGAAGGAGGTGGATTTGAGAAGGAGAGCCATAGACCGCGTGGACTTTAAATATCACCAGGCGTGTTTCATTTTGTTCCAGTGAATTGTTCCAGGTTTGGCGTTGAATCGAGACAGGTTGGATACTGGGTAAGAAAGGTCAGGGCAAGTGCGGCTTGTGATGAAATTTAAATAGCCAGTTGCTGACCGATAGTCAATTCCTAAGTTGATGAATTTGTTATTTTCAAAGTCAGAGGCCCCCCTCAGTTTCACGTTGGGAGTCATTGGGGTTGATATTGGTTTGGTGTTAAATAACCCGAGTTTGGAAAGGGCGGTTTTGATGTGGTTGGGTTGATGAAGGAGCTGGAGGGAAGCGTCCTGAACAAGATGATTGCCCAGGATCTTTTTTATAGGACCCTTGTGAGAGATGTTGAAGTTTTTCTTTAGTTTGAGGCGAAAATCATTTGACTCGCCAACAATAACAAGATCATCAACATAGACAAAGACGTAGGTGGAGGAGGATCTGTTGACAAAGAGGCAAGGATCGGATACCAATGTAACAAAGCCTTGACTGAGGATCCAGGATCGAAAGGTGTCCGACCAGCTCTTGGGAGCCTGTTTTAGTCCATAGAGAGCTTTCTTAAGTCGAAGATAAGGGAATTTGGAGGGGTAACCTTCAGGAAATTTAATAAAGGTTTCTTCGTCCAGAGGAGCATGGAGGAAAGCTGCCTTTATATCCATCTGAACTGTAGGGAGACCGTGATGAAATGCGTAAACAAGGAGGGTTTGTAGAGTAGTGATGAGGCCAGTTGGAGCAAAAGTTTCACCGTAGTCGATGAATTCCAACTGTTTGAATCCCTGGACGCAGAGACGAGATTTATGAATCACTCCTTCGCCAGAAGGATCGTCCTTAAGCTGGAAAACCCAGGTGGTTGAGAGGGCTCTCTTCCCTAAAGAAAGAGAGTGAAACCCCTCCCACACATCTAGGCGCTTGATGCCGTCGGTTTCAACCTTCATGGACTTCAACCAGCAAGGGAAGTCAGGAGAGGTTAGGACTTCCAAGTAATTCCAAGGAAAAGTCCTAGAAAGGAAGCCATAGCGTGCAAGGGGTTGGAGAGTGGATTGATCCCGGAGGGTTCGAGATGAAGGATTGGTGAGTTCGCGGGAAATTTGTTCACCTTTGGAATCGGATGAGGAGGAGGTATCGGAGTTGTTTGATGATTCAATAGCAGTTGGGAGGAGGGATGGAGGATCAGAATCGGAGAGGTTATCAATTCGATCAGGAAGGGAATCGGATGAGATGGGAATGGGCTGTGAATCATAGGGGAAGGAGGAGGAGGACAAGGAGATAGAATTGGAGGAGTTGAGAATTTCAGTTAATGTTTCATTGAGAGAGAGTAGGGGGTCAAAAGGAGATTTGTGAGAGTTGGATGAAGGCAGGAGGATGTGATTTTCGAAAATTTTAACATGTTTGGAGCGGACAATATTGTTGATAGAGGGACAGAAGACGCGATAGGATAAAAGTTGTCGGTCAAATCCTACCAGTATTCCTTCAATTCCTTTTTCTTTGAATTTGGATGACAGTGGATGTTGCTGGTTGAGAACTACTGTTTTTGATCCTAGGATGCAAATAATGTTGAGATTAGGGGATGATTCATTCCACAATTCAAATGGAGAAGTCTTGGTTTTTGGCAAGGGAATGAGGTATTGTAAGGTACAACAACCGGAGATGATTTTGTCCCAGAGATCCAAGGGAATGTTCATGTCGAGCATGGTTGTACGAGTGGCTTTGATGAGAGTCCAATTTGCACGTTCTGCTATTGGGTTGTGTTAAAGCGTGTAAGGTTCGGATGTGGAATGAAGGATCCCCTCCTCATTGAAGAAGGAACTGAGTCGAGAATTGACAAATTCGCCGCCGTTGTCGGAGTGGAATTGCTTGAGTTTTTTGGAGAAAAGATTGGAGTGAATACAAATGAACTTAATGATCTCGTTGGTTGCTTCAGATTTGTGTTTGAGTGGGATGCATGACTTGAAGCGAGAGAAGCTATTGGTTAGAATCATGAAGTAGCGATTTCCTGTTTTAGATATTGGCTGTATGGGTCCGCAAAGATCGGCGTGAAGTTCATCAAATTGCTCTTCTCTGCGTGGAAATTGGCCCTTGAATGGGGCACGGTGGATTTTACCTTTTGCGCACAAGATGCAGCAGGTATCATCCCAGGAAAGTTTGGGAAATTGCAAGAGAGGAGTTTAGTGGAATCCAGATGAGGATGAGCAAAACTTTTGTGGAGAGTAGAAAGAGTTAGAAAAGAAAAGGCGTTGGGTGTTGTGGGATGGGTTGATTCCTCTACAATTAGCAGATTGTCTTGAATTCTTCCTTCCAACACAGGCAGATTGTTGAAGGTGATCTTGAACAAGTTTGGGGCAGTCCTTGTCAACAAGCATCCTTCCATGATCAGTTGACCCAAGGAAATTAGGTTAACAGCGATTTCAGGAACATGGAGGGAATCTGCGAGAGTGAGAGTGGAGTGGGAGGTTACTATAGAAGCAGATCCTATTCCACTCAATCGTATTGATGATCCCAGTTTTCCAGTTTGAATTTTGGTCTGGTTATTTTCCAGAGAGTCAAAGAAACGGGAACTATTGAACATGCTTTGAGAAGCACCTGAGTCAAGAATCCCTTGATCTCTAGATAAACTGAGAGAGTGAGTCATGGCGAAGCTGAATGCAAGATTAGCAGTGGCTTTATTGGGAGGATTGTTTTTTTGACTGGAGTTGGTATTTGGAGAGGAGGAGTAATTGGGTTGAAGATGAGGGTAAAGCCAGAAGCAACAATCTTTGGGATGGTTGGCTTTGGGGTTATGCCAGTTGGATTTACATTGGAGAGTCTGCTGGTGCGCAAGTAAGGCTGACGCCTGGGATCCAGTGGCAACTTTGTGTTTTACTTGATTGAGATGTTGTAGCACAAGATTGCCATTGATTTTGTTCTCTCCTAGTGAGTGGGTAATAGTCGTCTTAAGGTGATTGAGTTGAGGCGGTAATTTGTAAAGGATGAGGTAAGCTACAATGTTGCCGTCCATTTTTATCCCAATTTTGGCGATTTGGAGCAAACAGGCTTTGACTTCAGTGATGAACTTCTCAATATTCTTGGGGTCAAATTGAAGATTAAGGAAGTGGAAAAAGACCCAAGAACAATTGGAGGTTTGCAAAGAGGCGAAGAATTTGTTAATAGATTTCCAGAGAGCAATTCCATCAACTAGATGATTTTCTTTAACGCAATTCACATATGTTTGGTTATCCAATTTAGCCAGAATATAGCAAACAATCTCAAGATTTGTTTCCGCAGGGCATTTACTTGGTTTGGAGGAGGTTAGCAAGTGAGATATTCCTTTAAGAGAGAAGATCGTGAGGATTTTGGATTGCCAGAGAGAAAAGTTTGAGTTGTTGAGATTCGGAATTGAGTCTGTCAGAGTCTTCAAAAGTGATGAGGATGATTCTATTGGTCCTGGAGTCGCCATTCTGCTATTCGGCTTTTAACCATGAAGAGTTGAATGATCTGATTGCAACAAAGGACCAATAGAAGATGATGCACGAGTGTGCTAGAATTGTAATTACAAGAATAGAACGGGAAGAAAAGAAAAAATAAACAATAGTTAAGAATGGAGAACTCAAAGAAAGAGTAAGATTTGAAGAAAAGATCTCATTTCTAGACAGAGCTTGAGATGAGTGATGACTTGAGGAATTGAGAGATTGATCGTGATTGACAGATGAGTTGAAGGTTGGATTGGAGAGATGAGGACAAATGGGTATGAGGACAAATAGGTTGAATGATTGAAGTTGAAGAGTTGATTGGATAGGTGGAGGAAGTTGGATCGATGAGGTTGATTGAATCGAGGAAGATGATTTGATGAATTGGAGATTGAATGGTGAGGAAGTGAATGGTGAGGAGAAAGGATGAGGATGAATGAGGAGCGGAAGAGAGGAGATGGTCAATGGGGAATGAAGATGGTTGATGGGGAATGAGGATTGAGGAGTGTGATTGGAGATGAATTTAAATAGGAAGAGGATTGGAAATTGATGTGAGGAGAATTCGTTGTCAAATGATGATGAGCATCTATTTGAAATTAATTGAATGAGGATTATCTGGATATGGAGTATCCTCATTCAAGGTCTTTTCTGACGGAGCCGGAGCGGGGATGTCACTCATCTCTCAACATAATCAATAAAAAGGGGTTGTATGAGAAAATCAAAAATTTTTTCTCCTGCTCCAAAGCCAAAAACATCAATATAAAAACCAAGAGTCTCCAAGAAGATTTCAAGCATGGCCTCATTAAAATCAAACTGATTTCATCCTTATCCATGACAGGTGACACACTTACCAAGGATGCAAATAAAAACTCTAACACCCACCTTGTAAATGTATTTAATTATCCATTTCACTGTACTTGTAGTTGTGGGGGCGTGTTCAAGTTACAAGCTGTCTCAAAGATCTCTTCTCATTTTTCATTCTCAAGTCCCTTGTATTTCTTTTCTCATTCTTTCATTTTTTTTTTACTCTCCTTTGTATTCCAAATGCCTCACCAAACTGACCACTGCATCGCTTTCAAGCTCTAAGACAAATGGCTCAAGATATTCTAATTCAAGGACACTCCAATTCAGGAGAATTTCCATCAAAAGTATCTCACCTTTTCTCGGCCCCGTTGCACCAATTCTGATAAAATCAATCCAATCAATGACCTTACAGAGCTCTATCATTACCATCAACTACAAAGACAACCTCAATTCTCATCAATCAAGTAATAACTGGAAGAAATCTCGAACTTAGTAAGACCAACAAAGACTCAACTCCTTTTTTGGGAAAAGAACACTAAACTCTAACATGCTCTTGCAGTTCCTTCAAGGCGCTGGGTTCAACTTTATCAAATGCCTCACAGGTATTTTCCCACAACTAGCTATGGTTATTTGATTCAATTCCAATCTCTCTCAATCTCTGACTCTCAACTTGAGCTAGTTGTTCCACCATTGGTTCTGTTTGCTTGTTGTTGTTTATTTTTAGTTGATTGTTTCACAAGCTCCTTTCTGTTTCATCTATGAAATCCATCTAGCCTGGTCTTGTATTCCAACCATCACTTCTCACAGGTTATGGAAAAGAAGATGGAGGTCAATTGGACAGTATTTAGCGTGCAGCTGTGGCTATATGGGTTCAGAAACTGCAGTGATCCTGAGACAGAGAACACAAGGCAGGTGAGATGAGTGTTTGATGGCCATGGAAGGATGAATTTTCATCCTGAAGAAAGAGAGAAATTAAGAATGAAACAAGATAAAAAGAGAACTAAATACCAGAGAATGAGATAACAAGGCAGGTGATCTGAGTTTTTGATGGATGTAGAAGGATGAGAAAGATATCATAGAAATGGCCTCTGTCTCAGGTATACTAAAACTGAGATTTGACAGGAGGTGAAATGAGAATGACAGGTTTGAAGCACACAGAAAATAGATGAGGAAACAAAATGAGACATAAGGAAAATGAAATAGCTCAACAGTAATGTAGCTCTTTGAGAGCAGGGGGGAGATCTACAATTTTTGTGCAAGGTTAATTAATGAGGAAACAAAGGAGTTTGCAATTTCAATGAGATCATTTTTGCTGCAAAATATAAATAATGCCTCATTGAATGTCACAGCAGGCTGGGAGGAGACATGCAGATCTGCCTCAAAAACAATCTGTGAATCTGTCTGTTTGGGGCATTCCAAAGGGCATTTCTCAGAAGGACCAAATTTTGTTTGATCATGGATATATGGAAGAAGAAGAAGTGACAGTGGAAGTGGTAGGAGCCAAAATTTTGATCTAACGTTGGGATTCTGACAAGACATTTGCCATCTTGGCGGTGAAGAGAGACCCAATGATTCAATGGGTTGGAAATTAGATAGGTAAGCAAAGTTTCAGGAATTTAGCTGAGATTTTTTTGAGGATGCAAAGACATTTAGCTGAGAAGGAAGCCATGGCTATGTTTTAATGAATTAATGTGATGGGTAAGTGATTTAATAGATGGATGGATGAAATATGTGGGAGATTGTGGAGATAAAAATGATTGTGAGGGGGCAGAAAATTGTCTGAAGGTGTGTAATAATATCTTTGAGCTGACAAAAAGGTGGCTCTGTGGTAGTAATTCATGTCAACAGATTTTTTGTTTAGTGGGGATATCTGTGGTCTGATTTGCAGGTTAGAAGAGTAGGAGTATTCAATCCCACTATCTCTGAGCTCTGCATGATGAACGGGCTTTGCCTCAGCTCTGCTGGGCCATTCCAATAGGGGATCCTTTTGTTAGATTCTGCGGGGCAAAGTATCATGCAGATGATGTACACCATTGTTGATCAAACAATATACAGTTCTGGAAATGGTGGGCATATGAAATCATCACATTCAGGGTTATGCAAATTTTAAATGTAGAAGTATGAATAATTATGGGAGGGTGGATGACTCACTTGTTTCAATTTTGGTTGATGGTTTGTGCCAAATCAAATTGAGAGGGTCTCAAATTGACTTCAATTCTGGTTGGCAAGCATACAGCTCTATTTTTGACTGATCTACGTGGATGCAAACATGAATTGGGCTGCGGAATAGATGTCATGCACTCAGTCCCTCCTGCGTGGGGCATTTTAATATGGATTTTGATGTGTTTCAGCAAGCACAAAACACCATCTTTGAGTTGTGGACATAGAAAGAGCCGGGTACCAAAGACAGTCAAATATTCCTGGCCCCACATCAAGGAACAAAAAATTCACTTGTATGCTGGGAAGCCAGTGTAAAAATCCCTCTTTTTTTGCCCTGTGGGGTATTTCCATCAATAGATCCAGTGACCTTGGGTGCTCAATGTATGCCAAGACCCTGGGAATCTAACAAAAGTGGATTTGTACACTAAGCCAAAACATAGCTCCTCATGGGATTGATGGGAACAATGCTTGTGAAGGAAAAAAAAATTGAGTTGTACAATGGGTAGCCAGCATACAGCTCCTGAAAGGATCTTCATGCATAGGAAATGATGAGGTTGTGAATTGGGCTTCCTGTCACACAACCACCCCACCTACTCTAGGGCAATCTTAGATGATCATGAGTGCAAAGGAAGAGATTGAGTGCAAGGGAAAGTGCAAGGTAGCAAAGCTAACTGCAAAGTGCAAAATTATGATTAGGTAACTCAACACACAGTGAGAGGGATGAATTGTTCAAATGGAAAGGAAACTAAAGCCAATCCCAATGTGATGACTGGATTTAGCAAAATGGAAGAATGTATGAAATTAACTAACAGAGGAGACTATCTTCAGGCAAGCCGTGTAGCCTTCATAAGGTAATCCAAAGTGACTAGATAAAAACTGATGGATGGCGAAATACAGTTAAGAGGCAATGAGGCAATGAATGACATAAATGGATTGGGAAATGAAATAACAGTATAGATTTTCCAAGGTCATAAAGTAGATTCAAGGAAAATAGATTCTGAGCATAAAAGGAAGTAACCAATGAGATAGGAAGGAGTCACATGAGAGAAAATGCAAATATGAGGATGTAGCTTATGCAGGGTATTGACTAGTCCAATTGCAAACTATAAAATAGGTTTGGATACCTAGAATGGCTGCTGTGGTACGCCAAACCTGTACTCTAGCCATCAGACTCACTTTTCAAGTGTAAAAACCGCTCAAAACCTCTAAGTAACCTCAGAAAAGCATTCTACATGAGAAATAATCCGTAGTCACTCAGCTCAAGTACCCCCCTATATCTCATGGATTAGAAGATCCAGCCCAAAAAACCTCTAACTGTGGGAAACTCATACCCAACCAGGGGTCACAGCTCTGTGGAAAGCACAAAGAAATATCTTTGAAAACCTCAAGTACATACCAGTAACAGCTTACCCTCACCACCAGGACCATACACCAACCCTTTCACACCAGCCAGATGATAGCAATACAGACACAGGAGGAAGTGAAAGTTTTTCAGCTCCTTTCACCCCACCCAAAATACAAGAAAATATGCATACAGAAGTCTGTGCAAAAGTATACAGGAAAAGTATAAGCAGGGGAAAGTGGAACCAGTATCAACCAGAATCAAACAAACTACCAGTACCAAAAACCCCCAGCACAAAACAGCAATTCATGCAGGCAGTAGCATGTGATATTGAAAAAACCATACAGTAACAAACAACCTCACACCATAAAGAAATTTATGTAGTCAGAAGCATGTGATAGCAAACAAACCATGCAGTAACAAACAACCACAGCACCAAACAGAATTTTTGGAGCCATTAGCATGTGATTCCAAACAAACTACCAGTTCAAGTACCACAGGCCTACCCAGCAAAAAATTTGCAAGCAGTCAAGACCATGCAGCACCAAATAAGCCACCAGTGAATGCACAGAAATACATACAGGAAGGAAATTTGGTAACAAATAAGCAAACAGCACCAGAAGAACCTTATCAGCACCTAACAGCAATTTATGCAAGGCTTCGCAGGAATGAAAAGCCTTTACAATCTTTTCCCAACCAGAAGAATTTCTTCAGTATAAAGCAGTGTCTTTCTTCCAAACAGCAGAATTGCCTCAGTTTCATGCAGTGTCCTTTTCCAACCAGCCAAAATGTCTCATGTACCAGTAACCCACTGTAACAGGGGAAGCCCCAGGCACCCTCAGAGGCATTCCCGAGCATCCCCTGAGGACCACATTTTTAATTTAAGGAGTGCCTCTATTCCCTATCCAGGTTGTGTCAGAATTCCCTTTTATGCCATCTGGCCTACCAGCACCCAGCTCAATCCATCCTAACCATTGCTGGTATGTACCCTGATGAATATCATTAGTGAACCAATTATAAGGAAAAAAGCAATCAGAAACCAAGTCATAACACACCTTGAAACAATTAACAACACCAAAAAGGTCCTGGAATAAGGGTTCTTCTGTGAACTAAATATTCAGCAGCATATTAAAGAAAAAACACCCCTTAATAAATAAATAACTCTTACAAAGAAAGGGAGCACAAAAAAAAGGAAGTACCAAACTATCCTCTACCCAGACCCTTGTGGTTAAAACCATCCTTTGATCCCCTGCTGAACCATCCCTTTGATAAACCCTTGAACCCTTTAGTATTGGGATATTGGTTAAAAACAAAAATATCTGATCAAAAATTAATCAATAATCTAATACATCTGGTCTATTCTTCAAACAGGTACTACCACTAACAATTAATAACCTATCTAGGTATGATCTGAGAGCTATATGAAGTCTCAAAGAAACCAGCCATTCATTTAAATAAATTATTGTGTGGACTTACTATAGTACTAGAAGGGCAGAAAATTAAAAACTACTCTTAGTCTTCGTAATACTATAAAGGAGAAGAAGTAATACTAAATTACCCTTCAAGGACTGCCAGCAAGCTTTTTTCTTTTTTATTTATATAATCCCACAGGAGTCTCTCAAGTTCAAGCTAGAGAGAGTGCATGACCCAAAATGGGAACCAAAGGGCTATTGATACCCAGGGTGGAAGAGCAGAGATCAAATGGATGGTTTACTGGAGTAGAGTTAACTGAAAGGTTAACAAGAAGGTTCTGATTCAGTTTCCAACAATGGAAGGTTTATATGCAAGCCAGAGTTGATAAGCTGAAGGCACCATTGATACTGTGCTTCTATTTGTGTCACAGGTATTGACTGAGGTAGATGGTACTGAGGAAAGGATATGTCAAAGTGAGGGAGAAAATATTCCTTAAGCTTGAAGCGTAATGTATTCCAAGGTATATGGAAACAAGCTCTGGAAAGCGTTCAGATGACTTTCCCATTGATTCCAAAATTTTTTTTGAGTAATGTATACCCCTACTTATTATCCTTACTCTTCCTCTCTCAAAAAAAATTATAATTAATATATGTTGTCATTTTCATCTTGTTTTTGTGAAACCTGTATTGGTTGCAATGAACAATGTGTCCCTAGTACTTCCAAAAGAGGTCTCCAAGGAAAATGCAAGCAATGTGGTCTGGACAAGTTTGCTTGTAATTTTTGTAGAAATAGCAAACCAATGGTGGATACTGCTGTAGCATCTAGGAATGAGGTGCAAAGCCAAAGTTCTGCGCTGCAAGTGAACTACCCTATACCTCCAGTGCAGATATTGGATTCTTAGGCATCCAAAACCCTTTTAATTTTCAGACTTAGTTACTAAGAATCAATAAAATAAAAAGAAATGTAACTAATATAATTTTTTTTCTTGATAGTACTACCTCAATTCCAAAGGTACACTACTAATACGCCTCCGCTGCCGCCACAGTATATTGGAGCGCAGTCGGAATTCAAGGTGAATACTATGAATCCCAAGGTGAAAGGCAAAGTGCAAGCTGAGGAATTGGCGGTAGTCAAAGAAGCAAGGGAGGAAGGGATAATGGCTGAAGGAGAAAGTGATAAGGAATCTAGGGAAGGAAATGCAGAAGAAGGAAATGGGACAGAGGGAAGGGATTGAACAGAACAGGGGATAGAGGAACAGGGTATAATGGAAGGGAGTGGAATCAAAGGCCAAGATGGAGGGAACTGCGTGCAATTCAAAGCGCCTATTGAAACTGATGCAAGGCAATTAACTGGAAAATTTTGAAAAGGTTCATCAATGGGCCAAAGGAAGAGAGCACATGACAAGCTCTTGGAGGAACTTGGATGGAATTCCTGGCCAAAGAGGGCTTGGACTGCAAGGTGCAATGAAATCTTTGAAAGGCAACCAGGGATTCAAGTAATGGTGTTTCTAAGGATGTCTCCTTTGATAAACAGAAAATTTTTGTATGAATTTAGGTTGATGGTAGAGGAATTGACCAAAAATTGGGAGTAAGCAGAAAGAGAAGTGAAGGAAAAATTGTAAAAATGTATTTTATTTGTAATCTTATGATATAAAAGTTATTTCATTATTGTTATTATATATATTTTTTATATTTTTGATATTTTTGATATTTTTAATATTTTTTATATTTTTAATATTTTTTATATTTTTAATATTTTTAATATTTTTAATATTTTTAATATTTCTTATATTTTTCATATTTTTCATATTTTTTATATTTTTTATATTTTTTATATTTTTTATATTTTTTATATTTTTTATATTTTTTATATTTTTTATATTTTTTATATTTTTTATATTTTTTATATTTTTTATATTTTTTATATTTTTTATATTTTTTATATTTTTTATATTTTTTATATTTTTTATATTTTATATATTTTATATATTTTTTATATTTTTATATTTTTTATATTTTTTATATTTTTTATATTTTTTATATTTTTTATATTTTTCATATTTTTTATATTTTTCATATTTTTTATATTTTTTATATTTTTTATATTTTTTATATTTTTTATATTTTTTATATTTTTTATATTTTTTATATTTTATATATTTTATATATTTTTTATATTTTTTATATTTTTTATATTTTATATATTTTTTATCTTTTATATATTTTTTATATTTTCTATATTTTTTATATTTTTTATATTTATTATATTTTTTAATTTTTTTATATTTTTTCTATCTTTTAAATTTTCAAATTTTTTATATTTCTTATTTTTTTATGTGAAATAAACAAATGTGAAGGAATAAAAGCTTGTGAAAAGAAAATGGATAAATTTTAGGAACTGGAGATGAGATCAAGTAAGAGAATGGGATGAGATTAATGGGATGGAATGAGATGGAATTGCAGAATGGGATTGGATTCATGATTGGCAAGGTTTTCAAGGGTAACTTGTATGAAAGTCTTGAACCAAATTGGGAGAGTTCCAAAGGTGATGGGCTGGTTTCCACATGTTTAAATCTTTTTTGGACTGGAAGCTAGTCCATTCAACAAGGTATTGAAGTTTTCCTTTGCGTAAACTGGAATCCAGAATACAACTTACTTCCCACTCTGACTGATCTTGGACATTGACTGGTTCAGGAGGCGGATAAGTCTAGCCCAGGTATAAGACTTGAGCTGGCTCTAGGACAGACACATGAAAGACCAGGTGGATACCTTTCCATTTTGCAGGGAAGGTGAGTTTGAAAGTGTTATGTGAAATGACTGATTTGACTTTGAAGGTGCCAAGTTTTTGTTTGAACTGTTTTTGGGTTGGGCAAGTACTGCAATTATTGCAAGCATCAAGCCATACCTGGTCTCCTACTTCACCAATTGGCGAAAAAGTGAAAATTTGGTCTGCTTGTTTGTTTTAGCGCTGGTTTTCTGCTTCAGGGTTGTTTGAAAGTTGCGTTTGAAGAGAATAAATGTCATCAAGATAATGGGTAGCAGTTTGAGAATGTTCTACTTCAATATAAGAGAAAGTTTGGTTTATACCATAAAGAGTCTGGAAGGGCAATTGTTTGGTGGAGGAATGAGTGGAGTTGTTGTAGGCAAACTTGGCTAATGGGAGCCATTGAAACCAGATTTTCTGTTGGTAGGAAACATACATTCAAAGGTACTGTTCAAGAATCTGATTGATTTTCCTTGTTTGCCCATCTGTTTCAGGTTTTAAGCCATTGATAAATTTCCATTGATCTTCAAATGTTGTCAAAGCAAGGTCCAGAAGCTAAAGAAAAACAAAGACCCACAATCACTAATTATTTTATCAGGGAGAACATGTTTAGAGAATACATATTCTATGAATAAATTAGTTAATTCTTCTGAGGAGGCTGTCAGATTAATTCAAAGGAATAAATCCATCTTTGAGAAGCAATCTACTACTACTCAAATAGCAGCATAACCACTAGAAATAGGTAATTGAAAAATTAAATCAATATACAGCGAGTTCCAAGGAATAGGCAGAACCCAAAGTGGCTTGAGCAGCCCATACTTCTGGTGCTTTGAGGACTTGTTACGCTTACAATCATAGCACACATCAAAATAGTCTTTTACTTCCTTGGTCATACCAGGCCAGTAGAAGTCTTTTGCAATCAATTTTTAGGTTTTATCCTGCCCATGATTGATGGCAAGGGGGGAATCATGACTTGACTCAAAGATATCTAATTTGATGCAAGGATTATCTGGTACTACCATATACTGTCCTCATTAACTAAATAACCATTTTTGTCAATACTGTAACCACTATCTAATAGATTTGCACTCTTGCAAAGTTTGGTACACTTGCCATCATTTAGTTGAGCTTGTTGCAGTTTGGAAGCTGTATCTTGAAGTTGAGTGATGATCATACGGAGTTGGGCAGAGTGGGTTGAGAAGAGTGTGCTCATGTTTTCAGGGTTGTTGTCAGCAAAGGTCCCCCCCCCTGGGTAAACTTTGTGCCAACATGATAAAGCATCAGGGAATACGGCTTGTTTCCCAGGACAGTATGTGATTGTAAAGTTGAACTTGGAGAGGTATTTTGCCTATTGTGCCTGTCTGCGTGTTGGGACTTTTAAGCTCATGAAATATTTTGAGGAATAGGGATAAGTTAGGACCTCAAAGGATTCCATAAGACTCAAAAAGTATGAATGCCATTTTTCAAGCAAAAAAAAATTGCAAGAAGTTCATTGTCATGGATCTTGTAATTAAGTTCTAAAGCAAGCAATTTGGGAGACTAAAAAGATATGGTATAAACAGGGAAAAAGAGGATGAAAATTGCAATATTCATCATGCAACTGCATAGTTGCTTCCATCTATTTCTACAATATTTTGAGCTAGCTTGTTGAAGTGAGCAATTATTGGAGCATTAGTGAATGCTTTCTTCAGAGCTTTGAACTCTGAAGCAGCTTGTTCTGTAAAAACAAAATGAGTTTCTTTTTGAGGAAGGTTGGTAAGGATTTCAGTTTTCTTGGAATAATTATCAATAAACCTCTGGTAAAACTTACTGAAACCAAGGAAACCTTGAAGGGATTTGAAAGAAGAAGGTGGGGGCCAGGCCAATATGCGCTGGCGCTTGGCTGGATCCATGAATAGTGCTTTCTGCAAGACTACAACACTCAGAAACTGAAGAGAAGGAGTATGGAATTTGCATTTAGAGTATTTTACAAACAGGTCATTCTTGCAAAGTTGCTGTAGCACCTCTTGCACATGTGTGATGTGATCCTCAAGAGTTTTTGAGTAGACTAGTATATCTTCAAGATACACCATGAGGTATTTCTCTACAAGTTCAGAAAAAATGTCATTGAAAAAGTGTTGAAAAGTGGATGGAGCATTGCACAGGCTAAAAGGCATGACGGTATACTCATAACTGCCATACTGTTTTCTCATTGAAGTAAAATATTCATGAAATTTTGCAATGTGAACTAGGTTATAGGCACCTCAAAGGTCTAACTTCAAGAAATAAGCAGCTCCATGGAAGAGAGTGCAGAGGTGCAACATAGTCAGTACTGGGAAGGCATTCTTCCAGGTTACCTTGTTCAGTTTCCTGTAGTTGACACACAGGCAAATTACGCCGTCTTTCTTTGGAACAAATAGGACAGGTGAACCGGAATTTGAATTTCTTGGTCAAAGAGACCCTTTTGATACATTTTCTGCAATGTATTCTTGAAGCGTGGTTGATTATTGCTTTGAGAGAGAGTAGAATGGTCCGGGTGCTGGAGGTGGACCAGTAATTTTGATCCTGTGATCATAAAAATGCAATGGGGGAAGTTTATCTGACTTTTCAGCTGAAAAGATGTCAGCAAAGACATGGTAAACCAGAGGTAAAGACTTTCAAATGATTTCTAGATATCCAATCTTTTCATCTTCAAGCATGGGGTTTGAAGTTCTTGCATGATGCAAGAGAATTAAGGAGCTCAAGATACACCATTTGGTTGATTCCTGTTCCTCTTTTAAGAAACAAGGAAAGGGTAAGTAGGAAAAATAATTAATAACCCCTAAATATGAAGACAGAAATTGGGAATGAAGGTCAGGATATTGCAAATCTCCTGGAGGAAAAGTGTCATCCAACTCAAGAAAGTTTCAGGTAGGTTGTTTAATTCCTGTTTGATGGAAGGGTTAGCGTCCTGGGGTTACAAGGTTTGAAGGCTAATTGCTCCTTCTTGCCAATTCACATCCGTATTCCAGTGAACTAGAAAGGCGTGGCCTAGAATGGTATCATCCATTCCGGGAATATCCAAGACAAATAAGTCCCTTTTGAAGCTGGGGAAATAGGAGAATGTGAATGTCTACTTTGCCTTTTGGGAAATCCAATGAGATGGCTTTTTTGCACTACTTGCTAAATAGATGAGAAATGCTGAGTATTTTCCCACTCTCATCTCTTACCACGCGTCTGCGCGCAGGCGTGCACTGAGTCTATGATGGGGACCCCAACGTGTTCTTCTCACTCACACTTGGTCTCATCCCCTTTTACCAATCCCAATTCTTCTGGATCTTTATTGACCTATTTCCCAATCTATCTTTCTTCTCTTCTGTCTATTTTCTTCTTCCTGTCCTTTTTTATTTGCTTCCATTTCTATTTCTTCCTCCAATCTCCTTGACCCTCAACATCAATCCATCAAATAACTCAACCCAAATACAATACGTCAATCTCTGACTGGTAAGATGTTGACTTCTCCAACAAAGCCTCTTGAACTCAGTCTGACTTCATACTACAAACAGCCTATCTTTATCTATACTCAAATCCCATCCCTTCTGTTTCCTCTGTTGTCTCTCTGTCCATAGATCTCTCTCAACTCAAAGCTGCCTCATTAGAAAACTCTCATTGATCTACACTGTAGGTTTCAACATTTTTATCTTCCTACTTATTTATTTTTATTTGAGTTCTCCTTCTGATACGCTTCTCTTTTATTCTTTTTGATCTCTCAGCCTCAGCTGGTTCTAAGTTCTCTAGAAATAAAATCAAATCTCATTACAGTTAAAAGCCAAAAGACCTACCTACGTATCTAACAAATCAAGCCATGAACAAATGAGCTGGAGCAAAAAATTACTTTCATCAAGTCGCCCTGAAAGCATCTGTCAATGCTATACCCCCCTTAAATGAAGAGAAGTACTCTATCTGGAAACACAGGATGCTCATTCTGTTTGACCTCAAAGATATTAAGGACACTATCACCCAAAATTCAGTCCCCTTATCATCAAAACAACATAGGAAAATTGGGGAAATACTACTTTCCAAGCTTGACAGCACCACTCACGCAAATGTTGTTAACTCCAAAAACATCTCTTCTTCTAAGATTTTATGGGCCAAAATTATGAGAAGATTTGCCTCCTCAGAGAAAGCAAATTGAGCAAGAGTATTCAACTATTTCCTCCATTCTGTCTTTCACAAAAATGCCATTGAGGGTTTCATCACCAAAACGAGAAAAGCCATCACAAGGATGACAGATGTTGGGATTAAATTGCCTAATGATATCCTGGCGTACTTACTAATGTTCAAATTTCCTCCAACACTCAAAAAGCTCAAGCAAAAAATTATGCACGTAAAAAAGAAATTGACGATGGACGTAGTTTTTAACCATCTTACCCAATATCAAAATGAGAGAAAGGCCCAATCCAACCTTAGTAAACCATCCACAGATGTCTCACTAGTATCAACCAAGAAAAGTAACTATAAGGACGAGAAGAAGACAAAGATGAGATGTTGTGAAGGATATCATGATCCCAGCACACCTCAGCTGTAAGACTCCAAACGGTGCAGGGCGTTGGCAGTTCTGTGGAGGGGATATGTGCTTTTTTAGGCTGCCCTCCTGAGTGTTACAAAAATATATTTAAATTTAACCAAGATCAAATTCCAGAACCTGGTAAATGAAGAACCAAAAGTAAGAGGATAAATATTGTAGTGGTTGGTAGCTGGGAGACAACACTATCTGAGGCAAGATGATGTTAGAGAAAACTTGAATAGAAGCAGTCAAGAATTGTTCAGAGTTCAACAAGAAAAGGCAATTGTAAGTGACAATGCCCACAAGCTAATAGCTCTGGCCGTCAGCAGGAGCTTGGGAAAGATCAACTCAATCCCAAACAACCTCCAGGTTCTCAATGAACCTGCCCAACTCTCTGCAATCAAGCGCTTAAAGGGTACCAGATAACTAAGGGTGGCTGCAAAAGAAAAATCTTAATTGTTTGAAGAAGCTCTAGAAGCAAAACAATAACTGATTAAAACAAGGATAACCCAACACTTCTCAAGGGACTCAAGAGTAGCGTGGCGGAATTCAACTTCAAAAGAAGGGAAGGGAGGTTTAACACTCCATGTTTTAAGCTTAATAAAACCTCTTCAGTCAAACATGACTGGTTCCAGGAAGATAATCAAAGGGTGATCAGGACCAGTATGGGCGGATAAAGGGCTCAGGAGTGGTGTAACACACTCATTAATTTGATTAGAAAAACTCTTCTTCAAGCAGCAAAGCTATTGGTTGGTGATAAGGATCAAGGATCAAGGGTTTGAGTATGGAGGCTCAAGGATCAAGGGTTTGAGTATGGAGGCTCAAGGATCAAGGGGTATTCATAGATATGTGATGTGATGATAGGATTATGCTGATTCCTTGCTGGCTGATTCTATGATGTTCCAAAAGGCAGGGGAGAGCCCCTCCTTATATGGGCAGGAGGCCCTGTTACGCTATGTACAACGGATTCTAAAAATAGAGCGGAAGAAGAAAGAAAATCAGGTCATCTCTTGCGTCCGTCCGTGGATGGGCCCGCGCGACAATAAAAGAATCACCAACCCCTTGTCCAAAGGCAGAAAGGGGTGGGAAAGGAAAATGAACCCAACCGGCGCGGATGTCCGCGGGCGGTAGTTGACACTCTCCACCACCACCCGTAGATGGAAAGGGGGTGGGAGAGTCCCAGGAAGAACAACAGATGAAGTTTGTGAGAGCACGGATGGGCGGATAGGAGATTGGCTCGAGGCAATTGAGTAAATCCTGATGGGCTTGAGATTAGCAACTGATAGATTGAGTGAGGTGGGAGATTGACGGATCCAAGGATTAGACAAGCACATGGAGGTGCGGTTGGGATGGGTTTGGTAAGTCATGGATGAGCGCCAGGATACAATAACAATGAGGATGAGCAATGCGGGACAGGCAAGGATAAGGATGAGCGACGCGCGACGGGCAAGGAAAAGGATGAGCAACGCGCAACAGGCAAGGATAAGGATGAGTGACGCGCGACGGGCAAGGATAAGGATGAGCAATGCGGGACGCGCAATGATGATGAGCGACGCAGGATGCGCAAGGAAATTTTAATTTTTTTATTTTTTTTTCTTTCTTTTTCTTTTTTTTTTTTCCAAGGGTGTCCCAAATGGTGCACCACAATGCAGAGTCTTCTTGCTTTTATCTCCACCCTGGAATAAGTCCTGAATGGTGGATCAAACAACAAAACAATGGGAAAAATAAGAATAAGAAGAATACAACCATTAACTACCATGCCTTACCGACTCTCTGGATCAATGCAGATAACAATCCTAATCTACTCTTGGACTCTGGAGCTAAAGTTCACATCTTTAACAATCTAGAATTTTTCTCATCCATAGAACTGAAAGACAAGTCCAAAGAGATGAAGACTGGAAAACTGGAAGCCAATCTCAAAATTCAAGAAATTGGAAAAGTCAAACTAGAATGGAACAATTTGGTGATCACGCTCAAAGATTGCACTTACGTACTGGACATAGTTGTCAATCTGATCATTCCTGGACTCCTTGCAAAGAAAGTTTGTAACCTTACTCAAACCCGCAATTCATTGTAGGTAACTCAAGGAGATCAAATCGTGTCAAAGGGATTGATAAGGGACAACTTGTTTTTCATCAAAAAACCTTGATTGGCTGGCCAGAGTAATGCTGTGAATGTCACCAACAAATCCTCTATCTCTTCTGATACTCTATCAGATTTACAAAAAATGTACGGCCATGCATCTATGTCTACACTCAAACCTCTCCTAAAGGATTGCTTTTCCCATGAAGAGCTCCAGACTTTTCAATGCAACAGTTGCGTCAAAAGCCAGATCACCAAATCCCCCTTTTCCAATGTTTCTACTCCTGCTGTTAAACCCCTAGAAAAAATTCATCTTGATTTAGTCAGCCCAATTACTCCTCAATCCAAGGAAGGTCATCAATACCTACTCACTCTGGTCAACAATTATACTGGCTACCTTGCATGCTTTCTTCTAACTTCTAAAGATCAGACTCCTGAAACAATTATCAATATTCTAGAGAGCAAATATAAATGTTTAAACTACTATCCCTCTGAAATATTCTGGGATAAAGGAACAGAATTCACCAATTCTACCCTGAAAGAGTTTTTCAAAAATAAATTCATTAAACTTTGCACTTCTAAACCGTACCATCCTCAACATAACAAACAAGTTGAAAGATCTAATAGGAAAATCATTAAATCAGCCCAATCCACCTTTTCTTTGTACCGCCTAGCCAAGAATTACTGGCATATAGTGACACGTAGTTGTTGCTTTATGTTAAACCAGATCCCTCAAGAAGGTTACAAATTGTCTCCCTGGGAACTCATGTTTTGGTAAGACTCTCCCAGCTAATTAATTAAACCCCGTAGGTTCTTCTGTGATCTACCTTGCCAGTTGTCTTCAAAAAGGAAGAAAATTCAATGAAAAAGGCCTCAAAGGAGTCCTAGTTGGATTCAACCCCATCTTTCACTCTTACTGAATTCTGAATGCGCTTGGAACCATCATAGAAACTAAAAACATCAAATTACTCAAGAACCAACTGAATGAATTTCCCTTCTTTGAATTGCCATGCCTGGATATCTTCTCTCAAGCTGATTTGAATTCTTACAAAACCAATTTCTCCACTAATGAGAAACAATACTCGATTATGGAACCTGCCTTGGAATACTCTGACTCTGACTCTGATTGAGAAGTTATTCTCCACTCTACACCTCAACCCCTGCCTCCTCCTTCCCATTCTGAACTGGAATCACCTCAGCAACAACCCAATCTACGTCCTAGAAATGAAATTCAAAACCCCAAAGATACTGCTTTCATCATTATTATGAACCTCCCTCTTATAAGGCCACTCAAAAATGTTCCAAATCACCAGGGCCAAATTGGGGTCTCTGGCTGACCAGTGACATGAAGTCACTTTTGTGGCCACTTTTGTCCCCCATAAGTATCAGAACATTCCCCATGAATTCACAATGATTGATTCAATTTTTCACAATGCTTTACACAATATTTCTTGTGGGTTTCACCTTTATGGAAAACAAAAGTCCAGAAGATTTCACTGCTGCTGAAAATGAGAATCACCTTGATTTCACCTTTTTGGAAATAGGAATTCATCTGTATTTCCCAAATCATGAACTTTTAATTCTGCCATTTCCACCAAGATAAAAAAAGAACTATTTCTGGAAAAAATCA
This sequence comes from Puccinia polysora, assembly GCA_025617555.3. NCBI lineage: Eukaryota > Fungi > Basidiomycota > Pucciniomycetes > Pucciniales > Pucciniaceae > Puccinia > Puccinia polysora. The sequence continues at coordinate 16,504,881 of CM062628.1, forward strand.
ATTTTGTGAAACATGTTAATTTTTTTACAGGGAAATTGATTTGTAAAGGAAGTTTTTTTGTTGGAAAAATCAAAATGGTTATAAACCGTTTTCAGTTTTTGCAATTCTCAATTTTCACAGCTTGAAAATTATAATTTCACAAAGCTCCACATCTCCTACAAACGGTTGGCATTTTTTCAAGGCCAAGATTGCAGGCCATCAAAATTCTATGTAACAGATGTGAGTATCCATACATGAAAACATAAAGGCCCTCCCCATGCCAAATGAAATCGGTGCTGACTTTATCCCAACAAAAAAATATATAAATGAACAGAGAAAAGAATAAAGCAAGTTATAGCAAAATCCAAAGGAATTTTCAGTTCAGAGATGAGTGTTACACTCTTCCCAGCATTTCACCAAAAATAAATGTAACAAAAAGTGTCCGCCAGTGTCACTATGAATTCACCAGGGAATCACTTCAAATCAGCTCACAGTTCACTTTCTTTTTGCTGGTGCACCTGGGGCACAGGCCCCACTTTACTTGTGGGTAAAAAAGTGCAATCACGCATTGTCCAAGGATCCCATCTTCAAGCTAATCCTTGGAGTTAGCTAACCCATCTCAGAGCTGGCAACATGGGCTTTGTACCTGGTAAAAAAACCTTAATTTAGCACATGAATGCCATAGAACTCAAGGGATTTTGAATGACCCAGGAGTATTTTTCAATGCACAGATCTCCCTCATATAATTTCACAAGGGAAAAACCTCAAATAAACTCACAGTTCACTCAAATATTTTAAAAGCTTTTATGGATACGGTTTTACAGGAAAGCCTTTTGTTTCATTCTTCAAATATTTATTCCATGTAAAAAACATGGATATCTCTGCCAGGAAATGCAGAATTTGAATAGATATCTCCCAAAATGTCTCACATGGAGGGTTGAAACAAACCCAAGGTGGCACTTGTAAACACTAATGGGAAGAAGAATCATAATAGGATAAAACAAGACAGCCAGGCAGAGACTTCCAGAAGAAAAGCAAGGCAAATCTCCAATTCAGTTTAGAGAACCGACTCATTTCAACAAACTCCTCAACAACTGTCAAGGCATGTGGTGGTAAATCTTCCTTTCTAAGATAAATCTTATTCTTCCTCATTCTCCCATCCTAGATGGGGTTATTGTGTTCCATTTACTTCATATCAATCAATTTTCTGCATAAAAGGTGCTAATGTGATTAAACCACAACAATCATTGATTTTAAATAGCTTTCTCTTTTCAGGGTTTATTGTATGCTTTCTCAATACTCACCTGAGGAGCTGCCTTAGTTGCCTTTATTTTGCATTCATTGTTTGATCCACATGTTTTATATAGTTGGATTTCTGCACTAAAATATGTATCATCCTGGTAGGGATATCTTTTTTCAGAAAATTCTCTTTACTCATAATCTCAAAAAAACCCCTTCTATTTCTTTCACTTCAACCAATCCAATTTGAACCTATTTTCAAAGGCTAAAAGCTTGGATTTTCAGTCAAAGCCTTAAACAATCATTTGTACAAATTCAAAATGCCCCCCTGTAACATATTTATGCCATTTCCTGCCTGCATTAATTTTTGATTCAAGCCTATTTGACTTCAAATCAGATGTAGGAAGGAATGCCCATTGAGCATGGCGCGGCCACAGCCCAAAGAAACAATCACTATCAACAATAAAAGCCCACACATTGCACGGTTTCCTTAATGGACTCATTTGCGCATGTGAACCAATGTCTCCAGCATGCAAAGGCCAATTCATATTGACCAGAGCAACTCCCCAACAATCTTTGTTTGACAATATCTTAGACTTACAAAGCAACATTTATTTGATACAAGAAACTTGTTTCTTATAAAAAGAGTGAAGTTACTTTATAGACTCATCATAGTGTGTATTTCATCCACATGAGAGGGTGGGCAGAGGAGGGACTACACTCTTATGTGGTTGTAGTTTCACCGTTTCCAGTGCAGTGATGTGCACTCCCATATAGTAGGCCAGGCATGAAAATTTGGGCTGACAGAACCCTAGTGTGGTCTAGGTGAATTGAGCCCCACCACCAAGGTTAAATTACACAACACCAGTATATGTAAATGATTAAACCACACTTCACTCAATGCTTTGAAAACCACACTCAATTTTGAACAAACCTCACCAACTTTTGAACATTTCTCACTTGATTTGGAACACACCTCAACCTGCTACACCCTCACCAAAGTGGAATTCAACACTCCTCACCCTGCACACCCTCACCAAAGTGAATTTGAACAATTGTTACCCAATTTCTAACACTACTCACCATTCCAACCCTGACAAAAGTGAATTTGAAGAATTGTTACCCAATTTTCAACAGGCCTCACCCTGCTAAACTCTCATCAAAGTGGATATCAACACTCCTGACCTAATTTTGAACACACCTCACCCTTCTACACTCCCACGGAAGTGGATTTCAACACTTCTCACTATGCTACATCCTCACCAAAGTGTATTTCAACACGTCTCATCATGCTACAATGCATGCATCCAAACAGGAGGATTTTGGTGCAACCTGGATTAAAGAATGGAAGTTGCACAAAAATGTTGGTGTTTGGATGCATGCATCCAAACAGGAGGCTTTTGGTGCAACTTGAATTAAAGCATGGAAGTTGCATGAAAATGTTAGTGTTTGGATGCATGAATCCAAACAGGAGGATTTTGGTGCAACTTGGATTAAAGCATGGAAGTTGCATGAAAATGTTAGTGTTTGGATGCATGCATCCAAACAGGAGAATTTTGGTGCAACTTAGATTAAAGCATGGACGTTGCATGAAAATGTTAGTGTTTGGATGCATGCATCCAAAGAGGAGGATTTTGGTGCAACTTGGATTAAAGCATGGAAGTTGCATGAAAATGTTATTGTTTGGATGCATGCATCCAAACAGGAGGATTTTGGTGCAACTTGGATTAAAGCATGGAAGTTGCATGAAAATGTTAGTGTTTGGATGCATGCATCCGAACAGGAGGATTTTGGTGCAACTTGGATTAAAGCATGGAAGTTGCATGAAAATGTTAGTGTTTGGATGCATGCATCCAAACAGGAGGATTTTGGTGCAACTTGGATTAAAGCATGGAAGTTGCATGAAAATGTTAGTGTTTGGATGCATGCATCCAAACAGGAGGATTTTGGTGCAACTTGGATTAAAGCATGTAAGTTGCATGAAAATGTTAGTGTTCGGATGCATGCATCCAAACAGGAGGATTTTGGTGCAACTTGGAGGTCTGACCACTGCTCACGCTGATGCTTTGCGTCCGAGTCCTTCCATCAGTCCCACATAAGCAAATACATAGAATCCACTTGGGATGGGTAAGACGAGTTCAAGTAATCCAAACTGTTTTCCTTTGATTCAGATAGGTTTTTTGGTCTGCTTATTGTCTCTCTTAGTTTAGGTATCAACGCTCCTCATGTTTGCTTCGTGATCCATCATACGCTTCCAAAAAGTACTGAAGGTTATTATCAAGAATCAGGTTGTGCTGGACGTGATGGGCATGTTTTGGAATGTTTGCTCTTTTGGAAAACAAGTGATCTTATCCCACTCTCTGGAATGGTTGCCTCCAAGACTGATGGGATCACGAAACGTATAGGCCTTCATATTCTTTGACATCTTGGTCACAACCCAGTTTTTTGATGTGGTGTCTTGCCACCCCCTGCAGTTTACTCTATGGCCCAATACGCTGTTGAAGTGGAACGCTTTCGTATTACCCTCTTTGCCGACTATTTCAAAACCTCCCGCTCAACTTGCAACTCTGGCAATCCTCTACCTTTCTCTCCTGAGCCCTGTAAAAATTGTGATGATTGCAAACAAGATCCTTCTCAAATCCTATACAATGACTTGACAATACAAGCTTGTCACATCTGCCACGTCGTTGTTTACATAACTAGAATGAATGGCCAAATAACAATGATCCAACTAGGGGATTTGATGCATAGCGTTGGGCCTTCAATCATTCAAATCATTCAAACCCGAAAAGTTGACCAAGATTTCAATGATTTGCCAACCCATCTAGCTCCCCAGGTAGTGGGACTAGACAAACTGAATCGCAATAAGATTGCACTCACTAAAGAGGTTGGCTGATCTTTTTAAAGACAGCATGCTAAAAATGAAGAATGAGAATGCTTAACTGCCCAATAATTCATCGTTTTTTTCTTCATTATTTCAATTGCCCTTGTTTTCATCCAAAGCAATTGGAAAACTTAATCCTTCACCTAATTTTGCGAGGTTACCTGGAGGAACAGTTTGTGGCTAGTACATCAAATCAAGCCTTTTTTTCCTTGATTTTGGCGAGAGTTGTCTGAAGATTGAGAAATTGTGTCTACCACTCCCGCTTGACCAAAGCTGCTTACACGGTCAACAGCTATATCATGCTCGGAACCAAATCTTGCGACTTGGAACGGTACCATGACACTATCATGACCGTGTACAAGCCTTGGTCCTCTGAAAATCAGATTCCAAACCACGTCAAAATCATTATTCCTTTGGTATCTGCTCTGAAAAGCAAGCAAGCGTCAAATTCAAACTTGAAGACTAATTTCAAAGAACCCAAGAAACAAAAGACAACCTACAGTGTTCAAAAGGGAAAAACAACCACCAAGATTGCCGTAGCCCAAGATTGTGGTCACTTGATCATATCCGATGATGATGATGATCATAATCACCATAATCACAATAGTAATAGTAACAAGGTGTGCAAAGATGAATCCTCTAAACTGGCTGAGTAATGAACTGATTTGACAAATGGTCTTGCCTTCAATTGCGGATTGAAAAACAGGTGGGTAAGCGTCCGAGCAGCCGTGAGGATTGAGGTAGAAGTGGTCAAAGACAAAAATTTTTGTTGATCAAAATCAAATCCAAATGAAGACGATCAACCACTCCACTGGTAGTGAGGTGAAGAAACTCAAGGGTTGAAGGAAGGGATTTCTAAGTGTATGTATGTACGTACGGTGGCTAGATAAGAATAATGGGACCAATTGACCTTAAATTGGTCCATTCATGCTCGGGCTTCTCTTTCAAGGCTAAATTTGATTGTTCAAAAAAATAAATAACAAAAGGCATGTATTATTCATTTTCTGTTCTTGGGATTGAGATTGTTTGAACATCTGTAAGTACTCTCTACTTAAAAACACAATTTAAATTTTTGGAAAAATATCAAATCAAGCATAAAACTCCAAAAAAATAGGCTGGAGGAAAAAAAAATTGAAAAAAATTGAAAAAATTGAAAAATCCAGTACCATCAATATTTTTTTGTTCTTGTTGATGAGGGTGTGAGTGAGAGAGTGAGGATTGCAAAGGGGAATGATGTTGAAGAAAAGAAAGATGAAGTCTCTTGAAGAGATTCTTTTTCTTAAAAAAAAATGGGATTCAAAACCATTGGTTTGATGTTGACGTTGATGGTGGCTTGGTAAGAAGATGGTGATGAGAATTTTGAAAGTGATAGGTTGGGAGTTGTGGAAACTACTGCAAAAAAAAACACACACATCGATTGATTGAAGGACTTTAAGCATCTGATATTTTTGTATTCTGAGGTTGAATTGGAGTTCAGGTCCATTGACATCATTCTAAAATCAATTCTGATCCTTGCACTTTTGACCCTCCTCCTCTGATGTGGTTTGACCATCACCCTTGATCTTGTGAATCAATAGATTTCTCAAAAGAAGACTATATATATCAAAAATGAGAACCCATAAATCAATAATAATAATAATCACTTACCATGTTTGTTTAATTGTTTAATTTTTTTTTTGAATCAATTGAGTAGTCAGAAATTGAGATCAAAAAAAAAAAAAAAAAAAAAAAAAACACCAAGTTTGTGGTAATGTGGAAAGGGAGAGCATGCAAGAATTTCACAACTTTGTGCACAGGCAGTCCTGAACATCCCATTCCAACCTTGGGCAGTTCCCTTCAAAAACGTGTAGATAGCAGTAGAAAGTATCCTGTAATGAGTTATGGAAGATCTAAAGAGATCATTGATGCACAAGAGAGAAAGACAATTGATATAGGTTTCAAAACCCGGGAGGCTAACACCCCAAATTGGTCACAAGCCTGATCCTAATTTGACTGATGATCTAAGAACCCTCCCAGTTTTCGAGCAAGCGGGAGGATGGGAGTCATGGATGAAGGGGAAACAATCAAAGAGTGGAAGAACATCCAGTAGGAGCCGGATTGGGTGACTCTCTTGATGTCAAATCAAGCAACCACATGTCATCAAGATCGTGAAGATCACTCAAGGCGTCTAACTCTCTCTCCAGCTTCACCTTGACACCCTCACTCACCTTCAGCATCAACCTTGATGCAATCCTCTTCTTCATCCCATTGATTTGAATTAGGATCAATACTCGCTGGACAAGACCAATGGGCCATGGCAAGATGCCCGGGGGAAAAAATGAAAAAAAAGCTGAGTGACTCGACAACAAGGATGAAGTTCCTATTGCTGATACGATTCAACCTCAATTCTGGGTTTAGGATACACCTTCTATTGTTTATCTTTGCAGATTGCCCTCCTTGGTTTGACTTTTCTTTCTTTTTTTTTTCTTGGACAGTGGAACGTTGATGGTTTTACCCGGCTGGGGGAGTAGGGTCCAATTGGGAAGGATAAACTAAAATTGATTTGAAGCTGATTTTTCAGTAATGCAACCAGATGTGAAACACAGCTGAAAGACTGGAAAAACACCAATGAAATTTGTACTATAGAAGTGGTAGTGTTACATAAAAGTGATATGAAATAAACTGTAAAATAATTTTTTTTATGAATATAGAATTAATCAGAATGAAGCTGTCATTGCATTGTGGAAAATATTGATCACTGAAATTGTAGCTGGGATATCAAAATATACAATATTTAATTGGAAATTTTTATTCCATAAGGAATTTCAAGTGAGTCCCAGTTGAATCAATGTGAACATTCAAGTGAATTCAGGTTTTTTCCTTGGGGAATTACAAGTGACATTCATTTTCCACCATGGTGAATACAAGGTGAATCATATTTTCTTTTTGATGTAAATTGAGGTGAACTCAAGAATACTCATTGGTGAAAAGAAGTTTCCCATAAAGGGATTCAATTGGCCAGAAAATGGGACTGGATGGTGACATGAAGTCACTGGCCAGCCAGAGACCCCATTTTGGCCCTGGTGAATGGCCTAGGTGGAAAGCAGCTTCCAAGGAACAACTTAACTCAATTTAAACTCAAGAGATTTGGGAAGATTATTACGGTGCACCCAATAATATACTAAACACAACATGGTTATTCAAAGTGAAAGAAAATTTCAATGGAGATCCCGTAAAATATACAGCACGTTTATTCGTTCAAGGATTTGACCAGTCTCAAGGTGTAGATTTTGAAGAGACTTGGGCTCCAACAGGGAAACTTGGATCCCTTTGTATTGCTCTGATCTACGGCTTAAATAATAAAATGACTTTCACTCACTTCAATGCAAAAGGGGATTTCCTCCACGCTACGTTGAATGAAACTGTGATAATCAAAACTCCTGAACAATCCAATCAAAAATCTCCCTATCTCAAATTGAAGAAATCACTCTATGGTTTACGTCAATCACCCAAGAATTGGTATGAGACACTTACCGCGTGGATCAAACAAGGATTCCGTAAATCCAACAGCATTCCATGTTTGTATTGAAATTCTAAGTTGGGGGAAGTCCTTTACTTCCATGTCAACAATGTAATCTCAGTAGGAAAATATGACTCGTTTGCAGTCAAGTTCTTAAAAAGATTCTCAAATTCTTCTTATCACTTGCCAAATACAATCCTCGGAATGCTAATGCAATTTGATGGAGATAGTATATTTCTAAGTCAACCAAAACATATTGAAAGAGGCCTGGAAGAATTGGGTCTCACCAACTGCAAAGGCATTAATACGCCCCTTACTCAAAACTTCCATCTTGAACCAGCTTCCGAAAAAGACCATTCTCATTTTTGTCAACTCAATATCAATTATCAATCTATCATTTGATTGCTGAATCATCTTTCTCAATACACTCTCCCAGATATTTTCTTTGCCGTTTCCAGCCTGGCAAGATTCAATGCAAAACAGGGACTCACTCACTGGAAAGAAGTACGCAAGGTATGGAAATACCTCAAAACCACTAGGGACTTCAGGTTGACTCTGAAGTATGACTCATCCAAAGACAGTATCTCATTCTATTGTGATAATACCTGGGGCAACAACCCCTCTTCTTGCAAGTCTCAAACCGGATATATAGTACTACACTATGGCAGTACAGTCCTCTGGAATTCCTCAAGATGGGGGAATGTAAAATACTCCTCTACCAAATCTGAACTCAACGCCTTACTTGATTGCGACCTCGGATTGAAGTGGATCACTCACCTCATGGATGAAATCCATGGCTCTTCCTCTAACAAACAAAAATATATGTAGATAATAAGGGATTAGATGACAAAATAAACAAATTTGGGTCACACCCCAAGTCACAACACATTGACATTAAAACTGAAGGTCTATTTGAAGACTTTTCTCTTTTGAAATTTGACCTTCATCTTGTCTCCACCAATGAAATGATAGCGGATCCTTTAACTAAAGCCACACCTTTTGGGGCCCTCCAACTCCTTCAATGCATCATATTTCCTAATTAATCTAATTAATACCAAGTTGAATCTCCTCTTACCAGTCACAAGGGGTGTTGAGTATTTTCCCGCTCTCATCTCTTACCGCGCCTCTGTGCGCAGTTGCTCACTGAGTCTTTGAAAGGGACCCCAACGTGTTCTTCTCACTCACACTTGGTCTCATCCCCTTTTACCAATCCCGATTTTTCTGTATCTTTATCAACCTATTTCCCTATCTATCTTTATTCTCTTCTGTCTATTTTCTTCTTCCTGTCTTTTTATGTTTGCTTCCATTTCTATTTCTTCCTCCAATCTCCTCGACCATCAACATCACTCCATCAAATCACTTGACCCAAATACAATACGTCAATCTCTGACTGGTAAGATGTTGAATTCTCCAACAAAGCCTCTTGAACTCAGTCTTAATTCATACTACAAACAGCCTATCTTTATCTATACTTGAATCCAATCCCTTCTGTTTCCTCTGCTTTCTCTCAGTCCATAGATCTCTCTCAACTCAAAGCTGCCTCATTAGAAAACTCTAATTGATCTATGCTGTAGGGTTCTACATTTTTTCTTCCTACTTATTTATTTTTCTTTGAGGTCTCCTTCTGATACGCTTCTATTTGATTATTTTTGATCTCTCAGCCTCAGCTGGTTCTAAGTTCTCTAGAAATAAAATCAAATCTCATTAGGAAACATATCTCTCTTGGAACGCATAAGATTTTTGGAAGTGGAAAAATATTCACTTATAATAGAAATTATAGCGCCAGAATTGAGCAAAACTCAATAAGGAGAGTTTTTGGAATTAAAACAAACAAATCTCAAACTTGCAGCACCTAGTTAATTGCAAGTGAAAATATTAACTTGCTGTAATTTAAATAATGTGTGGTTTTCCTTGCAAGTATTAGAAAAAATACCAGCTAATTTTTTGATTGTCCAGAAGCTTCACGCGTTATCTGCTTTTCACAACTATCAACATCATGTTTTCCCTCACAATAAATACACAACCCATTATTTTACCTCCTTAGACATTCCTTGTTCCAGAGCATTCCAGGTTCTTTGTCCAGGAACTTCAGAGTTTTGGGGAAGGCCTTCCCTTGTGTAAGGTTGGATTTGGTTTGGATTGTTTTGGATTGTTTAAGGATTGTTTTAAGGAGCCATCCACCTTTGGATAAAAGGTTGATGGTCCATGGTTGTTTTGTTGAGAGAGGTTCCTGTGATGATAGCCAGTATCAAACTCTATCACCCAGTCAATCAACTTCTGAAGGGAGTTTGTCTTATGTCCCCCAGCTGCAAGTTGCTTGATGAGGCCTGAAGGTAAACATTTTCAAAAATTAAATAGGAGAGCTGCCTTTTTCCATTGGATGCAAGACTGGAAATTTTGAAAATTGGAGATGTAAATGGAAACTCTACTATTATCCTTCATGACTAAGTTATTAAATTTTTACTCTGTATTTTGGACTTCATTAGGGTCTCCAAACAGGTTGAAAAGGTGCTTTTAAAACTTGTCCCAGTTGTTGTAGATAAAAGTAGGGCTAGTGTGATATAATAGTTTGAGGTAAGTTTTGGACCAATGCAAGGCTTGTCCACCAAGGAAGGAAGACACATACATAACTATATGTCTATCAGGAGGAAAATTATGAGGATTTTTCAAAAAGATAATTTTACAGGACTGTAAGTAGGCTCTAATTTATGGGTATGTTCCCAACTAAAACAATCAGGCTCCTTCATTCCCGGAGGAAGAAAGCTGGGGCCACTTGGACCAGATTGCAAGGAGTTTTGGTAAACAGCCTGGATCAGGGTTGAGAGCAAGTTTGAAGTTTTGGGTTTGGCAGAATTAGTGAAAACCCTTGATCTACCACTAGTCAAGGTTCATCAGAAGGTTTTTTGAAGTCTTTGATTTCTTTGAGGGGATCCACTGTTTCCCAAGGAGGAGAAAGGGGATCATCAAGAGTTTCAACAAAAGGTACTTTAGAAGAAGGAACAGGGTCCAAAGCTTTTCTGGCCCAAGAAACGCTGGATCTCCCTACGCAATGGATTTCATCATTATAAGGGGTGAGGGAAGCATTCCGGGTTGAGCAAGTATGTGCCATTATAATATAAATCTGTTATAGGTTGTCAAACTACTTTAGATTTGGTTAATTCACTGTCACACAACCACCCTATGTACTATAGGGAAATCTCAGATGATTGTGAGCGCAAAGGAAGAGATTGAGTGCAAGGGCAAGTGCAAGGTAGCAAAGCTAACTGCAAAGTGGAAACTTATGATTGGGTACCCGGAAACACAGTGAGAGGGATGAATTGTTCTACTGGAAAGGAAAATAAAGCCAAGCCTAATGTGATGACTGGATTTAGAAAAATTTGAGAATGTATGAAATTAACTAACTGACAAGACAATCCTCAAACAATTGGTGTAGCCTTTATAAGTTAATCCAAAGTGACTAGATACAACGTTATGGATGGCCAACTACAGTTAAGAGGCAATGAGGCAATGCATGACATGAACGGATTTGTAAATGAAATAAAAGTATAGATTTATCCAAGGTCATAATGGAGATGCAAGGCAAATCAAATCTGAGGGTACAAGGGCATAACAGATGAGATAAGAAGGAGTGATGTGAGAGACAATGCAAATATTAGGATGTAGCTAATGCAGGGTAAGGGACTATTCCAATTGAAAAATATACAGTAAGTGTGGCTAACTAGCATGGGTGCAAGCTAGATAGAGTGCATGAATGGGAATTGGAACCCAAGGGATATTGATACCCAGGGTGGAAGAGCAGAGCTTGAATGGATGGTCAACTGGAGTAGAGTTAACTGAGAGGTTTGCAAGTAGTTGATGAGTCAGTTGCCAAGAATGGAAGGTTGTTATGCAAGCCAGATTTGATAAGTTGTGCTTCCATTTGTTTCACAAGTATGGACTGACAAAAGAATATGTTGAATTGAGGGAGAAAATAGTCCTTAGCTGGTTTGAAGCATGACAGTACTGTCATACCTTGCACAACTGAAAACCAAACTGAGAGGGAAGGCCTAACCAAAAGGCTGTTAAACTGGCTGCAAGACCAGTTCACTTTGAAGTTGTTATGGTGTCACATACCACTGTGTGACAGTAACCCTGGGTTTAAGGGCGCTTTTTCCCATTTTGTATGGCTTGTGGCACTAACCCACTTTGCATTTGTGTGGGAATATTCAAAAAAACTCCCAAAAGCCATAAGGAGCCACCAAGACTTGGGAGTCTTCCTGTTGACCAGTAAAAAACCCAACAATTGTCACAGGAGCAAGCCATTTTTCAAAACTTATCCTGATTGAAAATTGAACTCAAAAAAGGGCTACCCGGTTCAATTTTGTACCTTGCACAAATGAAAATTAAACTGAGAGGCAAGGCCTAACCAAAAGGGAATGAAACTGGCTGAAAGACCAGTTCACTTTTCAGTTGTTATGGGGTCACATACCACCGTGTGACACCTCCAAAGTCCAGCTCTGCTTGTGAGTGCTCCATGAGAGTTTGGGCATAAAAGAAGCTTTGTATCAAAGATGGATTGATATTCCCAAACCCACATGAAGGAAAATAAAATGGAGTTTTATGCTGGCTACCCAGTGTTCAACTCCTGAAAGGATCATTGTTCATGGGAGATGATGATGTTTTGCATTGGCAAGCCAAGTTCCAGATTGACTTGTGAGTGTTCTACAAGGGTGTGGGCATAAAATAGGCTGGGTAACTTTAAATTCTCACTATTACCAGACCCTTGTGAAGGAAAACAACATGGAGTTGTATTCTGGGTGGTCAGCGCACAACTCCTTAAAGGGTCATTGTGAATAAGACATAATGAGGTTTTGCTGTGGGAGGTTGGCGTAAAGCTCCATCTGTAAGTGCTCTAAAAGGGTATGGGCATATCTTAGGCTGTGTACAAAAGATGGCTTAATATTCCAAGAGCTTTGTGTAGGAAAAAAAAATAATTGTATGCTGGGAGGCCAGTTTACAACCCCTGAAGAGATCATATTTCACCATGGAGTAATAGAGTTTCCCCTCTATGAGCAGTGTAAAATTCCCCTTTTGAGTGCTTCACAAGGGGGTGTGGGCACAGCAAGTGCCAGTTAGCATGGAAGGGAATTGCTTGCAACTCACTCCCCACATGATCCAAAGGGGAGCTGTATGCTTTGTGGCAAGTGTACTACTCATCAATGAACGCCAGGATATGGAATGGTATACATCAGCCTTTTGCACCTGGCATTCCATTTATGCCCACACCATTGTGGGCTGTTCAGAATTTTTTTATTTCTGCCCAGGGTACATCTCCAAATGGGTTCATCCAGTATTGGGTGTAAGGCATGCCCACACCCTGGCTGGGCAGCCAGCAAACGCCTAGTGGGCTTTCCAGCAAGGGATCAACTGCATTTTTTTGGCTTGTGCAAGGATGTGGGCATAAATCAAGTGAAATCTGTTTTGAAGCTTCATTTTGGAAAAAATAATGGGGGGTTGGCATAAATAATATGCATGATGTGTTTTCAACCTGCTTGCACCAAATTTCAATTGAAAACATTGGGTGCAGGAGTATTGGTGACACACAACTTTAAGCTTTCCCCAAGACCTCTTAAATTGACATTCCATTATCCTTGGCCTCAGATTTCAGGAAAGAATAGCTGTGTGGTTGATGAGCCACTAAGAACCATGAATATTTCAACTTGCTTGGCATCAGAATACAGCAAATTACATCACTAGGCTCAGGCCAACTGATCATAGTGGAAATTTACTGCAATATAATTACAGAGCTTATTATTACACAATCTTGTGTGTTATATTTTGTATTTCTGCACATAATTTGATGTACATGCTCATCCCCTTTCTCATCAATTCAATGTTTGAGAATAGCTTATGGGTTGGATTAGCCTGGGTGTATATTCACATATTTTTCAGATGACATTTTTGTGCTTGAAATCCTGAAAAGAATCAACTGAGTCAATACAAAATTCCTGCAATCAAAAAATATTTATGAGCAGCCTTTCCTGCCCATCTGTTTTCTTCTTCCACCATCTCAAACACCCATTTCAATTCTTCATGAATCCATCCATACATCAATTGATCCATCCATCCGTGACATCACCACAAGAATTCTCCAATATGTCTACATAACCTTTACACAGCAAACACCCACCCTGTATTCCATGTGCTCAGCCCGCTGAGCCCACTGGAGATGAGGCAATGGCTGATCCAGTACATACCAAACCCACATCCTCAATTCCATCTTCTCAGCTTTCTGAGCCCTCTGGAGATCACCCAAATTCTGATTTCCCAGGAATAATAACCCCAGCCCATCAGTCCTCTTTTCAAATAGTCATATTTTCCTCACTTGCTGGCAAGACCTCCCTTAGCCTTTCTTCCACCACCCCCAGAATGGGTCAAATTTGTAGGCACTGTATCATCACCAATGCCCCATGCTGCACCAATCCCCCCCCCCCGACTCAGACCAGTGGTTTCATGACGACACAGGAAGCCTTGGTTGTCTCAAAGTATAACTTCCTGCCCAATAGTAAGAAAAAAATTGGAAATATCCTTAAACTTTCTGATGACAAATCACTGCCACAATCAGTTCAAGACATGGTGGTCAAGGCCTGTAAGGGTCTTCAAGATGAAATGGCCTGTGAGTTGAAAAACTTGAATTCTAGTCTAAAAATTGGCTGATCCTCATTTCTTCCTTCACCAGTGGTTGAAAATGGTGAAGAGCTCCCTCTCAAGGAGGATATCAGCTTACTGATAACAGGAAATTTGCCATCCTTTAGCTAAAGCAAGTGATATTGTTGTTGGAAAAATAATAATTCCAAGAAAATTACGTACAAATTCTCAAATGATTGATTTGGAAGCAAGTGTAAATTTTGAGTGGTTTGGTGGGATTAAATTGATTTAAATATAGTTTTTCAAGAGGGTCCACAGTTTATCAAAACAGGGGATCTTTATTGGATAACAACCACTCTTCAAAGGGCTCTTTTGAACCATGTAAAGATCTTGGGACAATGAGGTCCTAAGTGATTACTAAAAAGGGGTTACTCAAGGGGATTGGGTGGACCGGTTGACTCACCGAACTTATTCCTGGAGGAAAGGAGCAGATAAATTACTAATTGAAGCAGACAATCCAAGAAACTTGCAGAAATTCACGGTTGAAAGGGTCTCAGGACAATTTGTTAGGTATTATTGCTGATTTTCTTCAATTGAATTAAAAATTGGTTAGAATTAATCATTATACTATCAGAATGAGGCCATAAATCACTTTTTTATCTTGAATAAACATTTGATCACTTATTACAAGGGGTCTGGATTGATTACTTAAAAATTACTGCTGTTCAAACCCTCTAAAAGGGACTGTTTATATATTTTTCTGAGGTAATAAGATTGTCAGCGTATGTAGAGAGGGTTGTGCTTGTGTGCTGAGGATGCAAGGATAGCCATGGCTAGTTTAGCGCATAGTCTTGGTGCTGTCAACTGACTAGCCTTGCCTTTTTCATATTTCCATGTGAAATAATTGTCAGAAGGTATACAAATATCAATTTGTTATTTTTATAGTTCAGAAATATTTACTTATTTTGTATTATTTTTTTTGAGTGGCATGGGTAGAAGTGGGTATTTGTAGATTCACGCCATATTCTGCACATCTTAGTAATTTTTAATAATTTTTTGGTAGACTTCTTCATGTGTTTTGTGGTTAATAAAGATTTGGAAATCTTATTTAGGTTACAAACTTCATTATTGTTTTTCACAATTCATTTGCTTTAATATTTTGATTATCATATTTTTATTCAATTTTCTTAGGTTTCAAACATTTCCCTATCCATAAGTAAACTTGTTATATATGTATGATGTACGCATGCAAGTTGTAGCATGTTCCTGCAATACCTGGCTGTTAGAATTAGCATGACTGATGTTGACGCACGCAGGCTTGACAGCTGCATTCAGGAATCTGTCATCAGTCGTTTTTCATGCGGTTTTCTTGACATGTGCCTACATACTGAGTTTCAGGCATGTGTACCCTTGCTATATGAATGGAGGGCTGCGGGTGGGTATTGTGACATAACACAAATCCGGCTGTTACTCCTAAAATATACACATCACCTCAATTCTGACTGAGTTTTAGGTGTGAAACCTATACATGGCATTATGTGTGAAATATTAGAATGGCCAAAAGGTGCCATGGTGGTTTTGTGGTTTATTGGTCTTTTCTTCTGAAATCATTTAATAAATGTAAGGAGTTGGAATTAAAGGGTGGGGTCAGTGAGTGACCCTAATTTTTTTTGGGTGGGGAATCCATTTCTGCAATAATATATATGGAATTGCCACTCCTTCCAATTTTATTATTTCTTTTTGGTTTTTGATCTGCTTTGACAGGTTGCTCTTGTCAACTAGAAAGCTGACAGAGGAGGTTGAGATTGGGTCCGGGAAACTTCTTGCCAAAAGAGGGGCTGCAACTGCAACTGCAAAGCTAAACAAGAAGAGGCATAAATTTGTGCCCTTGATGGAAATTGATAAAGAGAAAATTACCCCAGGCTCCGGTTTATGACTCCTGACTGTGCTGGCCTCAAGCTCATCTGTGGAGGGGAAAGGTCCTTTAAGGCTGCCCTTCTGAGTGTTTACAAAATTATTTAAATGTAGCCAAAATAAAGGTCCAGAAACTTGTGAATGAGAAATGAATGGGAAAGGATAAGTTTGATATTAATTTGTAGCTATGAAAAACACTATCTGAGGCAAGATGGGGCGGGGAAAGACTTGAAAAGAAATGGGTTAAATTTTTTTCAGAGTTCAATAGAAAAAGGCATTTGTAGGTAAAAACACCCACAAGCTAACAACTCTGGTTGTTGGCAGAAGATTAGTAAACATCAACTCAATCCCAACCAACCTCCAAGTTCTCAATGATCCTGCCCAACTCTGTAATCAAGCTCTTGAAGGGTACCCAAAAACTGTGGGTGGTTGTTCAAACAAAGAAATTTGTTTTATGGAGCTCTGGAAGCAAAAAAATGAAAGATTTGATGAAGAATAACCCAACACTTATCAAGGGACTCAAGATAAGCATGGCTGAATTCAACTTGGAAGAAATAAAGAAAGGTTTAAAAATCCAGGTTTCAAGCTGAAAGAAACCTCTCAGTCAAACATGAATGGTTCCAGAAAGGCAATCAAAGAATGATCAAGACCATTATTTTCAAAAAACAGATTGAGGAGTTGTATAAAACACTCAAGAATTCAATAAAATTAATTCTTCATAAAAAAGCAAGGATATTGGTTTCTGATAATTGATGTAGTCACAGAGGAACAGACCAAGGATTTGAGTATGGAGGCTCAAGGATTGAGGGGAAATCAGAGATATACCCGGGATAAAGATGGAGGATAGATTTTCACAGATGATGGATCAGATTTTATTGATGCAGATGACAATGATGACATCAAAATTATCCATGACAATAAAAGATATGATTCTTATATCATGGTATCATTAGTCAAATGTCAGGGGACAGCCCCCCTTTTATGGGAAAGAATCCCTGTAGACTACTTAAAAGAGATGACACAATGTGAGCAGAAATAAAATGATCATTTTTTTTGAGATGATGGTATCAGTAAATCAAGCAATGAAAAAGCAAAAAAAAATGGCAACAGGTAGCTCATGAAATGTGAAAAAAAAGATGAAGGAAAAGAAAGCCAGCCCATGTCAAGGATGAAAGGGTGTAGCAGATGGGGGCTGGCGCCTTTGTGATTCAAGGTTGCGCAAGAGGTCACAGATAATGATAATAGGCAATGGTAGGTAATTGGGAACAGGTGAAAATACTGATGGCCACAAGAATTGTAGGGGATAGAAGGATGGCAAGAAAAAGCTCCAACAACCAGGGCAACAGCTTGCGGGTTCTTCGGATGTAAAATTTTGCTTTTTCCCCCTCTCCAAGTTGGGAGGATGGGATGATGACTGTGAGGGATAACATTGGGGGTGATCAGTCCAAAGGGGGAAGGTGGTCAATTGCTGTTGGCAAAGTTAGTCTTGGGGAGGAAGGTGGGAGGATTGAGAGGCTGGCGGTTTCTGATGGGCATTGGAAGGTTGGCTGGCAATGACACCCATGATAGAAAGCCCCAACCGTTCGACAGATGCTGGCACTGACAGCCGCAAGCAACAGCTTGTGGTCCTTCAGATGAGAAAATTGAAGTGATTGGGAAAATGATGTTGGCCATTGGCTGGCCTGATAAAGGAGGGATTGAGCAATGGTGGTGAATGGCCAGATTGCCATCTGTGCTTCATTGCTCTAATTTTTTGGCGGGGGAGTTGATGGAAAAAACGTTGATGAGGAGATCAATTATGATGTGAATTGCGGGCACTTGGCCACAAATTTGGGGCGCAAGCACAACAAAAATGAGCTGATTGGAGGATCTGGTTATTTAAACTCCCTGGAGAGCCCTTCCTAGATTGCTAGGACATGGATAAGTTGGGGAGGCAGAAAATGGAGGATTTTGCATGGAGATAAAGAATTTTTTTTGATGATAGCCAGAGGAAAAAAAATATATATATACATAATTTGAAAGTATCCCTTTATTTTTGAGGTTTCCCAAATTTGTAACCACATCTCTCCCCAACTTACAGATTTTCCTTAAGTTTCATCTCAATTTTGAAGATATTAGGAAAAGGAGGAATACCATGAAATTGAAACAGAAGAATGGTCATTTCTTGATCTTGAGAGTTATTGAAGAGTCAAAAAAATTCTTGATCCATCCAAAAGGGCCCTAGAAGCCACAGATTTAAAAAAAAAGGACGTCCCAGGTACTTCCTTATGTGACATACAGTAGAGTTTCAGAACAAAAACTGAGACAATGACCCTGGTGGTGCATAATTCGGAGGACTTACTTTTACCCTAAATTGCATCCACAACAATGAAAATTCTTGAATTTATCAGAAGAGAACCTTCTACCAACTGAGTACCATCCACCTTTTTGAAAACATAAGATCCACCTCTGACTTGGAAAACTAACCATGAGGACTATACCAACAATTAGAGAAAATATTTCCCCACTGGATCTCCAAGGATTGATTATAATCTAAAACTTGTTCAGCAGGATTGAAGTGATCCCTGATTTGATTCAAGTGCTTATCTTTCCAATGCTGAACTGATTTATCTCTTGATTCCATAACATTCCAATTAAACTCATCACAAAGAACTCCACTATGCTCAAGTTCCTTGGATCTAGAAACTAATAGATCAGTGGTTGAAGACACCTCCTCCCATGGG
Organism: Puccinia polysora; assembly: GCA_025617555.3. Classification (NCBI taxonomy): domain Eukaryota; kingdom Fungi; phylum Basidiomycota; class Pucciniomycetes; order Pucciniales; family Pucciniaceae; genus Puccinia; species Puccinia polysora. The sequence continues at coordinate 16,523,746 of CM062628.1, forward strand.
ATATGCAAGAATAATACTATTTTCAGATCAAAAGGAATAACTAGTTTTTGACCAAGGATTATTTCATAAGGTGAGTAGCCAGTGGTATTTTTTGTTGAGATTTGATCAGAAAAGAGGAAAAGAGGAAGCAACTTGAAACAATTCTTGCCACTTTCACCAGCCAGTTTAAAAAGTTCAGCGTTCAAAGGAACATTGCCTTGTTCCAACATTCCTTGGACTTCAGGACAAAAATTAGTAGTAAATCTATGTTTTCAAGGAAGAGATTGGATAATTTCAGCAAGTTTTACACCAAATTCACAGCCACCATCAGTAGAGTAAGATTGAGCCAAGTTTTAATGCATTGTCCAAGTTTCATGAAGGAAAGCTGCCCCTCATTCAGAGCTAATATTTGGAACAAATTTGGCTTAAACCCATCCAGAAAAATAAAATCTAGCCACAATGAGATACTTAGAACCACTTGCCTCAATATAAAATAAATCCATAGAAATCATCCCAAAGACAGTTGACTCCCCATTAGGATAACCAATTTTGGCTTGAAACCTAAGATCACAGTTTTGAAAAACTTCACAACTCTTGCACAATTGGGAGATGGATTTCTTCAGAGATGGCCACCAGTATTGTTTGGATAATCACCAATAAGTTTTGATTTCCCCATGATTACCAAGAACTTTGTGGAAACTTAAAAATTTTTTAAAAGGACTAGTTAAAATAATTAGAGCACAAGGATTTCATTGGTTCATAAGCCTAGAGTCTTGTAAAAATAAATGAGAGGAATTTCTTTGAGGGATCAAAATTCTTCAGCGGTGTTATCAGGAGGTCTTGGAAAATTCAAAAGGTACTGCTCTATTTTAAGCCAGAGCCATTGCCAAAATCCAGAATAATTTTGTGAGGAGAAGGAGAAGACAGGATGAATTAAAGGTTATTTTTCATCAAAATCCATTCCAAAATCACATTTTTCATCTACAGGAGGATGTTGGGATAAAACATCAGTCATGGTGAAAGATTTTCAAGGCCTGTTTCCCTGAGAAGCATCCAGTTGTGGGATTTAAATCCTTCAAATGTGTCAGCTTGCTACTATTGCAAAGCAAGCTGCAAAAGTAACAAAAATAACATAAAAATAATAATAATACAATTAACCTAAGAAGGAGTAGAAAAGCCATAAATATTATTACAGATGAAAAACCTTATTTTAACCCATCAGTGCACGTCTCAAACAGATACCCAAAGGATTTAATAATATACTAGTGAGTTTTATTATCCTTTCTCTGTTGTGGCAGCTTGGTTACAAGGCCCTGCCACCCCACTTTGTATTTTATATACATATTATCTTTGGGTAAAATATCCTTTAAATGAAAGAGCCCAAAGTAACCAGGACTGCGTGTTTTCATACTGAAATCCCTGGAGAGAGGTGTTAAAGATCCCCAATATAATTATGGCCCCTCTATAAAAATATTTAATCATCAATTTATTCATATTGATTTAAAACAATAAACCACAACCAAACCACTTAACCTTTCAATAAGCTTAATACAAATATATTACGGATTTTTGCTGCATTTATTAAATAATATATTTAATGTTTATTTTATCACCTCTGGTAGCTAAAGCATAGAAAGGGTCTTGGCATCCAGGAGGCTGACAATTGGGAGTCTGGACTGGAAATATTTGATTTTATTATATTCAATATGTTGAAGTTATATGCTGGAGTTCTACTTATTTATTTACTTTATTTACTTTATATTTATTAGTTTTATTTTTTATTTTTCATTTTTATTACTATTTATTTCTATCCCTTTTCCATTATTTAATTTCTAGCCAATTCCACGACACGCGCGGGTTAGAGATCTTAGTCATTTTACCCACTAATAGTGTTACGCGCGTGCCACTGAATATGCATATTCAATTTGGTAGCTCTTCTCCTGTTGGCTATGATCTGGCTCTTGGCCCGAAACTTCCTCTTTCTTTTTTTACTCGCCGGACCTTCTCTTTTATTTTTTCCTCATAACTATTATACGAGATCAAGAGGCAAGAGAACAAGTCTGGTCGTCGAAAAGGTCTTTTAAGTAATTTGGTGCAATCTTTCTTTTTTTTCTTTTCTTAAGTCTCCTTATTCTAATCGTCGTGGCTCTCATTCTTAGTCCGAGGCGTGTATTGGAGGTTGTTGGAATCATACTGGAGTAGTTTTTTTGTTTCATTTCCACTACTTGGATTCTGGTTTATTACTTCTTTTAATCAAAAATCTGGAGAAAATAAGAGAAATATTCCTTCACAATTAACAGTTGAATACAGGTACACTTCATCTCTATCTCTCATACCAGAAACCAAGATGACCGACTCCTTAACGGCAACCATATTCAAGACGGCTTTAGAGGCTATTCCTTTGCTAACTCCCAACAATTTTTTGATATGGCAAAATCTCGTCATCAACATGATGGATCTTCAAGAGGGCTTGTTTTCAAAACTTACCAAGAAAAATACCAATGCCGCTGGAAACACAATCGGTCTCTCCAATACGGAGAACGCCAGAATAAGAACTATTCTCACTTCTAAGCTTGAAACCATCGTACAAGCAAACATCATAACCACGGAAAACAAAGAGGACGCGCATCAAATATGGGCCAATATTAACGAATACTTCACCTCGAACAATGCCTCTAATCGTGCCAGAGTGTTCAAAGAGTTTCTTCGAGCTCCCCTTTCTCCATCCGATATCCCTGGATTTATCACCAACACAAAAACCTCCATCTTGCGCTTGCATGACGAAGGAATCGACTTACCTACCGACATTTTAGCCTATCTAATCCTTGAAAAGCTTCCCGCCAACCTAGATAATTTAGTACCACAAATCACGCACTCGGACAGGAAGATTACCCCGGATCAAGTACTTGAACATCTTTGAATGCATAACAATAATCAATTCCTAAATAGAGATCCTGATAATTTCAAAATAGAGGAGAATACAACTTCTGTTTCTTTTCTCAGTTCTAATATGAAGGCATGCAACAAAAAATGGCATAATCCTAAGGCTAACCATCCAGAAGGCCGTTGCTGGAAATTGTACCCGCATCTCAGACCTTCCTTTCCGAGAAAGAAGAAAATGGGAGTCTCCGAATTGAATGAAGCTACTGCTGTCAGCTCTTTTCACACAAGCTCAATTTTTCTCCCGAATACATTTGTGCTAGATTCTGAGTCCTCCAAGCATATCGTGTCTAACGCAAAATATTTCTCTCTATTAGACCAATCACTGACTGGATTTATATCAACAAGCTCTGGGAAAGATTCTCTTAGGTATGATGGTGTGGGGACTGTGAAGCTGATGGATAAGGAAGGTCAAGCAATATCTCTGTTGGATGTGTTTTACTCACCTGGGTCGACTGCAAATCTGTTGTCTATGCAATTGCTTGTAGTTGATGGTTTTAATGTTAATTTTGGCACTGATGACTTTTCTATTCAGAAAATGAACTGGAAGAAAACTGGAACCTATCAGTGTAACATTCCTCTTCTCTTCTTCAACAAAGCGCAACTTAATAAAATGTCCTTTCTCACCCATGACGAAGTCATTCATAAATCCCTGGGACATGCAAGTTACAGTAGGATACGTCAAAGGTTAGGTATTCCTCTAAAGAAGGAGTCAACATGTGATGCCTGTGCAATCAGCAAGATTTCGAAGACGCCATTCAACAACAAGCATGGACGTGCGGAGAGACATTTTCAAGAATTACATTGCAATCTTGTGGGGCCCATTCACCCTCTTAGCATTAACGGCGACGCTTACTTTCTTACCATAGTCAATAGCTGTACCCGATTCTTCACAGTGGTACCAATCAAGAGCAAAAACAAAGTAGCTAACTTTCTACCTCTTCTCATCAACGTCGAATCAAAGAGATTCAATTATAGTCCAATGATCCTCCACTCTGATTGCGGCACCGAGTTCTGGAACTCTACTCTCTCGAAGTATTGTGCAGAGAACAACATACATCAGACATTTCCAATGGGCACTCACCGCAACAAGAATGGGCTCGCTGAACGTCTTAATTGACTTATCCTAGAATCACTTCAAACCGTTCTCTACGACTCTCAACTGAATAAAAATCTTTGGCACATCATTATTAAATCGTGCGCTCTTGCGCTTAACCACTTACCATCACACAAATCTAAGAAGTCTCCGTATGAATTATTCAACGGAAAGTTGCTGAAAATCAATTATTTTCATCCCATTGGTAATCCGGTTACGTATATCTACAAGGATAGGCCATCATTCTCCAAGTTGGAACCTCAAGGTCTGTTGGGAAGGCTTGTTGGTTATGATGATGACTTACTGTCATACAGAATTTTGACGACCAATCACAAGATAATTGACACCAAACATGTCACTTTCCTAGACTTCAACTCCAATGTCAAAAAGCTATCCAATGACATCGACATTGACGTTGGCAACTGGTGCAATGACTCACTTACGGTGAACACTAATCCAGTCAATTCAGTAAGCGACTCAAATTTAAACATTTCTCAATTCCCAATCATTAATGAGACTCTCCCCATGGAGAACACTTCCAATACAACTCATGCTGTTTCGGAGATATCAACTGAAGTTTCTGAATCACCTCCATCAATTCCCACTGGTTATAATCTCCGAGTACGGACAGCCTCAATCAAACCTCCCAAATATTCTTATGGATTGTTCGCAGGTAAAGGTGATGACTGGCTTGCCAAAAGAAAAGCTGAGTTGGATGAAATAGAATCCAAGGAAGTGTTGGAGGACTCTGAGATTGAACCTGACCGTTATCTTAGAACCATGTGGGTAGACAGGGTCAAACCGGCCACCAGTCTTTCTCCTGAAAAACAAAAATCTCAACTATGCATCATGGGCAACCTGCAAACCCCTGGAGTTGACTTTGGCAAAACGTATGCTCCGACTGGAAAGTTCAATACTCTTCTCCTTCTTATGTTGTGTGGGTTGGATCATAATCTTGAGTTACAACAATTCGACGTCAAGGCCGCCTACCTTTTTGCTCCACTAGAAGAAGACATTTACATTCTCACGCCAAAGGAAATCTCTCGGTCCGCAAAGTTCCTTAAACTGCGTAAATCTCTATACGGTCTACAACAGGAGCCCTCAAATTGGTACAATACTCTGACCACCTGGTTGGAAAGCATTGGACTGGTTCAGTCTGACGCTGATCCTTGTTTTTATACTCATGCTTCTCGACTTCTCTATATCTTCTTTCATGTAGACAATCTGGATGTAGCCGTGGACGTCAACTGGTTCAAGAAGGAATTTCTGCTCAAGTTTCCACAATCGTCAGCTCATCCACCCGACACCATACTTGGAATGGAGTACTCACGTAAGGGCAACTCTGTCGCTTTAAGCCAGTCCAAGCTCATTCAAAAAACCCTTGATGAATTGCAGCTCTCCAATGTGAAACCGGTTCTCACTCCATTGACGCCGGGGATCCAATTAGTTCCAGCCTCAGAAGATGAACGGGCCGAGTTTGACAGGCTTGGAGTGAACTTCCGAAAATTCACCGGCATACTTAACTACTTAGCCTGCCTTACACGACTGGATATCTCAGCCGCAGCCTTGATTCTTTCCCAATTTAATCAAAATCCAGGTATAACTCATTGGAAGGAGGTGGTTCATGTGTGGAATTATTTGGCGGGTACTCTGGATTCAGACTTGATTTTACATCCTCGAGGGGCAGAACCCTTACGCATCTACACGGACTCAACCTGGGCACACGATCCTCATACGCAGAGGTCGCAAACAGGGTACATAATCTTCTGGAGATCTACGCCTATTGCCTGGAAAAGTAGGAAGCAGTGCAACATCGCTCTCTTGTCTACAGAGGCCAAGCTGAATGCACTCAGCAATGGTGCGCAGGAATCAATGTGGATTGAGTCAATCATTTCTGACTTGTGGCAAGACTCACTTAACAGGCTGCCTGCGTTTTTCGTGGACAACAAGGGCCTAGTTGATAAGCTAAAGCATTTTGGTTCAAACTCTAAAACAAAATACATCGACATGAAACTCAAGTGGCTCCAAGACCAACTTACCTCTGGAAAGATTCATATCAATCTCATCACCACGGACTCAATGATTGCAGATTCACTGACAAAAGAGTGCAGCAAACAAAGTCTGAAACTTCTAACGTCTGCGTGTTTTGATTTGGGATTGCACTGAATTATGGGGGGGTGTTGAAGTTATATGCTGGAGTTCTACTTATTTATTTACTTTATTAACTTTATCTTTATTAGTTTTATTTTTTATTTTTTATTTTTATTACTATTTATTTCTATCCCTTTTCCATTATTTAATTTCTAGCCAATTCCAAGACACGCGCGGTTTAGAGATCTTAGTCATTTTACCCACTCATAGAGTTACGCGCGTGCCACTGAATATGCATATTCAATTTGGTAGCTCTTCTCCTGTCGGCTATGATCTGGCTCTTGGCCCAACTTCCTCTTTCTTTTCTTACTCGCCGGACCTTCTCTTTTATTTTTTCCTCATAACTATTATACGAGATCAAGAGGCAAGAGAACGAGTCTGGTCGTCGAAAAGGTCTTTTAAGTAATTCGGTGCGATCTTTCTTTTTTTTCTTTTCTTAATTCTCCTTATTCTAATCGTTGTGGCTCTTATTCTTAGTCCGAGGCGTGTATTGGAGGTCGTTGGAATCATACTGGAGTAGTTTTTTTGTGTCATTTCCACTACTTGGTTTCTGGTTTATTACTTCTTTTAATCAAAAATCTGGAGAAAATAAGAGAAATATTCCTTCACAATACCTTGGACCAGACATTTCATTTAAAAATAAATCAAAGATAAATTTATCTGACTTTATAACCGTGATTTATCATTAAATTCTTTTGCAGTGTATTTAAAAACCAATTCAGAATTAATAATCTATTATTTAAATCTTTTAAACATAAGGAAAGAAGGATATCTTTAAAATTATAAAACTACTGGTTAGAAAGCTTTAACTCAAGCTGAGCAACTTAATATCTCTTCTGCGCGTAAACAATTAGATAAACACCTTGAACAAGAAGATCTTGAAAGGCGCATCAACGTTCAGGCCCTATTAAGGAAACATAAAGCTTGGAAGAAATACCCTATAAATTACTTGTTGAAATATAAAAGCAAGTATAAAACTTGTATTGCCATATTATTTTTTCAAATAATAATATTGATATATTTTATTAAAAAATATCATTAATTTTTTATCAGTGAACCCTCCTATTGCAGAAACCACGGCCACTGAAGTTGATTTATTGGATCAAGAAATCCCAGATATATCTGGACGCCCGGAAAATATTGATTGGGCAGGTGAAGACCTCATTGGAACACACCAAGACCCCGTAGGATTACCTAAAAAGGATCAATTTAATCCCAATAAATTCTTGGTACCTTTGAACATCAACTTATGTTAGTTTTGAATAAAACTTATTTTTATGGATTTTTCCTGTAAAATAGTTATAAAAATATTATTCAAAAATAAACAGAAATAAAACAAGAGCCTCAGGGAGAATTCCCTCCTATGGATCTTTGCCAACAGCTCCCAGTAACCGTGAGACCACCAATAAGGACAATCCTGAAGGGATTGGAACCCATGAATCAAATGTTGATGGACAAGGAGCAGCACCAATTACTTCTGCCCAATCACAACCTAATGCTGGAGAAGGGATTAGAATGAAGCCACCCTCCTTTACAAAAAGATTCCCTGCAGCTACCCCAGCAGAATCTTGCCAAGAAAGGCAGGATCAAAGACTTAGTCAAAGAGGACGTCAAATATTCCAAGGAGGACATGGTGTCTATGAAAAAGATAATCTCCCAGGCAAAGGCCACCCAGATAGCTCTTCAGAAAATGATTCAAAGGAAAGAGGTAGAATCCTACGTAGAAAAGTGGAATCTTTGGGATCAATTAGCCCAACTGAAAGGCAAAGGATCAAGAAAAAAAGAGATGCTCTTCCCATCCCAAACCAAAGGGAAAGAAAGACTGGGATTGGATAATATCCCTAGCTCAAAAATGGAAAAAGGTTTACAACAATTAGCTTCTAATTCTGAGCCCAAACAAACCTCTGATGTAATTACTTCCTTTTCTAATAATATATGCATAATTTCAAAATTGCCTGTGAAAATTTGGACGGTTTTTATACCCAAATGGATATATTAACCTCAGTATTAGCCAAATTGATTAATAACCAAACAAAGACGGTAGGAATGGAAGAAATCAAAGAACATACAGAACAGTTATTGGAAAAAATTAATCAAGTTAGGATCAGACAGACTTGAACAGTTGAGAATATTTTATCAGGAATGCAAGAAGATTTTATTATGTCTTTCCACCCCTTAAAAGAAGAATTGGTAACCACTACTAACAGCTCTATTCTATCCCTTAGTGAAAAACTGGATTTTCTTAATAGAAAAGTGGACCTGCAACTTAATCTGATCAAAAATTGTCTTAGATACTTAAAATTCTGTCTGACCAACCCCTTGGGGAGTACCACAGAGGAACCAAAACCTTCCAGACAAACCACTACTCCTTATTCACCACCCTTATTAGGAATGCATATGAGTGACACCTTTAGGCCTAGTCCTACCCCTGGGATGGAGCAAGCCCTCAAACTATTACCCCCTGTTTCTGAATTGCTCAAGTTCTCCGGTGAAGGACAATACAATCCTATCAATTTTATCAAATTTATTGACTACACTATTAACTCTTATGACCTACCAGAAGCTCAAGCTTTAGTCAGGCTTCCCAGAATATTTGAAGGAGTAGCATTGGACTGGTTAATCAGTAAAAGAGAAGAAGTAGGATCCTTACCATGAAATTCTTGGAAACCTCTGATTAAAAAAAAATTTGGTTCTAGAATATGGAAAAGAAAAATGATAAATTTCAAAAATTCCTCTTTGGACCCCTCCAAGGATAAATCTCACAAATGGTGCTTGGAACAGAAGAAAAATTTGGATTGCTTTTATCCAGATCCTGATAAAGAGGAAGTCAATGAAAGACTCCGCAACCTGTTTCATGGCAATCTTAACCATAGTGTAAGATGTAGGATGAGTATGGATGCTGACTTGCCAACTCTAATCAATGTGCTAGAAGAAGTAATAGACTTTAATGGGTTAGACAAGAAAGCCTCTTCTAGACCCAAAGAGAACCATAACATTCAAAAAACCAGAGAACAACCTCCTCTGATGAATACCTCTGATAATAAGAAACCAAATGAGAATAGGGATAAAGAGAGGATACCTGCAACCTGTTGGAATTGTAACAAGACTGGGCATATGACACAAGACTGCCCATTAACAAAAAGAAAGATATCAGTCTTGGAAGGAGAGCAGGATTTTAAGGGAATAAGAACTATGAAGATAAAGCTGATACTGAAGGATCTCTTTGTGAATGTGAATTGGTCCTGACAAACCCTGTTAATTTTATACAAGTAGATATAGGCTCTTATGTAGAAATCAATAACATCCATGGGGATTCTAGCTTGCCCCAACAATGGGATCCTACCATAATTCCTAGACATTTTAGGGAAGTCAAACCATTAACAGTTCAACCTATGAGTGGGAAAAGTTATACTACTGGTCAAAATTTTTATGCAACAGGATTTTATAAAAACAGACCTATAAGGTTATTACTGGATAGTGGAGCCTTTTGCTCATGTGTATGTCCTGAATTCTTAAAAAAATGGGAAACCAATTGGAAAGAACACCTTCTGCACGTCCCAAAAGCCAGGTTCAGCTCTTGCAACTTTACCATGAATGCTATTGGAGTATGGACTGCTCCTATAATACAACCTGATACTAAAGGATCTTTGAGGATATAAGTGGAATTTTTAGTATTGCTCAACAGACTATGTGACTACCTGATACTGGGTAATGATGCCTTATGTCTATATGGTATAGATGTGTTCCAGAGTAAAGGGAGATACTTCAAAGTAGGTGGTAATTGGGAAAAGAAGTTTAAGATATGCACCATTCAGTATAACTTCCCCTCCTCTACTTATCAAAAGCATTTAGAAGACTTTGACCAAGAATATGTCTCTCAAGCAGCTCTGAATATAAAAATTTCTGAGGAACAGAAGAAAGATATATTAAAAGTCTGCTTTGAGAACCAGAATGCTTTTGGTACTAAAGATCATCCCATTGGTGATATTAAAGGACATGATATGGTATTTAAATTGAAAATTAAGCCTCCTTATCCTCCAAACTTAAGAATGCCAGCCTATCCTTCTAATCCTAAGTCTAGAAAAGCTCTTGAGGAACATATCCAAGAGCTAATAGACTTACAAGGATTAAGGAAAGTGGGGCATAATGAACAGGTAGATGTGACCACACCTGTAATCATAGCTTGGCATAGTGACAAGTCAAGAATGGTAGCAGACTTCAGAATGCTCAAAAATTGTACTCAAGCAGATTATAATCCTATACCCCCAATGGATCATGCTTTGAATCAATTTTCCAAGGCCGAGTACATCACTACTATGGATATGCTTAAAGGTTTCAACCAGATACCAATAAGCCCTGAAAGCAGGAAGTTTATGAGAATAATCTGTCATTTGGGAATATATGAATATATTAGGATGTCCTTTGGTATAAAGAATGCTTCATCACACTTCCAGAGAACAATGGATACAGTTTTAGGTACATAAATCAGAAAAAGATGGATGATGGTATATATAGATGATGTTATCATATACTCCAATGATTGGGATACTCATATTAACCAAGTAAGATTAGTACTCCAGAGGATCTCCAGAGCAGGATTGAAGGTGTCCATGAAGAAATGCAACTTTGTCCACGGATAATTGAAAGCCTTAGGACATATAGTATCTTGTCTAACTGTAGCTGCCAATCAAAATATGATAGCTACTGTCATGAATAGACCTATGCCTCAAAAAAAAATAGAGTTACTTTCTTTCATTATTTCTTGCAGTTATTACAGACAATACATACCAAAGTTTGCTATGCTAACTAAGAGTCTTTATGAAGTATGCAACAAAAACACTCTTTTTGAAATGACTCATGAGAGACTGAAAAACTATGAGGAACTAAAAATAGCTATGACCTCTACTCCTTTACTCATCCAACCAGATGACTCCAAGCCCTTCAAACTGTAAATTGACTCCTGCATGGAAGGGTTAGGAGCTGCTCTACATCAAGAAAGGATAGAAGAAGACAGACCAGTAGAGAAACCAGTACTCTTCATATCTAGACAAATCAAAGATACAGAAAAGAGATATGGAGCCAGTCATTTGGAATGTTTGGAACTAGTATGGGCTTTAGAAAAGCTACACTATTACTTAGAAGGAACCACTTTTCAAGTAATCACAGACTGTAATGCTGTAAGAACTGTTATGAACATGAAAACTCCCAGAAGGAATATTCTCAGGTGGCAAGATTCTATACAACAGTATAGAGGTCAGATGACCATAGTGCATAAAGCTGGAGCTAAACATCAAAATTCTGATAGTCTAAGTAGGAATGCTTTGACGAATGACTCTAACAATCCAGATCAAAATGCTGATAGTCTAAGTAGGAATGCTTTGACTAAACACTCTAACAATCCAGAATATGACCCTGAATATCAAGATATTTTTCCTATCCTGAACATCAATCTTTTTGAATTGAATGCTCCAATAATGGAAATCCACTTATGTGAATTAGATACTGTTTCTTCAACCTAGTAAGGGACAACTACTCTCCTGAAATCAAGCTTCTGATTACCATTATGGAATGTGATACCCAGAAGCAGCTCTGATAAATAGTCTACCTGCTTCATTAATTAAAACCTATAAAGCAGGAGGGTTCACCTTTTGGGATGGTCTCCTTTACTACAGACACAAACATTCCAGTGTATTAGTACTAAGCAACAAAGAAAATATACAACATATACTCCAGGAATGCCATGACAACTGTTCATCAGGGCATATATCCACAGAAAGAACTTTAGAGAAAGTAAAACAAACAGCTTGGTGGATAGACTGGAAAGAAATCACTATTAAATATGTTACTAGCTGTGAAACCTGCCAAAAATCTAATGAAAATACTGGAAAAAGGTTTGGACTCTTACAGAAAATCTATGAACCTACAACCAGATGGGAAATTGTTCATATGGATTTTGTCACCGGCCTCCCCCCTTGAGGTACCATTCCTATAACTCTGTCCTATTTATAGTTGGCAGATATTCTAAGAAGGCAAAATTCTTCCCTAACCACAAAGAAGATAGTGCTATGGATGTAGCTTTACTATTCTGGAACAGGATCATAGCTGATGTGGGTATACCCAAGATTATAATAAGTGACAGAGACCCCAAATTCACCTCTGAGTTTTGAAGGAATCTACCTGATGTACTGGGTACTTCTCTAGGATTTTCTACAGCATACCATCCCCAAACTGATGGATTAGCTGAAAGAATGATACATACCCTAGAAGATATGTTAAGAAGGTTCTGTAGCTTTGGTCTAGAATACAAAAACTCAGATGGTTATTGCCATGATTGGGTAAGCCTACTCCCAGCCCTAGAAATGGTTTATAACATCAGTAAAAATTCTACTACCAAAGAAGCTCCTTACATACTAGAAAGAGGATGGATTGCCAAACTCCCTAGAAATAACTTAAACTATAACTTAGCAACTATTCATCCAACATCTCTTGACTTTAAGAAGATGGTAGATCTTGCAAAAAATCATTCTCAAAAATGTGTAGAAGAAGCAGTAGAATACAACAAAAAAAGGTGGGAAAAATCACATAAAGAACCTGAATTTAAAAAGAAGATCAGATAATGATATCTATAACCAATTCCAAAAATCTAGCAGGTAACAAAAAACTGAAACCAGCCTTTTTTGGACCATTTGTTTTCAAGAAGATGCATGGCAAACATGCTGTGGAAGTAATCTTGAGTGAAGAATTATGAAGGAAACACCCAGTATTTCCGTTAGCCTAGTACAAAACGTTGAACCAAGAGAAGTTAGAAACCTCCCTCCAGCAATAATCCCAATAGAACCCAATCCTGTGAAAGAAAAAGGGAAAGTCAGCAGGATATTGAGAGAAAAGAAAGATAGAGTAAAAGGAAAAGATGTTAGACTATACTTAGTAAGATACAAAGGAGAATCTCCAGAAAAAGATGAATGGTTCCCAGAAAATAACATAACTGATGGACCAATAAATCTCAGAAACTACAGGGCCAGCAAAAGGAACTGAAACAAACATGAATTTAATTTCCTCCCAACATCCTCCAGATTTTTTTGAGATATGGCCATATCTTGGAGTGGGGGAATGTCAGCTTGCTACTATTGCAAAGCAAGCTGCAAAACTAAAAAAAAGAACTTAAAAATAATAATAATATAATTAACCTAAGAAAAAGGAGGAAAACAAGAAATATTATTACAAAAATGGATTTTCCACCCTAAATTAGGTAGGGTCACTCACTGACCCCACCCTTGAAATACAACTCCTTGTATTTTTACATAATTAAGGAAAGAAAGACCAAAATACTACAGCTCCACTATTGAGCTTTTGGTCAATGAAATATTTTACACATACTGTCAAGGATAGGTTTCACACCTAAAATTCAGTCAGAATTGAGGTTTTGTGTATATTTTAGGAGTTACAGACAGAAATGGGTTTTTTCACAATTCCTGCACACAGCCGCGGCAGCCAATGCACCCGTGCGCAGCTGAGATACAGCCCTGTCACTCCTTCAAGGTCTTGTACGCAGCCGCAGGTCTCTAACAAGTATGCAGCCGCAGGACTACGGGTTGACAGAGTGACAGGCAGCCTGAGAGGCTTAGGTACCGCGTAAACATGGTACAACCCACACGGGAACATTCTACATATGTAATAAATGTTCCTGTGGATAGTAGATAGTCAAAAAGTACATAACATTATATAAAAATACTTAAATAACCCTTATACGTGAATTTCGAAAATTTGAAAATGAAAACTTCTAAAAATATATCAAAATACTTTAAAATAGTTTTGTGAGAATTTCTAGACATCAATATCTTTTTGAAATAGTAAGAAAAACTAATGATGTAACAATATTACATGAATTCCCATGACTTCTATTTTTAAGTAATTATTTTAGTAAATCAGCTGGAAATTGAAAATAAGGAGTAAAATCAATCTGATTACTTTACTCCAGTTATTCAATACATAATGAGAACTCACCTGACATCAGGATTTCTGTATAAATGTCTATTTAAATAATTATTGAATTACTGGGAAAATTTACTAAGGATAATTTATTAAATAATACATAAATGAGACAGATTAGTGTTATTCACACGTCCTAATATCTATTATGAAGTAGAATAATTCCCATAACCTGAGGAATTAGATGCTAACCGTGCTATAGCAACAAGAAGACGTGACAGGCTACCCCTGGTTACCTTGCTAGCCTTAGTGTCCGTCCATTTGAGCCCCTGTACCCCTCAGAAGGACAATGTTGGGACTCCAAAAGCTATAAATAAAGAGCTCTTTTGAGGATATTGTTAGGTGTTGAGATTTCACACCTTTCAAATCATCTGGTCTCCCCGCGCGGTCTCTATTCTCCCTCGCGCCTTCCCTCTTGCCTACTGCGCCTACTGTCTGAGCAATCTCTCTCAACCTTGTCCCCTTCTACTCCTGCTTGGCTTCTATTTTCTTTTCTTTCTCGTTTTTTCTTTTCTTTTCTTTTCCAATTTACCATTGTTTTTCCCTTCTCTTCTTTGTGTCTCCTTTTTAATTTTTTCAATTGCTCACTGCCTTCTTACCCATCAGCCTCAAGTATCACAGCCACTTTCTGTTATCAACTTTCTCCTGTCTCTTCCATATTGCGTGTCTCAACTCTTGCTACTAATCTGAACTCCAATTCAGCTCTCAAAATCTTCTGACTAGCTATCCCTTCCTGGTAAGACTCCACTCTTTTGGATTCTTGGCTAAGTCTCAAATCTAACCTTCAGACTGCTGCAACCAGCCTCAACTCTCAACCCAAGCTCTCCTGAAAATATCTGCCTCAAACTCCGCCATTCATCTCCACTCAACCTGTTGGCTTCTGGCGTAGGATCCTCTCTCTTTATTCTCTTTTATGTAATTCTCACTTTTCTCTATTTTCCTGTTTCTCATGTTGCTTTTTTCCTCTCAGTCTGCTGGTTCTACATCATAAAGAAATCTAGCCAATCTTATTATGGTTAAAAGCCAAAGTCCAGCAATCTAACCAACAAGCCATGAAAAAACCACCTGGATACATCAATTACTTCCATCAAGTGGCACTCAAAGCCTTGGTCAATGCTATAACTCCCTTAAATGAGGAAAACTACTCAATATGGCGGGACAAGATGTTAATTTTATTTGATCTCAAAGATATTAAAGAACCCATTATCTGGAACGCTGGCCAAATGTCTTTCAAACAAGATAGGGAAATCAGAGTGATCATCCTATCCAAACTAGATAGGAAGACTCATGCAAATGTTGTTAACTCCACCAATATAACCTTGTCAAAGTTAATTTGGGCCAAAATTACTCAAAGATTTGCATCATCTTAAACCACAAATAGAGCTTGGGTGTTCAATCACTTCCTCCACTCAGTCTTTAAAAAACATGCTGTCAAAAGTTTTGTTACGGAGATGCGGAAATCTATTACTCAAATGGCAGATGTTGGCATCAAGCTACCTAAGGACATTCTTGCTTACCTCTTACTCTACAAATTTTGGCCAGTCCTCGAGAACCTTAAGCAGCAAATCATGCACGTGGAAAAATCCCTCACGGTCAATGTGGTCTTCAATCACCTTATCCAATACAAAAATGAAAGAATGGCTTAAAACAACATGAATAAAACTACCACTAATCTCTCTCTTGTGTTGACAAAGTCTATATCTAATTAAGATGAAAAGAAATACAAGATCAGATGGAAAGAAGGCTATCATGATACCAATGCACCCCATCCTGAATCTTCATGTTTTCATTTACATCCTCAAGTTGCGCCAGAATGGTGGATCAAACAACAGAACAAAAGGAAGAATAAAAAAAAAAAGAATCCATCAATCAACTACCATGCACTACTTACTCTCTGGATCAATTCAGATAATACCACCAATCTGATATTGGGCTCTGGGGAAAATGTGCATATCTTTAGCAATTTAAAATTCCTTTCATCTATTGATCTACAAGAAGAACTAGACAAGATCAAAACTGGTAAATTAGAGGCTAAACTTAAAGTTTGAGGGACCGGAACGGTTTGATTAGAGTGGAAAGACTTGGTTGTTACAATTGAGGGCTGCGTGTATGTTCCTGATATTGAAGTGAATCTGATCAGCCCTGGGCTCCTGGCTCAGAAAGGATGTACACTCACTCAAAGAAAAGATAGTTTTACGGTTACCCAAGAAGAGCAAATTGTTCTCAAAGGCCTAATTTGTGATAGTCCTTTTGTCATTGAGAAACCACAAACTGTAGGTCAGGATTAAGTAGTGAATCTATCAAATCAATCATGTACCTCATCAATGCAAGAATCTCTCTCCCTAATGGACCTACACAAAATGTATGGACATGCATCAATCTCAATGCTAAAACCCCTCCTAAAAAATCTTTTCACAAACAAGGAGCTCAATCAACCTCAGCGCAAAAGTTGCTTTCAAAGTAAAATAAACAAGATCCCCATTCTCTAATGTCTCCTCTCATGCTACTAAATCCCTGGATCAAATCCACCTATATTTGATTGGTCATATCACTCCCCAATCCAAAGCTGGCCACCATTATATTCTTACGCTGGTGGAAAATTTCTCTGGCTATCTTGCAGCTTTTCATCTCAACTCTAAGGATGAAACCCCCAAAAATATTATTGAGATACTCAAAACAGAATATAAAAAATTAGAGTAATAACTTCAGAGATATTCTTGGACAAAGGCAAGGAATTCACTAATTAAACTCCCAAGGAATTTGCAAAGGCCAAACACATCAAGTTACAAACATTTGAACCCTATAATTTGCAACACAATGGACAAGCTGACAGAGCAAATAGGACCATAATTGAATTATCCTGCGCTACTTTCTACTCCTCAAGACTACCTCAGAATTATTGGCACATCATAATGAGAAGCTGTTGCTTCATGCTCAACCAAATCCCCAGAGAAGATAAACACCTATCTCCCTGGGAACTCATGTTTGGTAAGAATCTACCTGCTAATTAATTGAAACCCGTAGGTTCTTCTGTAATCTATCTTGCAAATTGTGTTCGGAAGGGCAGGAAATTTGATGAAAAGGAACTGGAGGGTGTTTTGATTGGGTTCAATCCCACCTTTCATTCATACCTCATCCTCAACTCCCTGGGAGTTATTTTTGAAAATAAACATGTTGAATTCCTCAAGTCCCAACTCAATGATTTCCCCTTCCTTGAATCTCCGTTTCTCAATATCTTTTTGCAACCTGAAAGGAACTCCAATGACTCGGACTTCTCCGCAAAGGATAAACAATATCTATGTAGAGAGACCAATCTGGATTCCTCTGACTCAAACTCAGAAATTGAAGATCTCAATCCTCCCTCTTCTCCTTCTCCTCCGCCAGAACTTCCCATTTCTGCCCCATAACCTAGTACATCAGATCTCTATTCAAGACTCAGACAAGAAAATCAAAAGCCTCAAAGATACGGGTTCCATCACTACTACAAACTGCTGTCTGACAAAGCTGCACGGAAATTTCCTGAGTGGCCAAAGTGGAAGAAAGCTTCTGAGGACAAACTTAATTCTATAGAATCTCAGGAAGTATGGGAAGATTACTGCAATACTCTAAACAACATTCTGAATACAACATGGGTATTTAGGGTTAAAGAGAATTGCCACAGCAAACCTGTGAAATATAAAGCTAGATTATGTGTTCAGGGCTTTAATCAGATCCACGGTGTTGACTTTGAAGAAACCTGGGCTCCTACTGGCAAACTTGGCCCTTTACAACTCTCACTAATCTACAGTCTGAAGAACAAGATGAACTTCACTCAGTTTGACATAAAAGGGGCATTTCTCCATGCTCCGTTGAATGAAACTGTGATAATCAAAGAATTAGAGGGGTCAAACAGAAAATGGCCATACTCAAAATTAAAAAAATTGTTATATGGTCTTTGTCAGTCCCCAAAGAACTGGTACAAAATGCTCAAAGATTGGATTAAATCTCAAGGATTCCTCAAATTGACTAGCGATCCATGTCTCTAACTCAACTCTGAATTACAAGAGATGTTATATTTCCACCTGGATTACCTTATTCATGTTGGAAGAACTAATTCCTTTGCTAAAAATTTTTTGAATTGGTTCCTCAACTCCTCCTGTCATCCCCCCACTACAATCCTTGGTATGCTCATGGAGTTTAAAGAAAATACTATTCTCTTAAGGCAACCCAATCACATAGACCGCCAATTGGAGGAACTCGGACTTGTGAACTGTAAAAATACTTACTTGCCGCTGACCCAGAATCTGCATCTCAAACCCGCAACCAATGAAGATCATAAAGAATTTTGTCAATTGAATATCAACTATTGTTGCGCCGTTGGACTCCTTAATCACTTATCCCAATATAATAGGCCAGATATTTCTTTTTTGGTGTCTAGCCTTGCAAGGTTCAACACCAAGCCTGGCATGAATCACTGGATAGAAGTAAGAAAAGTCTTGAAGTACCTCAAAAACACCAGAAATTTCAAATTAAAAATTAAGTTTGATCCCTTTCACGAGATGATTTCCAGTTACAGAAACGCTACGTGGGGTGATGGTCCTGTCTTCCAAAAGTCCCAGACTGGCTACTTCATCTTTCACTATGGCAGCCCAATAGTCTGGAACTCATCTAGACAAAGAAACATCACCTATTCTTCCACTGAATCCAAACTCAATGCCCTACTCAACTGCTATCTAGAACTGAAGTGGATTTCTCACGTAGGTAGTGAAATATATTGCAATCCTGAAATAAAACCACAAATTTTCATAGATAATAAGGGTTTAGAAGATAAAAGAAAATGATTTGCCTCACACTCCAAATCACGTCAGATCAATATCAAAACTAAAGGGTTACAAGAAGACTTCAATCTATCTATGTTAAATCTCACCTTAATCTCTACTGAGGAGATGATAGCTGATTTTTTGACTAAATCCTCCTCTATCAGCTGCATCAAAATGCTACAAGACAAGGTTTTTACCAAACTTCCCTCCGAATCCTCTTTAATTTCTCCTCTTCCCAGTTGTCAGCCATGGGTCATATATAGATGTCCAATTGTCTGCACAACTCATATGTCTACTTAGTACAGTGGTTAAGTAATGACTCAGTTCTCTGCCTACAGAACAACCAGGTCTTGTTTTCAAGCCTCCATTGTGTCACTATTCTGATTTTATCAAGCATTTTGTATTTTTAAGAATATTTTATAATTTTATTTTATAGTATGTTTTTAACCTATATTTTATCACATAAAACTTTGATAAATTATATTATATGTTATGGAAGATCTTATAACTCAAATGTGAGTTGGAATCACCAGGATGCGTCCATTTGGATGTACAATGAATGTCCATAAAGATTTCCCTCTGTGGAAATAATATTCTTTAATAAATTCCATTTACCATAACCCATACAGGGGTAAATTATTATTAATGTTCTGTTTTTCTCTCCTTCCAGCCTGTGGATAACTTTCAGAAACCCATACAGGCTGGAAAAGCGTACAAAAAGAGGCCCTTCAACTCAATTGGGGCATATAAACTCTGTGGGATCATCTGCCAAGAATGTACATACTAATATAAGCCCTAATATTGCTAAGAGTATGGTCTTAATCTTTAAACACATGCCAAGAGAGATCTGTTTAGAGTTATATGATGATGTATACTTATTCTGAAGCCCTGAGAGCGTCCACTTGGCTGCTAATTAAGTTATTGGGATTATCTACAGTCTATATGATACCTGTTGGGGTGATTAGATTAAACTTTACATTGAAAATCACCCCCAATGAGTATGTAATTCCTGCTACTCATTGGGTAATAGTACAAGGGGCTCTGAGCCACTGGAGACGAAATATAGGACAGTGATCTACTCCCCTGATGGTCCCCTGAGTCCCCTGAGGACTCATGTTAATATAAAAGAGGAGGGTCTTTCCCCTATAAGTCCTTTTCCTCATTGTATTTTTGAACCAGATATTGCATAGTTAACAAGCCCATTAAACTTAATCAAGAAGATTGACTGGGGCCTTTTAATTTAATATCACATCAATCCAAGAATCAATAAGGCAACTTCAAATTCGAGTTCAAGGTCCTTTTTGGAGTTGTAGCCCTCTCTGGCTACTATAAAGGGTGTGAGCTTCCAGGTGTAAGCAAATCTGCTTTGAGCTTTATTTATATAAAGCAAGGCCCCTTGCCTTTTATAAAGGTTTAAGGTGTGGCTATTTTGCTCCTAATACCGTAGTATTAGTTGAGTTTTACTGATATAAGCATTGAAATTAAGATAAAACTGACATATAACACTTGTTATTGTGTTATTTTGCAGGTATTTGTCACAGCTTTTTACAGCTATAGAGACAATACTCTGACACCAGTCAAGAGGGGTGTTGATATTTCACACCTTTCACATCATCTGGTCTCCCCACGCGGTCTCTGTTCTCCCGGGCGCCTTCCTTCTTGCCTACTGCGCCTACTGCAGGAGCCATCTATCTTGACCTCATACCCTTCTCACTCCTGCTTGGCTTCTCTTTTCTTTTGTTTCTTTTTTGTTTCTTTTCTTTTCTTTTCCAATTTACCATGGTTTTTCCCTTCTCTTCTTTCTTTCTCCTTGCTAATTTTCTCAATTGTTCACCGCCTTCTTACCCATCAGCCTCAAGTATCACAGCCACTTTCCGTTATCAACTTTCTCCTGTCTCTTCTGTATCTTGTGTCTCAACTCTTGCTACTCATCTGAACTCCAATTAAGCTCTCAACATCTTCTGACTAGCTATCCCTGCCTGGAAAGACTCCACTCTTTCAGATTCTTGGCTATGTTTCAAATCTAACCTTCAGACTGCTTCAACTAGCCTCAACTCTCAAATCAAGCTCTCCTGAAAATATCTGCCTCAAACTCCGCCATTCATCTCCACTCAACCTGTTGGCTTCTGGCGTAGGATCCTCTCTCTTTATTCTCTTCTATGTCATTCTCACTTGTTAAAGAGCTCTTTTGAGGATATTTTTAGGTGTTGAGATTTCACACCTTTCACATCATCTGGTCTCCCCGCGCGGTCTCTATTCTCCCATGCGCCTTCCCTCTCGCCTACTGCGCCTACTGCGGGAGCCATCTCTCTCAACCTTGTCCCCTTCTCCTCCTTCTTGGCTTCTATTTTCTTTTCTTTCTGGTTTTTTCTTTTCTTTTCTTTTCCAATTTACCATTGTTTTTCCCTTCTCTTCTTTGTGTCTCCTTTCTCATTTTTTCAATTGCTCACTGCCTTCTTACCCATCAGCCTCAAGTATCACAGCCACTTTCTGTTATCAACTTTCTGCTTTCTCTTACGTATCTTGTGTCTCAACTCTTGCTACTCATCTGAACTCCAATTGAGCTCTCAAAATCTTCTGACTAGCTATCCCTGCCTGGTAAGACTCCACTCTTTCAGATTCTTGGCTATGTTTCAAATCTAACCTTCAGACTGATTCAACTAGCCTCAACTCTCAAATCAAGCTCTACTGAAAATATCTGCCTCAATCTCCGCCATTCATCTCCACTCAGTCTGTTGGCTTCTGGCATAGGATCCTCTCTCTTTATTCTCTTCTATGTTATTCTCACTTGTCTCTATTTTCTTTTTTCTCATGTTGCTTGTTTCCTCTCAGTCTTCTGGTTCTACATCATAAAGAAATCTAGCCAATCTTATTATTGGGCAGAGCCCCGGTTATATTTACATCCAGAAACCGTGCCAAGGTAATCAAGTACTTATAAGAGATACGTAAGTGATTTATGGCTGAGTCTGATCAATAATATCCGTCCTCAACCTCTTTTTTTATCAATTTAAACTGCTGAAAAACCTTATAACTCCAGTGTACAGGTTTAACCCACCAGTGCACGTCTCAAACAGATACCCAAAGGATTGAATAATATACCAGTGAGTTTTATTATCCTTTCTCTTTTGTGGCAGTTTGCTTACAAGGCCCTGCCACCCCACCGTGTATTTTATATACATATTATCTTTTGGTAAAATATCCTTTAAACTAAAGAGCCAAAGTAACCAGGACTACGTGTTTTCATACTGAAATACCTGAAGATAGGTGTTAAAGATCCCCAATATAATTGTGGCCCCTCTATAAAAATATTTAATCATCAATTTATTCATATTTATTTAAAACAATAAACCATAACCAAACCACTTAACGTTGCAATTAGCTTAATCCAAATATTTTATGGATTTTTTCTGGATTTATTAAATAATATATTTATTATTTATTCTATCACCTCTGGTAGCTAAAGCATAGAAAGGGTCTTGGCATCCAGGAGGCTGACAAAATGACTCTATTACTTCCATGGCTCAACTGGGGAGATACAAAATTACTGCTGGTAGGCCATATTGTATTCACTTGCCCCATCAACTTCAGAAGCCATTTTTTAAGAATCCAAGAAAACTTCCATATTTACCCCATTGAACCCTGATTCTTTGTTCTGAGGTTTGATCTTTACCATCCTAGGTCAAACAGAGGTGGTGGGAGTACCAGTAGATGCCATTGCAAATAACAGGATTTCCTAGAGGATCCAAAGAGCAGAATTCCAAAGTGGCTCACAAGTGTGGCAAGAGCAGGGTTCCACAAAAAAGAAAAAGAAACTTTCCCGCATGGTGCACAATTGGTAGGACTTAATTATGAGATAATTTGCCTCAAAATATCAGATCTATGAAAAAAGAAAAGAAAACTGAAAATAAAAAAAAATTATCAGATTCAAAGATTGATTCAAAAAGAATTGGGAATGTAAATCCCAAGATTTTGTTTTTGATCCAAGCCCAGGGGACCAAATTTAGGACTCCAGATGGTGCTGGCCGCAGGAAGTTCTGTGTAGGGAGAAGGTGCTATGAGGCTTCCCTCCTGAGCATTCCAAAAATATTTAAATGTGACCAAAATCAAGTTCCAGAACCTTTTGAATAAGGAATCAATGGGAAGGGATAATTTTGGTAGTAATTGGTAGCTATGAAAAACACTATCTGAGGCAAAATGGTGCAGGGAAAGACTTGAACAAAATAAGTTGAAGTTTATTCAGCGTTAAATTGAACAATGCAGTTGTAACTAACAAAATCCAGAAGCTAATAACACTTATTGCAAGAAGAAGATTAGGAAAGATCAACTCAATCTTAACCAACCTCCAAGCTCTCAATGAAACTGCCCAAATCTCTGCGATAAAGCTCTTGAAGGGTACCAGATAATTGTGGGTGGTTTTGCAAACAAAGCAATTAGTTTTATGAAGCTCTGGAAGCAAAACAATGAAAAATTCAATAAAGAATAACCCAACACGTATCAAGGGACTCAAGAGTAGCTTGGCGGAACTCAAATTTAAAGAAATAAAGGGAGGTTTCACATTCCAGGTCTCAAGCTTAAAGAAACCTCCCAGTCAAATTTGCCTGGTTCCTGAAAGGCAATCAAAGAATAATCAAGAACATTATGGTCAAAAAAGTGATTGAGGAGTTGTAGAAAACACTCCACAGTTCAATAAAATGAATTCTTGTTCAACAAGCAAGGATATTGGTTTCTGATAATTCATACAGTCACAGAGGAACAAACCAATTATTTGAGAATGGAGGCTCAAGGATTGAGGGAAAATCAGAGATATACCCAGGATAAAGATGGAGGATGAATTTCCCTGGATGATGGATCAGATTTTTTTGATGCAGATGATGATGATGATAACATAATGATGCATGATAATATAAAATAAGATGCTTATATGGTGGTGTGATCAGGCAAAGAGCAGAGAAGAGCCCCTCCTTTTATGGTCAAGAGGCCTTGTAGACTACTTCAAAGAGATGAAATAATGAGAGTGAAAAAAAATGATGATTCATTTTTTTGAGGTGTTGGTATCTGGCAAGAAAGAAATTAAAAAGCAAGAAAATATTAACAGGGGCAAGAATGTTAGGGGATTATTGATGGAAAGCAAAAGCTCCAACAATGGCGGCAATAGCTTGTGGGTTAACTGGATTCAAAAGTTGGCTGGTTCCGGCTGTACAAGTTGGGAGGCTGGGAAAATGAAAGTGCCAGATAACAATGGGGGTTGATTGGTGCAAAGGGGTAAGTTGATTGATGGATGTTGGCAATGTTTGTTGCAAGGAGGGAGGTGGGAGGATTGAGAGGTTGGCAGTTGCTGATGGAAATCCAAAGGTTGGCTAGCAACAGACCCAACCACACCACGGACCAAAGGTTTGACAGATGCTGGCACCAACAGCCACAAGCAACATCTTGTAGTCTTTCAATGAGAAAAGGCAGTTGATTTTGAAAATGATTTTGGCCATCAGACAGTTGGATGAAGGAGGGATTGAGCAATGGTGGTGAATGGGCAGATGGCTTTCTGTTTGTCATTGCCATCATTTTTATGTGGTGTGGTAAACCAAAACCTAACCTATAGCCATCAGACTCACTTCTCTCATATATTCAAAGCTCCAATCCTCAAATTAAACTTCAAAATGGATTCTACACCAAGAATAACATATATTCACCCAGCCAAAGTACCCCTCTATCTCTCATGGATTAGAAGATACAGCCCAATCAGGTGGCAAAGGTCAGTGAAAGACATATATGGACATACTCCGTAAGACTCAATTACATACCACAAAAAAATAAACTCATACACCACCCGAACTCCTAACCAGGCTACACAGAATTAATATATGCAAGAAACTGCATGCAGAACCAAAATAATCACCTCATCTGTAAACAGTAATATATTCAAGCAGGCACTTGCAGTACAGAAGCAATTAATACAGCACCAAAAAAATCACCTGATCTGTATAAAAAGCAATATATAAAAGCGGGCTCTTGCATTTTAGAAGCAATTTATAAATCAACAAAAAAATGAACAAACCTGTATACACAGCAATATATGCAAGACACTGCATGCAGAGGCTGTACAGCATCTTAACCCTATAAAATATATGAAAAACTCACAAAAATTATTAAAACCTCATCATAAACTACCTTGACCATCATAAATCATCACCATCATCATCAATCATACCCAACCATCATTTTCATCATCAATCATCATCATCATTGATTGTCATCCATCATCACCATCATCCATCGTCATCATCATCCATCATCATCTATCATCATTCATCATCATCATCAACCATCTTCATCCACTTACCTCATCCATCATCAACCATCATCATCACCTACCTCCACCATCATTAACCATTATCATCACCTACCTAATCCATAATCATCATCATCAATCATCATCAACCATTCATCATCAGTTGTTAAGTATAGTCTCAAACATTTCAACCTTATTCAGTCATCACCTGTAAAATCAAAGGAGTATCAATAAGTAACCAATAAAACAAGATAAAATAGATAAAGGATAAATACTGGATAAAGTATTCTTTCCTTAATCAGCTTCTATTGTTCAAGTCACCCATTGGTTCCGCCATTTCTTCCTCATAAAGCTTGAAAAATTTGATCCTAGGTCTGATAGATACTACTATAGTAGCAACTCTATCTGAAAATCAGCAATCAATCACTTTTTTTCTCTTGTTTCAAGACTAATATAGTGCTTAGAGGGGTAGTAAATTCAAAAACACCCTTAGTATTCATCTATCTTATTGGTAGTTATAGTACTAAGGTCCCCCTCAAGTGACTGACAGCAAGCAATTTTCTAAACTTCACCCAATCCCAAAGGAGCATCCACAGCAGGGACATTGACAGACCAAACTTTGATGAGGAGATAACAAATGATGTGAATGGCGCGGGCTTGGCCAAAATCTTTGGGCGCCTTGGCAACAAGGAGGAGCTTAAATGAGGATCTGGGGATTTGAAATCGCTGGAGAGCCCCTCATAGACCGCAAGGAAACGGAATAATTGGGGAAAAGAGAATTGAGTAGTTCCCTTGAGATACAGAATTTTTTTTTTCTGATGATAGCCAGAGGAAAAAATATATATTTATAAAAATTAAAAAATACCCCTTTTTTTCTGAGGTGTCCCAAATTTTTCACCACACCGCTACTCCCCCCATGCAAGCTGCTCCAAATGAAGTTACCTCCAAAGAGCTTCAAACTCCACTCTTTAAACCTGAAGTCCCAGAAGAGAAGGCCTCCATCACAACTCCACTTGAATGAAATGCTACACCGGTGGTGCCAGACTCCCTACCTGTCAAGGGTGCTACTCCTGGCGCTGCCTCTGATCCTGAAAATGAGCCTGGTAAGTCAATTCCATCTCATCCATTCACATTCATTCCCTGATTTCAAATTACAGTAGCTCCCTCTCCGTAGTTTCCCACACTTTTCAAAAAATACCAGGCTGAACCCAGCTAGCCATTCAAAACTTTGAAAATGGTATCATTGACTCAAAGTGCTAAAAGAGTGCTGTTGAGGCAGCGGTGTAATTACTTAGATTACATGCAAAAGACCACAAAAAATTGGGACCTTACCCTCAATTTCTATCTCACACAATCTTTTTGAAGACTCTCAGTGCTGGTACCAAGGAATGAATCAGTCAATTAGATAAAAGAGGTAAGCTTGATTCCACTGGCATCTTTTTCCCCCACCATAGCCAACCTCTCCTCATTCCTACAGATGCATATCCGGCCCAATTCAACTATCTGAGCCATATTAAATGCCAGATTTATTTTCTCTGCCTCTTCTACCAGGTTCACGGCCCGCGCCAGCCACAACCAAAGCAGCTAAGCTGCACAATCTCTGGATACACCTCACTCACCCTCCATATTTTTCTCAGTTTTGATGGGCACAAATATAGTTCCAATCCATTCTCCTGGTCTCAAGAGAACTCGTCAAGCCACTAGAATTTATCCTACCACTAGATACTGAAGATGAGGCAAGCCGTGATATCTAAATCATCAAGTATTTTGCCGCTTGTCTTGGATCACATGAAGAAATGGCTTGGATTGAAGGACAGCTGGTTGACATCCCTATTCACAAATCTGGCTTCAACTCTCTGGAAAAATATGTTGACAACATCTACCACCTTCTCATTGCATATGCTCTCCTGTGGACAAAAATTTGATTTGAGGGGTCCTCCACAGCATTGGCACCACAGAAGGCCAAGTTCAACACCATCATGGTTACCATCACATCTCAACCCTACTACCACATTCTTGTGGCCTACCTGTTTCTGGAGTATGTGGCCTCTTGCTGATACCATAGGACATTAGGAAATTTGCCATGGTTCAATCCCTCCAGCTCCTGAGCCTTGTCCCCAAATCCAACCAGTTAGAGTCAAAGGAAATCATGGAACAAAATGGAAGCAGGACAAATGTTTAAATAGTGAAGATTATCCAAGACTGCTTCTCCAGGCCTGAATTTAAGCTAGGAAACCGGTTATCCAACATGGACCTGGCAAAATGTATTTTCCTTGATTTCAGCAATCATTGGCTGTCCCAAAAACCTTCAACTGATAATCCTTTATTCAGTTTACCTTTCAAATCCAATGTTTCTATTCCAGCTCTCCCAAATTTATCATAGTGTCTTAGTGTACTAGTTTTTCCCTCTCTTTTGCTTTTCATCCAAATGCTTATAACTCAATGCTTGTATGCCTTATGCAAATTTATTCTTGATAAATGGGTTTATAATGTGACATTTCCGCAAGCTGAGTCCCATGAGCATCTTTTAAAGTGAGAGATTCAAAGTCCATGCACACTGTTCATTCATGTGAACCATGGGCCAGATGCATTATGATAGCTCTATGGACGGAAAACATTTTTTTAGTCCACTTTAAGCATCTGGTAATGTCAGAGACTCAATGTTAATGCATGCCATTTATTCACTTGCACCATGTTCCAGATGCATTTTGATAGATCTATGGATGGTGAACATTGGTGTAATCCACTGTAAGAATCTGGTAAAATGAGAGACTCAAAGTTCATGCATGCTCTTTCTTCAATTGAACCATTGGCCAGATGCATAGTGATAGCTCTATGGATGGAAAACCTTGTTTTATTGCACTTTAAGCATATGGTAATGTGAGAGACTCAAAGTTCATGAATGCTTTTCATTCACTTTAGCCCTTAGAAACATTCTTTCTGCACAGATGTCAACTTCTTGCCAAAATTGGGCTGTTGGGGAGTGTCAGCCATGGTGGAAAATTCAGAAAATGAACTTATGGGTGAGGGGTAAGCAATTCCACAACAGAAGTCAAATGGGCCAGGGTACAATCTGTTGGGATGAACTAATGAAGATGTTGCCAATCATTATCAGGACAAGAAATGCACCTTTTATATCATCCCAAACAAACCAATAGATTCATCAAAATTGGTGCATCATTTGGCACTTGTTGGGAAGGCAATACCCTTTTCATCTGGGGTTGCATTATCCCTGCATTCAAAAGATTGACTGGCATATGCAATGTGCTTTGTTCCAACCAAGCACTTCTGGCAATGCAAGGTCACTGATTTTATGAAACTCTTCATTACCTGAATTTCATTGCCAGTCTCTTCCATCAATTTATTTTAACATAAAGCTCAATATAAAGTCCCCAGTCTCTTGGGTGTGTTTGATACATGGGCTTATTTATTGCTTAAACTCATGCATCAATTGCAGAGACATAAACACTGGAACTTGTCTATCAAATTTTATTGAATTAAAAACTATAAGAATAAAAAAGCTCTCAAGATATAGGAAGAACAAAAAGACCACCCAAGTCCCAAATATTGTTGGCGCAATCCACTTGCCTCAGGGGTGTGAGCTGAAACTATGCCAATTGTTTTCAGCCTCCTGGATGCCAAGACCCTTTCTATCCTTTAGCTAACAGAGGTGATATTGTAAATAATAAATATATTATTTAATAATTGCAGCAAAAATTGGTAGAATACTTGGATTAAGCTTATTGCAAGGTTAAATGGTTTGGTTATTGTTTATTGTTTTGAATAAAAATTAATTATTAAATATTTATAGAGGGGCCACAATTTTATTGGGGATCTTTAACACCTCTATTCA
This sequence comes from Puccinia polysora, assembly GCA_025617555.3. NCBI lineage: Eukaryota > Fungi > Basidiomycota > Pucciniomycetes > Pucciniales > Pucciniaceae > Puccinia > Puccinia polysora. Next base: position 16,552,839 of record CM062628.1, read on the forward strand.
GGGATTTCAGTATGAAAACACGTAGTCCTGGTTACTTTGGGTTCTTTAGATTAAAGATTATTATACCCAAAGATAATATGTATATAAAATACACAATGGAGTGGTAGGGCCTTGTAGCCAAGCTACCACGACAGAGAAAGGATAATAAGACTCACTGGTATATTATTAAATCCTTTGGGTATCTGTTTGGGACGTGTACTGATGGGTTAAACCTGTATACTGGGGTTATAAGGTTTTTCAGCAGTTTTAATCAATAAAAAGGGGTTTGAAGACGGATATTACTGATCAGAAATTGCCATAAATCACTTAATTATCTCTTATAAGTATTTGATTACCTTGGCACGGCTTCTGGATATGAATATGACTGGGTCTCTGCCCAACAACATCCTCAAAAGAGCTCAGTATTTATAGTTTTTGGAGTCCCGATATGGTCCTTCTGAGGGTTGTAGGTCCTCAAAGGGACGGGCAATAAGGCTAGCAGGGTAACCAGGGGTAGTCTGTCATTTTCCCTTGGTGCTATAGCCCGGGTAGCATCTTATTCCTTAGGGTATGAGAAATATTCTACCTTATAATGGACATGAGGACGTGTGAATAACACTAATCTGTCCTATTTATGTATTATTTAATTAATTATCATTATTATATGTTCCCTTTAATATAATAATTATATTATTAGACATCTCTACGGACATTTTGATGTCAGGTAAGTTCTCATTATGTATCATATAACTGGAGTAAAAGTTCATAATATTGTTTTTACTCTTTATCTACTAGTTCCAGTTGATTTGTTAAGATAATTACTTGAAAAAATAATTCATGAGAATTCATGTAATATTATTACATAAGTATCTTCCTTAGTATTTCACGAAAATGTTGATGCATAGTAATTCTCATAAAAATATATTAAAGTATTTTAATATATTTTTTGAAGCTGTCATTGTCTTATTTTTGACATTCTTGATTCTTTGCATTATATTAAATAAAAAATAAGTGTAAAGATTATTAAGGTATTTTTATATAATATTATGTATATTTAGACAGTCTACTATTCACGGGAAACTTTATTACATATTTAACAAGTTCCCATGTATTTTGTAGCCTGTTTACGCGGTACCCGGGCCGCCTGTCACTATGTCAGCCCGTAGTCCCCCGGCTGCGTACTTGTCAGAGGCCCGGGGCTGCGTACACAACCGTGACGGGTTGACACGGCTGTATCTCAGCTGCGCGCGGGTGCTGTGGCTGGCTTGGCTGCGTGCGGGAATTGTGAAAAAGCACATTTCCGCCCGTAACTCCTAAAATATACACAACACCTCAATTCTGAATGAATTTTAGGTGTGAAACCTATACGTGACAATGTGTGTGAAATTTTTAATTGGACAAAAAGCTCAATACTGGAGCCGTAGTATTTTGGTTCTATTTTCCTTAATTATGTAAAAATTTAAGGAGTTGGATTTCAAGGGTGGGGCCAGTGAGTGACACTACCTAATTTAGGATGGAGAATCTATTTCTGTAATAATATTTATGGTTTTCCTACTCCTTCTTAGGTTAGTTGTATTATCATTATTTTCATGTTATTTTAGTTACTTTTGCAGCTTGCTCTGCAATAGTAGCAAGCTGACAATTGTGGTCTTAGGAATTTTCTTGTTTTTTTGTGTTGAAAAGGTTATTGCTGCAAAGATTGTTGAGTTTTCACAAGGAGCCACAAGTTTGAGGTCAATTTCTAAAAGGTCTTGCAGCGCTGGAGAGTGATCAGAATCAATCAGAAGTTTTTTAGGGCATTTGAGGAGGGTGAATTCCTTGGTTTTCATCTTGCCTGACAGACAATCATGTAGTGAATGAAACTACTTGATTTTGTGGTGCTTCATAGTAACTTGTGATGCTATTTCATCTAGGACTTGAGTTAGATGAGTTATTTTACAAATTCTCCAGGGGGTTTAGACGATTGTGAAAGTTCCATCTTTATCCTCCTCCAAATCAGAAACAACATCCACATGGTCAAAGATTGCAATGAATTCTGCTGCATCTTTGGAAATTTATTTGCGTTCTGTGTGATAACTCTTTCCAGTTATCTGTAAAAAAAACCAACCCTCACCATCAGCATCCATTATTTGAATACAAAACCCCAGGATTCATGTAATAAACTTCTTTTTGGATTTCTGGATGGATGCCCATTGGGCCTTTGTAATTGTATTTTCTGGAAACTTAGACCCTAAGAGTTCAGCTTGCTGTATTTCTTTTCCATTCCCCAAGACCCATCTCTCCAATGATGTGCTGATGTTCTCCATGCCATCCCACAACATCTTGGTTTGTTCCTTTTTCCATTTTGAGTAATGCTGGAGTATGATTGCACCTATTGCTGCATTCCAGCCAGATGATAAAAATTATTGTTGAAGATAAGTCGTGTGCTTTTCTGTGCTTCATGGTTGCACTCATCTCAATGTCACCGAACTGTCCTGCTTCCCGAATGAGTGCTCCCTGGAACTTAAATAAAACGTCAAATTTGCTCTCCTGATCTTGCTCTTCACTTGCGCAATGATATTTTCAGCTCTCTTTTCCTATCCCTCCTTGAACTTCCGCCTGCTTCTACTTGACACCTTGTTCCTTTCTTCTTATTCTCTTCCTAACCCATCTTCTCCATCAACTCCTCAAAAATAAACTACCATCAAGACTCAACCTTCTCCAATTGCCTTGAAGTCTTGAATCTGTTGATCCATTTTGGTATGAATTAAACCTTCTTTCCTGATTTCTCTTCCTTTTTCCCAAACTCTAACGGGTGATAAAATGTTTTTTTCCTAGAGGTTGATCCTTGGTTCTTCACCTGCTTTCTACCTTTAAATACTTGGTGTTGTCCATCAACTTTTCCCTTTGCTATCCTTTCCTTAGCTAAACTACTCTGGTTGAAGAATACTTGTTGAGCCTGTTGCAGTGGTGGGACCTCCATATTTTCTCATAATTTTTTCCCTGTTATAATTATGGCCAGAAATTAGCTTAGGAAAATGAGAAATATTTAAAGCAAAAGAAATGCTGGACACCTTGTGTCAATAATTTCTTGATGGGCTCTCACAATGTGGCAATATATTGGATTATATTCTTGATGAATTCAATTGGATGATAAGTCAATGAATGGGAAACAGCAGGGAGAAGAGCTCCTTAAGTAAAAAAAGATTGGCCTCTTTTGAGCCCATGGTAAAACAAGCCAAAAGAAATTTTCCGCCCCAAGAGAGCTCTACAGGCTCTACAGGCCTTGCTACTTGGTTTGGGCTACATCAGCCCACATTGCATCAGTCCCTGTACCCTTACAACCAGCCTATTCCTCTCCTTTCTGGGGTTTCCACCCTTATGGGGCTGAACCAGCCCCTGTGCTGTTCAATCCCTGGCTGGTTGTCCGTTAAAACCAGCCCTGTTACCTATCTTAGCACTGGCCACAGCCCTGGCCCCTCATATGGGCCAGGGGAGACCCAGGACTCACCTGAGTGCAACCAAAATCTCACCTGGGGGGGGTGTAACCGGTGGAAATGCCACCCCCCCCTCTTTCTCTCAAATTCATGGAGGGGGCGGTCAAATCCCCCTACCAGGGGCCCTGGGGGTTGATAACCCCAGGGAGGTGTTAAGGTAGGTGGGCTGGGGGGTAGTCAGGTACCCTCCAGCCTGTTGCTCTCCTCCCCCTTGGTAAAGGGGGGGTGAGAGCGCCCCTTAGATGGTGGGGGGGTGGTCAATTCCCCCCCACCGCTGGTTGCCTTGATGCAACTGGCCTGGCCATCTCCTTTGGTGGGGGGGTGACCAAGTCCCCCCCCACCATGAAGGGTTGCCCCTTGCAACTGGTTGCTGGGTGGTTACAACAAGCCAGCCCTTCCCCTCCCCCTCGCAATGGCAAGCAAGAGGAGGGGGAGGAGCCAGGAATACCAGCCCCGCCGCCGCCACCCAGCGCAGCAGCCGCAACAACAGCCCTGCGCGGGACTTTGGGCCCCATAGATGGGCCAATGGCAAAAACAGTGGCCCCAAGCGGGCCAAGAAACAGACACGGAAGCCCCAACCGCGCTGCAACACAGGCGGAAGCCCCAATGGGTGGCTCCAAGCCCAAAAACTAAGTAAACTACACTTTGGAGGGCCAGCCCATCTGTCCAAGTATGTCCAAAATAAACCTTGGGCCCAATTATGCCCATACAAGCCCATCTGGCTTTATTTTACCATATAACTCACCAGGCCTGTTAGGGCCCATGTACCAATAGGCCTGTTTCATGCGTTTTGAGGCGAGTTTCCCCAAATCTGTGGCATCCACACAGGCCTTTAGGGTCCGTGTGAGTGTCCAATGGGCCGGAGAGGCCCATGTGTACATCCCATTTGGATTACACTTATACGTAGAACACGCATAAGTGAATACGTATTTTAACAATCCTTTCTCTGTTCCCTATTTATTCTTTTGAATCCTGGTGTTTCCTTCCCTTTTATAGTGCTTTGATCTATCAAATCATATCAGTTTTCTATCACAATTAACAGTCAAAAAAACCAAGAACCCAGACATCATGACAGACCAACTTCAACAGACCATCCTAAAGACAACCATTGAATTCATTCCTCAATTCAACTCAGATAAAAATTTGCTGTGGAAAACCCAAGTTTTCAACAGGCTTGACATCCAAGGCATCAGTAATGCCCTTTTGAACAAAAAAATTAACCTTTTCAAGACCAACAAAATCTACCTGAGATCCATCATTACCTCTAAACTTGAATCTTCAATTCATTCAAAAATTATTACCCCAAACAATGAAGGAAACACCAAGTTGATCCAGAAAGCCATCATTAAGTTCTTTGCTTTCTCAGATTCATCCAATTGAGCATGCGTTTTTGACAATCTTTGGAACCTCTCCTTTGGCCCTTGCAACATACAGGGATTCATAACCAGTGCCATAATAGCCATCTGCTGTATGAACAAAGTAGGAATTGAAATACCACCCAATATCCTGGCCTTTATGCTTATACACAAAATCCCAAAATCCATGTCCAACATCAAAGATAAAATTATAAACACCCAAAATTTGATCAATCCCAACATTGTGCTTGAGCATATCCAGATGCACTTCAATAACATAAAGATCAAAGAATAGCAATCCAGAAACTTCCCTTCTGGCCTTGTTAATATTGACAAGAGATCCAATCCTTTCAGATGCTTGAATAGCAAACATAAATCATGCGCCTTCCACTCTTCAGAAAACTACTGGGCTTTACATCCCAAGCTTAGAGAAAAGTTTTTGAAAAGGAAAAATGGATCATCAACAACCTTTAGTTGTTTATACTGCATTCCCTTTTAACTGTATTCCACCATTTTGATTCTGGATTTTTGATTGTCTTCTCACTTGTCCCCCAAAATCTATCTGTTCCCTTCTTTTTCAAAAATATAAATAGGTCACGTGAAGACTGGCCCCAAAAGTGGATATCTGAAGATTGAGGGAATTAGAATCATAGAAATCAAACTGGCCTCCTTCTCCATTGTTCTCAGAAATGCTTTCTATGTACCAGACCTTCTTGTCAATCTCATCTCATCTTGTTTTCTGTTGATTGATGGATTCCTCATGAACTTTGAAAAATTCATTTTTCTAATTCTCAAAAATGAAAAAGTTAATTACAAGGTATACTACTTAAGCAATCTGCCCACTGTTGTGACCAAAGAAATTCATTCATACTCCTTCATCTAATCCTCAGAGTTCCTGCACAAAGGGCTTTGCCATGTGAGTTATCATTGCCTTTGCAATATGCTGAACATACCCATAAAAATGGAAACACTGTGTGAGATTTGTGCCTCTTGCAATATAACCCATGCTAGTTTCAAGAATTCCCACAACAAAGAAAAAAAAACCATTCAGGAAATCCATCTGGATCTTGATGGTCCCCTAACTCCAAAAACAAAGGGCCACAAATACTTCATCACTGTTGTCAACAGCGCCACTCAATACTGTTGCGCCATTCCAGTTAGACAGAAGGGCAAGGTATCCTGCAAGGTTCTCACTCACCTTCTTGGCATGGAAGCTAAAGTCTTTGGATGTTTCCATGACGTGCTACATTCTTTTGATATTCATTTCATTAGTTCTCTGCTGATCCACCATACTTCCATGTACTCAGTGTTCCATCTATACTGCTGTTGTGCCTGTCTTGTGTCGTGTCTTTAGTTTCAGTATTTCTTTGCTTCTTTTCTCATGGTCACATAAGTTGTTTTCAAGCGCGGAAAGTACTTCTCTAGCCGCGACAGGTTTCAGCAACATTCAGCTGTCACGGAAACTTCCGCCATGGGGAAACAACTCAAACAACTCCTTCACTCCTATATTAGCCATCCTACCTTCAATCCTTGTAGACTCAACCATCCACCTCAACCACCAGCCACGATTGAATCAACTATCAACCTGAACCAGCTTGATTGTTTTACAACTTTTTCTTGTTCATCAGATCGCCGTCAGCATTGATATAATAGTAGATACAGTCCTATCTTTCAGCTCAATATCTGGTTGATCAAACTGATGGAATCCATCCTGGTTAATAAGTGAGGGAATTTGAGCTAAGAACCGGGACAACTTGTGTTTTTCATTTCTTTCAGAATCAGGCACGATTGATGATGAGTGTGAGCTTGAGAATGAAATGAAGGAGTGGAACAAGATGAATAGGAATAACAACCAATGTGGGCTTTGAAGGCTTGAGATTCAGGAATCTTGTTTGATCATGAAGAAGGACATTCGAGGATACAACTATGGTTGATGTAGCAGCGTGGCAAAAAACTCTTTTATATTCAATGGAAAGAGGAATAGAGACAGAAAGAGAGCATATTTTTTTGACTTGAGATGACGGTAAGGTGATGATCGGGTTGACGTGGTTGAGGGAATCAAGACTCATGAGTCAATATCTGAGCAATGGAGAAAGTTTGTTTGAGTTGACTTGGGATCAAACCAACACTTTGACCCAATGGTGTTAGGGTCATCAGGCCATTCTATTTGTGGAGTGTCCACAGTGAGCGCTCTCAAGTTTCTAACACCCCCCCTTGGTTGGAGGTCAAGTCAAGTCAAGACGTGTTTGATTAGACGGTCCAATGAGGTTTTTGTTGCTGCGTTGGTGAGTGTGTTGGCTACCATCAGATCTGACGTGATTAGTTGGAGTTTGATCAGTCCAAGTTTCAGGTCCTCTCTGATCCCTTTTTTTTTCTGGTTGATGAACTTGGTTTTCAAATTTGTCGCAAATTTGATGATTTTGTCTTCCAGTCCTTTGTTGCCAATGAGGTGGACGCTAGGCGTCACTTGATGTGCATTGATTCTCCAGATCTTGCCAATCAGATGTTTCATCCAGCGACACTCAAGTTGTCCATTGTTCAAGGCGTTACTTTTGGCTTTGGTGGACAAGTAGGTGATATTTCTTTGTTTTTGGCTTGTCCAGAATAAGGTTGCCTGTTGAGTGAACATAGAATGCTGGATTGTGATTTTTGAGTGGTTGGATCCTCACCCCAAGTGGCATTGCTGTAACTGGTGAGATTGGGGCAATTTTTCTTTTTTGACAGCCTCAATTTTGTGTCTTTTGTGGCATTCAGGTATCTCCATGTGCGTACAACCTTGTTCCAGTGATTGATTCCAGGTCTCTCTGAGTAGCGGGCAAGGCTCAAGACGGGAAAATGACACGTCTGGACTGGCCAATCCGGCAATGAAATTGAGTTTCCCAACATGTGATTGATAATTGACGTTCAAGGCCAGGAATGAGGAGTGTTCTTCTTCCAATGCCAGGAGGTGATGGATTCCTGGGTTGCAGGGAGTGGAGATAGGCTTGAAGTTGGTCATTCCGAGTTCTTCAAGACCACAAGCAATATGTAGAGGTAGAGACAGCAAGATCGAGTTCTGATCACGATTGACTTTCATGCCAAGAATGGTGTTTGGTTTGGGGCTGGTTGAGTTTCAAAACTTCTTTAGAAATTGATCTTTGAATTCTTTTGTGTTTCCAACTACTTGAAGGTTGTCACGTGGAAGAATAGAGAGGAGTCTGTGCTGGTATGGTTGTAGAGGCAAGGTTTGGATTGGAGTGTTGATATCCTAGAGATTTGATCCATTGACTGAGTGTTCTGTACCAATTTCTGGGCGCCTGTTTGAGACTGTAGAGCAACCTTTTTAATTTCAGGATGGGATTTTTTCTGTTGATTCCTTTGGGTCTCTGGATAAACACTTCCTCTTCAATCTTGGCGTGCAGGAATGCTCCTTGAAATCTAATTGGAGGATGGAAATTTTCTTGTCCAGAGCAAACAGGAGAAGAGCTCAAAGAGAGGTGGTCTTACTGGTTGGGGCGTAAGTCTGGAAATAGTCTATGCCAAATTTCTGTTTGAACCCTTGCACACAGAGCCTGTTCTTGCAGATTGGGGGTTCACCGTGGGGGTTCTCCTTGACTTTGAAGACGTAAGTGGTATTCAATACGTTGTCCGGTGTGGAAAGAATAAGGGTTTTCCCCCTATAATTGTCCCAAGGTTTGGAAGTTAACGGTTCCCTGCATCTGAAAGGAGATGAGGATGCCCAAAGTTGCACTTAAATGAGAAATAGAAATAAGGAGATAAAGAAAAATAGAGAGAGAGTGAAATATCCAATCCCTCAATCCTAAGAACTTTCCACCTGGATGTGTATCCGGTATGAGTTCCTTTAATCACTTGGTGAGATGATTCATCCAATCCAATGGTATGATGGTCTCCTTCCATGCCCCCCTTCCCCCCCTACCCGGAGTTGAGAGTGAGGATAATTCCTCCCTCTCAACCCTAACCTAAGTACAAGCACAAAGACAAACTGAAAACCATGAAGAAGAAACCCTAGACCCAGAACCCTAACCCATATCCCTTATCCCCTACCCCTTCACCCCACCTGCCATGACGCACACCCAGTTGTCCTTCCGTGGCTTGGCCCTCCGCCGCGCGTTACCTGAAGTCTGCCGTGCTTGCCGGTATCTGCCCAACGCGCCATCGTGAATTTCCCTTCCCGTGGCGGGCCCACGCTTGTGCGCGGTTGTCCATGCATATAGCCCCACAATTGTCCTGCTTTTTCCTCCCCCGACTAACCGTCCGAGAACCTGGTTGGCCTGGCTTCATCCCTGGGTTGGATATCCAAGACAGTTGCGGCCCGCCTCCCCTAGTCAGGCCCGGCCCACAACCGCATGCCGGTCCCGCTGCGCCTACTTCTGAGCTTTGCAGGTGCTGCTGCTGAGCCCGCAGCGGCCACTGCTGAGAACGCGCGCACCCCAACTGCTGAGCCTGACCCACCAAATGCTGAGCAGGCAGGCCGCGACGCAGTTCCTGATCCGAGGCTATATAATGACACCACATCCCCCCCCAACTTGAGTTCTGTCCCCAGAGGTCCTTTCCCATTGCTACCTCGGTTACCTTTGCACCGTTGCCCCCCTACCAACCCCGAATAACACCCTCCGCAAGTTCCTCTCCCCCCGCTCCATTGCCACCATGCTCCCATGGGAGTTCTGCGCCCAGAATGGGCACGCATGTTTGATTGTTCCTGGTCAACGCACCTGTGTTGCTTGCCGTCTCAGCCACTGTCTCTGCTCACTTATTGACGGCATGCCCCAAGCTCCCCCCCAATCCGGATCTTGCCCCAGGCCGCGCAAGAGGGCTTGTCTGGACCCATTCCTAGTTTTGGACAACGAGAACATCTTGGAGGACTTGTGGACTCCGCCGTCCTCCACCAAGAGAGGGTTGCAACTTCGCTTCTCCTCTTTGCTGCGCGGGGCCACCGGGGAAGCTGGACTTCCCGTCCTTTGATGATTTCCGGAGGGCTTTGCAATCCTGGGCGGACCGCTTCCGGGTCACGGAAGGCGCAAGGGACCCTTGCCTCAATGATATTCTTCAGTGTCGCGCTGCTACGGCACCTGCACCGGCTCCCCCCACTCTGGATCCACAAGGCACCCCACCACCGCCCGCACCACCAGCGTTCTCGGATGAGAGGCCTACAACGCCGGACGTCCCTCCGCCTCCTTCAACCATCATCGTCCCAACGTCCCTCCGCCTCCCTCACCCATCATTGTCCCGTCATTGCCTCCAGCTGAAACGAGTCCCCCTGTTGGTTCCCCGGAGGCCCCGTCTTCACTGGCCGCTCCTCCCCCAAGCCCTCCCAATATTCCAGAAATCCCAATTGTAATGGCACTCCCGGCAGCTGGCTTCGAGGTTCTCGCGGAAAGGTTGACCACAATGCTTTGGGATTACCTTGCAACCCCCGGCGCCCAATCCTTGGAATCCAGGCGCAAGCTCCTGGCATCTTTCCAGGCCTTACTGGCGTTGTTGAGGGCAGAAATGGAGGAGATGATGAAGATGGCTTAGGCGCATTCCCCCCCCTTCCCCTTCTTCCCTTTCTTTTCCTTTGGTTGTACCGCCCTTCCTTTTTCCTAAGAAAATACACGTATCTGCACGAGGTATTAATATTCTGAGAAAAAGTGCGCAACCACGCTTCGTGAGAAGGAGCTTGAGATTGAGGTCCCCGTCCACGCGCTTTGCTTTGTGAGCAACCGTAAGTGACCAGCAGTTCCAAAAGGGGCACCTGGACCGCCCAAGACGAACTGCCACACAGTTCCCCGTACCCCTCCTGTAACAAACACAAAAACCAAACACCAGCGCGTGCCACCGTAAGGGAAGAGAGAGAGAGAGAGTAAGAGAACAGACATTCTGGGGTGCCTAGTTTTCCCAGCTGTGAACCGGCTAGAGCACCCCCTTACCAAATCAAGCTTATTCCCATAACAACCACCCATCCTCAAGATATCCTGAGAGAAAAGAAAAATAGAAAAAGAAACCAACAGATAAGAAAAATAGAAAAGAACACATAATTTTTTTTTTGCGCGACGCCCGTAGACCGCCCGCAAATCGCTCTTTGTCCCGTTTCCCCCATCCGCGGGATTTTCCTTGCGTCCCAGTTCCGCAGGGCTTGTCCTTGCGTTCACGGACCTGGCTTTGTGCCGCGCCCGCGTTTTCTGCAAAAACCCCAAGGCAGCAAAGACCCCACAATCCAGATAAGAAAGGAAAATAGAGAAACAATCATTCTTGGGTGTCTAGTTGTTCCGGCTGTGAACCGGCTAGAGCACCCCCTCACCAAATCAAAACTTATCCCCTACCCCCACCACCTCCCCCCCCAACTTGGCCACTGTCCCCAGCTGGTTGCAACCGCCTACTCCGTTGCAACGGCACCTTTTCCGCTTCTCCGCCCAAAGATGAATCCCTGGATTGCGTTCCTACACCATCTCTGCGCTCCACACTCCCCTCACCTGCTCCATCACCTCCTTCCGCTGTCCTGTTGAACAAGGTAGATCCTTGCGCGAAGAAGCGCTTGACATGCAAAGCTGCCGCCTTCCGTTTCAGCAAAGTACCATCTAATTCCTCCAACTGATAGCTGCTGCCCTCAAACTTGGATGACACGCAGAACGGGCCGTTCCACCGTTTAGCAAACAACTTCCCCCTCTGAGACTCCAGACTCCAGTTGTACAGGACCACCAAATCCCCCTTCCCCAAGGGATACCGGAGACAATGCAAGCAGCGCTTGTCCCAATAGCGCACCGATGCCGTCCAAGTCTTCTTCAGCCAGTTCACGGCCTTGGCAAGCATCCCGTCCTGTCAAAGGAGCTTTTTGGCGCAAGCCTCAAGAAATTCGGTGGAGGTCTTTGAATTTCACCAGTCAACCCCCAGTAACTTCAATGTCCACCGGAAGCACGGGGTGCTGTCCGAAAAGTAACTTGTACAGCAAGTAGCCTGTCAACTGCTTCACCAAAATCCAATCATCAAACAGAACCATTTGAAGGGTCTCCTGCCAGCGCTTACCATCCTCCCCGCACATCTTTGTTGGAGTATCATGTCTTCTGCTGATAGCCTTGATCCTGTCTGTCACAGAATCTTATTACTACATGTCACCTGGTCATTTGTTAACTGATGAATTCTTTATCATTGGCTTGCTTCATAGTTCATCACATTGTCTTTTGTCCATATAGTTTCTGCCAATGCTGATTAGTCATCAAGTCCTTAGGCCCCCTGTGAGGGGCTCTCTAGTTGTCTATTTAAACCGGTCTTTTCCAGGACCTTGCAATTCACCTTATCATTTTTGTTTCTTTCAACTTAGGTCCTCAACTTTCTGAGTTGAGTAAGATTCCATGATCCAATCATCGACTCCAACAGGTTATGAGCCCAGAGCACCACCTATTGTGCTGTCTCTGTTTTGCTTCAAGTAAATCCTCTCTTAGCACAGTAGCTCTCCAATCATCCTATTGTTAATTGCATCTACTCTTTATTCAGTGACCTTTGTTGGTCATCCCTCAACACCGAGTAGCACTACTGTCTTTCTATTACTGACCGTATCTACCTTCTCATCCAACTGATCCTATTGATCACCTCAATTAGTCACCTCTATGGTCTTCCCAAGTAGCACTACTGTCTTTCTATTACTGACCGTATCTACCTTCCCATCCGACCTATCCTGTTGACCACCCTCAATTAGTGACCTTCATTGGTCTTACTTACCCTTATTTTGACCCTGTTGTTACCTCAGGCTTGATCCTTTAGTTCCTTGATCATCCAATTCCCCCAACTGTCATCTTCATCCAGTCAATCGCAATGTTCCCTACATCTTGATTGCTCTCCGACTTCAACATCTGTTATTGCTTCAATAACCTTCATGGGTCCTATATCCACTTCAATCTTTGTTGAACTCGACTCAAACCTCATGTCGGAACCCTTCATGGAGGTTACTCAAAACTTGCTTGTTTCAACTTGCGATTCTGATTGCCCTCATTCACAACTTCGCTCCAATCAACCTCCTCATTCACTCATCAAACGGTCCGCCTTCAATAGTCTTATCCGGAATACCAACCTTTGACTCTTTTGGCGAGGGGGTGAGATGAGGATGAGCCTTGCCATTAACAATCAAGCTCATCCTATCCATCCACTTTGGCGTTCTTATACTATTATCAACCATCTTCAACCATCAACCATCAACCACCAACCATCAACAACCATCATCCTATTATCATCTATCATCATCATCATCAACCATCATCCTACTATCAACCATCAAAATGAATCATTCCAACTCCTGTCCTCCTCCCTCTCATCCCTATTGATCTTCTTTATCATTCCAACTCCTGTCCTCCTCCCTCTCATCCCTATTGATCTTCTTTCAACTCAACCATCCATCTTGATCAAATCCCATCCAGCCAATCCCACATCAACCTCAAGATCTTCAGCCCTTAGATCCGTCCCAATCAAACTGGCTCAAAACAAGACTAGAATCACCAATGAAGACGTTTTGAACCATTTGGCTCAAACCGATTCAAGCCCACCATCTCAACTCAAGACAATCAAACCTTCAATATCAAATCAGGATCGATCAACCATCAATCATCCCTTGGGAATTGTCAGGCAGGCTATGTTTAGAGCCATGACTCAATCCCTACGGATCCCTCACTTTGAATACTCCAATCAGGTCGATGTGGCCGATCTAGAACAAATCAGATTAGCTCTCATCAAACAACATCCAGAGTACCAAATCAACATTCTCTGTCTATTCATCAAGATCTTGGGTCAATCAATGATCGAGAACGATTTATTTCGATGTACTCTATCCAACAACAATCCACCTAGATTGATTCAACGTCAGAGTTGTGATGTTTCAATCGCTGTCAATAGTCCTGCTGGCCTTTTAACCCCTCTCATCCCATCAGTCGATTCAAAATCTATTATTCAGATCGCCAACCATCTCACTCAACTTTGACAATTCATTGAGCAATCATCATCCGTTGCTAAAATCCTAAAACCTTTCCTACTAGCCAATATTGGTGAAGGTATCACGGTTTGTGAGATCGTCAAATGGTTAGTCAAAACTTGTCAATTGGTAGCTGAATTCAATCCAATAGCAGAGGTACAATCCGATAAAGCTACCATCAAGATCACCAGTCCATACAATGGTACGATCAACAGTCTATTCGGTCAAACGGTCAAGTCGTCAAGGTCGGAGAACAGTTATGTTTAATCCTAAAGAATGATCACTTGATCCTCCTCCAACTCAGCAGCTTTCACCATCGACGCTCATCATTGATCGTCAATGGCCTCCACCTCCAACCCTCGATCATCCAACTCAGCAGCTCCAAAATGGAGGAAGTTCAACTTCTTCCAATCCTATCCTCTCCTTCTCCTTGATCCTCTGTTATTGATCCCAGCACCACTCTCGCTCCCTCTTCTCAAGCTCTCCATCTCGCGCCTCCTTCCGATCTTGCGCCTGTTTGGTCTACCGCTACCTTCAAGTCAACTACTCCCCTGAACAATTGACCGCTTGCCCCCGGTTGTCTGCTGTTGCCTTTCTACCTTGCATTCTATTGGTGGTTGGAGTCCTTGAATTTATCATCGCGCCTTTGGTAGCCATCTATTTTAATCAATCAACAGATCCCCATCCAATTGTTCCATCAATCCATCCAGTTGCAACCGTGCGCCTTTTGCACCCAGCTCTCAGGACTCTGTTGTTACATTTGGAAGTTTTGACCTACTTTGAAATATCTTTACCATTAGTTTAGGTGTCCACCTCAAACGTCTTCACTGCTGTTTCTCATTACTTAGTTGGGATGCTACCTTCCAGAGCCTTCTGAATTTCACCTTTCCATTTATTCTATTAAATCATCTTCTCACCCAGTCTCAAGCCTACCAGCAAGGGGGTGTGTTGGAGTATCATGTCTTCTGCTGATAGCCTTGATCCTCTCTGTCACAGAATCTTATTACTACATGTCACCTGGTCATTTTTTAACTGATGAATTCTTTATCATTGGCTTGCTTCATAGTTCATCACATTGTCTTTTGTCCATATAGTTTCTGCCAATGCTGATTAGTCATCAAGTCCTTAGGCCCCCTGTGAGGGGCTCTCTAGTTGTCTATTTAAACCGGTCTTTTCCAGGACCTTGCAATTCACCTTATCAACTTTGTTTCTTTCAACTTCGGTCCTCAACTTTCTGAGTTGAGTAAGAGTCCATGATCCAATCATTGACTACAACAATCTTGACCAGGGTGTCCTTGATTGGTTGATGCCCGCGTTTGGTCATGCCGGCCCCCTCGGGATAATACTCCGTTACTCGGCCAAACTTGGCTTTGCAACTCTTCACCAACTCAACCAAACGGCTGCAAAACTCGGCCCCTCCGTCCACTGTAACCAGACAAAACAACCCGTACCGCGCAAACCAATCTTCCTCCAGAAACAGAGCAACTTTTTCTGCCAAGAGCTTGACCAACGGATGCGCTTCCGCCAAACCGGCAAGGTTGTCCCGTGCTATGAGCAGATAGCCAAACTTACCGGCCTTGATGTGGACAACATCAAACAAGACTCAACCAAAGAGGGTGTCTTCCCCTGTGGGTTTTCCAACTTCCTTAGGCAATCTTGGGCTCCGCCGTTGACAGGCTTTGCAGGATGCCAACCATTCCCATACCGCACGCACTACCCCCGGCCACCAGAACCGTTCTTTCACCCGCCTCCGCGTTTCAACCTCCCCTTGATGGCTGAGATTGTCGTGAAGGCTTTGGAGGATAGCTTCCTGATCCGCCCTTGAAGTGGTAACCACAAGAGGAACCGGAGTTTTCTGCCGCCAAAGCTTCCCCTCCTGTACATAGAAGTTTCCCCCTTGACGCCTCCCCCATTGCATGTGCTTTTCCGTAGTTCCGTCAGTAAAACAAAGGTCCTGAAAGTAATCATGAAGAATGGCGTACCTGTCACAATTTGCACTTAAGGATTATTGTCTTTACCACTTCGACATGTCCTCTCTTCAGTACCATCTACCTCAGTCTAAAAGCGTGACACAAATAAAAGTACAACATCAATGGTTCAATCCGCTATTTCCTCTGGCTTGCGCTTACCTTCCAATCCCAGCAACCAACTCAGTATCACTTGCAAGCTTTGTGGTTAACTCCATACCGGTCGGCCATCCATTATGAGATCCAATCTCCTTCCCTGGCCAATCAACAGCCTTGGACTTCCATCTTTGGTAATGCATTGTTTGTTAGTTCGCATCTACGTCTAACTAAGCCATCACTAATGTATAGTTTGCAATTGGACTAGTCCCTACCCTGCATACACTATTAGCTCTCATTTGAATTACCTTCAACGTCACATTCTCCGGTCCCAATTTCTCATGCAATTGTACGCTCAGATTCTATTGTCTTGCACTTACGGTAAGACCTCGGATCTATACCACTGCTTCATTTCCTATCCCGTTCCTGTCATTCATTGCCTCACGGCTTTAACTTTAGTTAGCTCATCACCAGGTTGTATCTAGTCACTTTGGATTACCGTATAATGGCTATCCCCTTGCCTGATGATTGTCTCCTCAATTAGTTAATTTCATACGTTCTCGCATTCTGCTACAACCTAGTTATCACATTGCACTCAGGTTGGGTTTCCTTCTTTGGAACACATTCCATTCCTCTCGCCGTTTGTTGAGTGGCAATCACCAAATTCGCACTTTGCAACTGGGTCTTGCTATTTGCACTTGCCCCCGCACTTGGCATTTCCTTCACGCTCACGATGATCTAAGAATTGCCCTATAGTACGTGGGGTGGTTGTGTGACAGTAAATTAACTAACTCAACTCCTCATCTATTGTAGCCTGCCAATCTATAGTAGACTTCTTCTTCTTGATGTCACGTACTCGCTTAACCGGGAACGCTTCCATTGCCCCTTACAATGATGAGATCCATTGGGTAGGGAGAACCAGCGCTCCTTGGGCCCAAAGACCCTTAGATCCAGTTCCTCCTTCTAAATTGCCATCTGTGGAACCTCTCAATGATCCTTGGGATCCTCCACGGGATGCTCCAACGGACCCTCTTGCGAATTTGCAGACTCCGACCATTCTTCCAATGAAACCTCAACTCATGGTAGACAAGGAGTTTGCACTACTCCTCCTGGGCCCAATGCTCCGACCCTGCTTTTGACATTGATGCAGGCCCTCACTCATGGTGCCCAGCAATCTAGTCCAAGCACTCCTAGCTTTTGCACTCCAGGCATGAAAGAACCCAATCACTTTACGGGAGAACACCCTAATAAGCTTAGATTCTACCTGCAGTCTTGTAAAATCATCTTTTCAAATGACTCCAACAATTTCCCTTCCAATAGACAACAAGTTATGTATGCTTCGTCCTTCTTAGGAGGTAGAGCCTTGCAGTGGTTCAAACCATACCTCAAACTTTTGTACAAAAAAAGTCCCACTTGTATTCTCAAAAGCTGGGACAGGTTTGAGCAACAATTGTTCACCCTGTTTGGCAATCTCAATGAAGTTTGAAATGCCAAATACAAACTTAATAGTTTATTTATGAAGGAGAAGAGTAGAGCTTTGGTTTATATTTCTCATTTTCAAACCTTTCAGTCTTGCATCCAGTGGAACAAGGCTGCTCTTCTATTC
This sequence comes from Puccinia polysora, assembly GCA_025617555.3. Taxonomy (NCBI): domain Eukaryota; kingdom Fungi; phylum Basidiomycota; class Pucciniomycetes; order Pucciniales; family Pucciniaceae; genus Puccinia; species Puccinia polysora. The sequence goes on from CM062628.1 coordinate 16,570,253, forward strand.
CATTTACAAAAGTGTTTACCGGCACGCTTAATCAAACAGCTCTCAGTTGGGGGTCATAAGACAACCTTGCTTCAGCAGCTAATTGATTGATTGATTGAGCTTGATAATGGCTATCATGACAAGAATTGCTCTTGGCAAAACAACCATGGACCGTCCACCTTGGCTCCAAGGGTGGAAAACTCCTCAAAGCAAAACACAAGGAACCCAAAACCATCCAAATCAACCCCAACTTCAAACTCCAACTCAAAAGGGAAAGCCGTTGCGAAAACTCCGAAGTTCTTGGACAAAGAACCGCAATGCTTCGAAGCGAGGAACATCTGTGAAGGGAAAAGAAAGGGCTGTGTATGTTTTGTGGAGGAAAACATGATGTCAACATCTGTGCAAAGCGTTTAGCGCGTGAAGCGTCTAAGCAGTCAAAAAATTAGCTTGTAGTTTTTCTGATACTTCTAAGGAAAACTACACATTATCTAAATCATCGCGAGTAAATCTTTGCACTTGTGAGTCACTAGGTGCTCTGAGTTTGATATTTATCCTATTCCATTCCAACAACACTTCTTATCAAGTATTACTTGATTCCAGCGCTAATTTTTCCTTCATCAGTGAATCATGTTTCCTTCATCAGTGAATCCTTTTCCACCTCCAAAAATCTTACGCGTTCCAAGATAGATAAATTTCCTATCTATTTAGTAAGTATTGCGACTGAACCGTATTATTGGGTTTCCCAAAAGGCAAAATTTACCTTTGCATTTTCTAATTTCCCCAGCTTTGAATGGGATTTATTTGTCTTGGCTATACCTGGAATGGATGATACCGTTCTAGGCCATGATTTCCTAGTTTACTGGAATCCAGATGTGAATTGGCAAGAAGGAGTAATTAACCTTTGAACCTCACACCCCCAGAACGCTAAACTTTCCATCAATCAAGAATTAAACAGCCTACCTGACACTGTCATTGAGTTGGATGACACTTTTCCGCCAGGATATTTGCAATATCCTGACCTTCATTCTCAAATTACCTCTTCAGATTTAGGAGTTATTGCTTACCTATCCAGCTTACCTCTTTCCTGTTCCTTCGAAGAGAAACAGACACCAACCAAACAGTGTATTTTGAGCTCCCTAATACTCTTGCACCATGCAAGCACCTCCAACACAGTGCTCAAAGATGACAAGATTGAAGATTTAGAAATAATTCAAGAGTCTTTACCTTTGGTTTATCATGACTTTGCTGACATCTTTTCAGCTGCAAAAGCAGACAAACTGCCTCAATCCGGTCCTTACAATCATGAGATTGAACTTACTGGCCCACCTCCGGCACCAGGACCAGTTTACTCTCTCGACGCAAGAATCAATTGCGCTTCAAGACTACATTGCGGAAAATGTAGCATAAGGATTTCTTCGACAAAGCAATTCAAACACCGGTTCCCCTGTCCTATTTGTACTGAAAAAGGACGGAGGACTTTGCCTTTGTGTTGACTACAGGAAACTGAACCAGGTAACCCAGTAGAATGCCTATCCAGTACCGCCTATGTCACATCTCCTTACCATCTTCCATGGAGCTACTTATTTCTCAAAGTTAGACCTTCAAGGTGCCTATAACCTAATTCGCATTAAGGAAGTTCATGAGTATTTGACTGCAATGAGAACCCGGTTTGGCAGTTTTGAGTATACCGTCATGCCTTTTGGCCTCTGTAACGCTCCTTCCACTTTTCAACATTTTATCAATGACATTTTCTCCAATCTTGTAGGTAAATACCTCGTGGTATATCTCAATGATATACTAGTCTACTTGAGGAACCTCAAAGATCACATCACACATGTGCGAGAGGTGCTACAGCGACTTTGCAAGAATGACCTGTTTGCAAAAGCCTCTAAGTGCAAGTTCCATTCCTCTTTTCTTCATTTTCTAGGCGTCGTAGTCTTGCAGCAAGGACTATTGATGGACCAAGCCAAGAGAAAAAGCATATTGGCCTGGCCTCCACCTTCTTTGGTTAAATCTCTTCAAGTTTTCCTTGGTTTCAGTAATTTCTATAGAAGGCTTATTGCGCATTACGCCAAAAAAACCAAGAATCTTACTAACCTTCTTCAAAAAGAAACTCCTTTTAATTTTACCAAACAAGCTGCTTTGGATTTTGAAGCTCTGAAGAAAGCGTTCACCACTTCTCCAATACTCGCTCACTTCAACAAGCTAGCTTGCACTATTGTCAAGACAGACGCAAGCAACTATGCGATTGCAGGAGTAATCTCGCAGTTTTCTTCTTCCACTTCTCTCTTTCACCCCATAGCTTTTGAGTCTTGCAAGTTGCTCGCTGCAGAGCTTAACTATGAGATTTATGACAAGGAACTTCTTGCAATTGTTTATTTCTTGAAAAAATGGCGTTCATATCTTTTGAGTGTTAGGGAATCCTTCGAGGTGTTACATGATCATAATTCTTTGAAGTATTTCTTGAGTTCAACATTCCTCACACGTAGACAAGCACGATGGGCCAAATACCTCTCCGACTTCCACTTTACAATCACGTACTGTCCTGGAAAACAAGCGGTATTTCCTGATGCTTTATCATGTTGGGACGATGTTTACCCAGGGGGGGGAGCACCTTTGCCAAAAACAACCCTGAAAATGTTAGGAAACTCTTCTCAACCCAATCTGCCCAACTCAGTTTGATCATTGCTTGCTTACAAGATTTGGCTTCTGAACTCCAAAAAGCTCAACGCGACGACCCCAAGTGCATCAAACTTTTCAAAAGTGCAAACTTATTAGATATTAGTTACAGTATTGATGATAATTACTTTTTAGTCTATGATAATCATATAGTAGTACCAGATAATTCTTGCATTAAGGTAGATATCATCGGGTCATGGCATGATTCTCCGCTTGCTGGTCATCATGGGTAGGATAAAACCTACCAATTGATTGCACAAGACTTCTACTGGCCTGGTATGACCAAAGGAGTCCAAGACTATGTTAGCACGTGCTATGATTGCAATCATAACAAGTCCTTGAAACACCGGAAGTATGGGCTGCTCCAGCCACTTCCAATTCCGCCTTGTCCTTGGCACTTGCTGTCTATGGATTTCATCTCTCAATTTCCTTCTTCTAGTGGATATGATGCTATTATAGTAATAGTAGATTTCTTCTCAAAGATGGCTTTATTTTTACGCAGTAATGTGACGGCCTCTTCAGAAGACTTCGCTAACTTTTTCATAGAATATGTATTTTTGAAACATGGCCTCCCTGATAATATAGTTAGTGATCATGGATCTCTGTTTGACTCAAGCTTCTGGACCTCGCTATGCCAACATTTGAAGATCACTCGCAATTTATCAACGGCTTACCACCCGGAAAGGGATGGGCAAACCAAGCGAGTTAATCAGATTCTTGAACAATATCTTTGAATGTATGTCGCCTATCAACAAGACGACTGGTTTCAATGGCTCCCACTAGCCAAATTCGCCTACAACAACTCCACTCATTCTTCCACAAAACAGTCGCCCTTCCAAACTCTTTATGGTAGAAAACCAACTTTCTCTTCCCTTCACGTAGCACCTTCTCAACCTGCTACCAATTACCTTGAACAAATACAATTCCTTCAATCCCAACTTCGGAAAAACCTCAAAGAAGCAAACCAGCGCTATAAGGAGCAAGCAGACTGATCTCGCACTTTGGCTCCAACCTTCGCAGTAGGAGATCAAATATGGCTTGATGCTTGCAACATTTGCAGCACTTTCCCAACTCGCAAACTCTCCAAAAGAAAGCTTTGCCCCTTTAAAGTAGAATCAGTCATCTCCCCTAACTCCTTTAAACTTACTCTACCTGCGAAATGGCAAGGTATCCACCCAGTTTTTCATGTGTCTCTCATAGAGCTAGCTCAATTCCTATACCCGGGCAAGACTCATCCCCCTCCTGAACCAGTCACTTTCCTCAATCATCAAGAGTGTGAAGTAAGCCGTATTCTGGATTCCAGGTTACGCAAAGGAAAACTTCAATACCTCGTCAAATGGTCTGGCTTCCAGTCCGAAAAAGATTGCACCTATTGGGAACCAGCCCATCACCTTCACAATTCACCCAATCTGATTCAAGACTTCCATGCAAGCTACCCCCACAAACCTTGACAATCATGATTCCATCCCATCCATTCCATTCCATTCCATTCCACATTTCATCCCATCAAAGCCCGTTCCATTCCATTCCACATTTTATCTTATTCAATTCCATTTCATCTCGCACTCTCTCTCATCCAATTCCATTCCATTCCATATTCCATCTCATTTAACCCCATTTTATTTTACACCATCATCCCATCAGTTAATTCCTCCATCTCACCGTGTTATTCTTTTTCTCCTTTTTTTTCTTTTATTTCTACTGGATAAAAACTTCATTCCTTATTAAAAAAAAAAAAATTATAATAATATTTCTATTTTATAATAAAAATATATATATATATATATATATATTCTTGATTACTAATTTCCTTTTAATTCTTTCTCCGCATCCTCCCAATTTGCCGTCAATTCCGCAACCATGGATCAAAAAGTATCCAGGTCTTCATCATTGATCAATGCGGACATTCTTCAAAGAACCAGCACTTCCGTTACGATGTGCCTCTCGAAAATCTCCTTGCATCTCACAACCCAAGCTCGCTTTGGCCAAGCATTCCATGCGCCTTCCTCCAAGAGCTCTTCATACGCTCTCTTCCTTTGGCCACCCAACTTGCCTTCTCCAATATCGTTTGTCAGGCGCCTGGCATCCGTTTTGACCAGCCCTACAACTCGCACCGGATCCACTTTGCCTCAGCCCTCCATTCCTTCCGTCCCATCCACTCCATCCCTTCCATCTCCTTCATTCCCTTCTTCTAATTCACCCGCTCCATTTTTGTTTTCTCCACTTCCGTTTCCTCCATTCCCAGATTCTCTTTCCGCTTTTTTTTCTTCCCCCTCCCTCGCTTCCTCGGTTATAACTCCTACCGGTTCTGCACCGGACACTTCGCCTCACACCTCAGCATTCATCTGGGCCCCCGGAAGTTCAGTTGGTGGTCCCCAGTAAGGTGGTGGTGGTGGTGGTGTGTTGGTAGTATATCTTTGGAAACAGGGAAACACTAGAAAAACATGCAAAATTATTTACTATTTTATGATCATTAGTCAATCCAGATTAGTAATCACCAGGAACTTGAGTCCCCAAGTATTTGATCTCCAGCAATGGTGGTATCTCTTAATTAACCCTTGGCGCGGACCTACAACTTTGCATCTCCCTTGATGATTCCAAAGGACCCTCAACAGTCAACTTGACATTTATAGGGAAATTGCATGCCACCTTGCAAAGGCAACATTGCTTGCACTTGCCTTGAAGGCCTTGGACGGCAGTACTAGGAATAAATTGCTTTTTGCGGCGAATACAGTTTTCCCAACGGCGGGACATCAATGACAACATTTTTATAAAATTTATAAATCTATTGGGTAATAAATTAAATAACGTATAAGGGTATACAGTGATAATTAAAAACTTGGAATTGATGGGAAAATTTGTCTGAATGCTTGCAGGAGCTTGCGTCTTTATACACGGGCAACTGTCACGCTTTGCACTTAAGGATTATTGTCTTCACCACTTTGACATGTCCTCTCCTCAGTACCAACTACCTCAGTCTAAAAGCGTGACACAAATAAAAGCACAACATCAATGGTGCAATCCCCTCTTTCCTCTGGCTTGCGCTGACCTTCCAATCTCGGCAACCAACTCAGTATATCCTTGCAAACTTTGTGGTTAACTCCATACCGGTTGGCCATCCATCATGAGATCCAATCTCCTTCCCTGGCAAATCAACAGCCTCGGAATTCCATCTTAGGTCATGCATTGTTTGTTAGTTTGCATCTAAGTCTAACTAAGCCATCACTACTGTATAGTTTGCAATTGGACTAGTCCCTACCTTGCATACACTATTACCTCTCATTTGCATTACCTTCAACGTCACTCGCTCCTGTCCCAATTTGTCATGCAATTGTACGCTCAGATTCTATTGTCTCGCACTTAAGCTAAGAACTCGGATCTATACCACTGCTTCATTTCCTATCCCGTTCCTGTCATTCATTGCCTCACCGCTTCAACTGTAGTTAGCTCATCACCAGGTTTTATCTAGTCACTTTGGATTAACTTATAAGGGCTATCCCCTTGCCTGATGATTGTCTCCTCAGTTAATTAATTTTATACGCTCTTGCCTTCTGCTACAACCTATTTATTGTTAAAACAATTCTCACAACAAATTACATTCTCATTCATTTCATACTCCAGATTTCTATCTTGTCATATTCAATCAATCTCACAAATATTGAGGCACTCCAACTTGTTGTTGCTTGTTCTTCTTTGTCATTTATCTGCGTTGTGTCTCATTCTTTCCCTCTTCTACTTTCTGATTTCATTATGTCACTGGTTGTACTGGCGGTCCCACTGGATGTGCTCTATGTCCGGGTGCACAAACTCTAATCATCAAGGAGCGCAACAGTGCGGCGCAATCAATCACCACCACAGACACCATCAGCCTGCGACCACCATTTCTCTACAGGACTCAAACTTCATCATCAAGACAACCATTCACAAGAACAAGATAAACTCAAGAGTCATCAATTAATTGATCCAACCGTCTCTTGCAGCCAGCTTGACACCAGTAAGATCTTCTGAAGTCTCCAACTCATCAATCAAGAGAACTCATGATTTCTTCACTCAGCTTGTTCTAGGCGCAAGGACAACTTATATTGAAGTATTGAAACTGGCTTGGCTCATTAATCTCTGGACTTGAGAGTATTCTCACCTTTCTCCTAACCAATAAATCTTCCACCAGACTCCTGATTTAGCCAGTTTCCTCACCCATTGGTTATTTCATAGTTTCACATCTGTCCTTGTCATTGCAAAACTTATATCTCTAACTCACTTGTTCTAAATGAAATCAACATTAGCTTGGTCTTGGTGACCAACCCCAAAAGTTCACACTGTTAAAAGCCAAAATCGCTCACAATGGACCAACAGGGATCTTCTTCAAAACCAGGAACAGGGGGCGATTTGACCAATTACAAGTCACTTGTGATCAAATCCCTAATCAAATCAACTCCTTTATTGACTTCCAACAACTACAGCATGTGGCGGAAAAAAATCAAGAAACTCTTCAAATTGCGCGGCATTTTTGGCATCATGAAGATGACAACAACAACAAGAAGATTGACAAGGACACAAATCAGGAATTCGTAGCCCACATCATTGCCAAACTTGACTCAAACACGTACGATAACATCATAGACGACGTGAATGAAGACAACGCCAAACTCATCTGGCTATCCACTCAAAATCACTTCACATCATCTCAGTCAGCAAACAGGGCAAGTTTATTCAATGCCTTTATTCACTTAAAAATGGACACCAACATCAACGCCTTTGTCAACTCAATCAAGGTCTACCTTAAAAAACTGACAGAAGTAGGAATTGAATTAACCTCCAATATGATCGCATATCTCATACTGTTCAAGTTTCCCTCCTTGATGCAGAACATGAAAACTCAAATCATGCATGCTACAACAGAGATGAAGATTGAAGTTGTTTTGAATCACCTCATTCAACACAAGAAAGAGGTTAAAGCACAAGATGATTGTGGGGAACCTGTCAATATTGCCCTGTACAGGGGACCTCAATGCAAAAACGGCAAACACAATCCAGCTGTGACATCTCATCCCGCCAACTCGTGCTGGTTCAAATTCCCCAAACTCAAACATTCCAAAATTCACAACCAAGCAAACAAGTAAAAGCCTAAAGCCACGGTAGATGAAGGTCACTTCTATTCTTTTTTCTGTGGAGTTGGTGCGCACAACAAAACAATCTCAGAACGCTTCATTTTAGACTCTGGCTGCTCAGTACACATGATCAAAGATAGAAATCTCTTCAATCACCTCAAATCCAGCGATGGACATGGAAGGATCCAGACCGGCAAGAAAGATGCTGCCATAGTTATCAAAGGCACTGGTGAAGCAGCCATAGCAACTAAAGACGCATTCATATCCCTATTGGATGCCGTCTGGGTACCTGAATCAACAGTGAATTTAATCTCCCTAGGAGCTCTGATGACTAAAGGAGTGTCATTGTCTGTCAACTCCAGCATCACCCCAAGCACTTTCAGGCTGACACTGAAAGCCAGAATTCTTCTATCTTGCACGATAACCAACAATCTGTTCATCATTGACATGAAAACAAACACCATGAACTGTCATTTCTCACTAGCTACATTACAAGAAATCCATCAATCATTGGGTCATGCAAGTACTGCCAGAATGGAAAAGTTCCTAAATCAGCCACTGCCTCAATTGACCAAAGAAGAATTCGAATGCTTGAGCTGCGACAGAGCCAAAATCACAAAAAAGCCTTTTTCGCACGAACAAGCAGTTGCGTCACACTGCTTTGAGAAAATTCACCTGGATTTGATGGGCCCAATAACGCCAACTTCTAAAGTTGGCTACAGGTACATCCTCAATCTTTTTGACTCTTTTTAGGGTACCTAGCTTGCTTTCCTCTCAAATCTAAGGGTGATGCCGCAGATACAATCATATTTATTGTCGAGAACCAACATAGAAAAACAAACCAATACCCCAAAGAAATATGCTTGGATGGAGGAGGCGAATTTGTAAATACAAAACTGCAAGACTTCTGCAAATCGCAACACATCAACCAAATAGTGACCAAACCCTACCATTCACAACACAACGGGCGGGTGGAACACACAAATCGTACGGTAATAGAATCTGCAAGAGCTACCATCACTGAATCAAAACTCCCAAAATTGTATTGGCACAAGGTGGTGAAAGGCTGCTGCCTCATGCTAAATCAAATCCCCAAATCAAAGGGAGAAGACTCACCACAGTTAAAGATGCACGGCAAGCTGTTTCCAAAAGACTATCTCAAGCCAATAGGTACACCACTCACCTACAAATTGAATCCGACCAAGATCAAATCCAAACTCGACAATAGAGGCGCTCCAGGAATTCTGATTGGATTCAATCCGCACCTTCTATCCTACAAAATAATCAACTCTCTCGGGAAAGTGATCGATTCAAAAAACGTAATATTTAATCATCAAATACCAATTAAGATTGACTCAATTGAGTGCGACGCTGAGACAGTTGATTCTAGAAGTAACATTCCAGCACAAACTACCACCAAAGAAACTGCGCCAGCCATCGAAGTGAAAGCTGAGTCTGTCACAGAGTCCGAAGTAAAATCCGAGTGCTCATCCGATAGCCAAGCCTTGGTTGAGAACTCCCTCAGGCCAACACTGCGTGATCGCGCGAAAATCTCAAAGCCGGAACAATACGGTTTTCTGTCAGAAAAACTGCCAAAGTCACTGGAAGAGGCCATGAAGTATCCAGAATGCAAAACGTCCATCACAAAGGAATTCAACACAATCAAAGATCAAAAAGTGTGGGAATATGCTGATGATAGCCAAGTCACCAATCCTCTGAACACCGTAGCGGTTTTCAAGATCATGACAAAGACTCAGGGCGAACCACCAATATACAAAACTAGACTGTGCGTGCAAGGCTTTGGCCAACGCTATGGTCTAGACTACCTTGAAAAGTACGCTCCCACCGGCAAAGTAGCGTTGTTACGGGCAGTTCTCACCTATTCCGCTGACAAAAATCTGGACATTCTACAACTGGACATGAAAGGAGCTTTTCTGCACTCAAAACTCAAAGAAAAAACCTTAATTAAGACGCCCTACGGCTGTAACCAGAAGTCCAAGTACCTTTGCCTCAAGAAATCCCTCTACGGACTCAAACAAGCCCCGAGAAATTGGTATTGGATGCTGAGTGAGTGGATTAATTCTCAAGGTTTTGATGAATCAGAATGCGACCCGTGTCTTTACATCGGCAGAGATAAAAGCACAGTCATTTTCTTTCACATGGATGATTTACTGGTTACAGGCGACGTGGACAAGTTCAAAAAGGCCTTCCTATCTAAATTCAAAAACTCTTCCGCGCACAAACCAAACACACTCTTGGCAATGAAAGTGGAAAGGGAGAGAGGACTCATTCACCTTTCTATGCCCTTACATATTGAAAGGGTCTCAGCAAGTTGAGTCTGATAGATTGCGGAGGCGCTTCTACCCCCCTTACACCTGGCTCACATCTCAAACCGGCCGAAGAAGAGGACCATAAGAAATTTCTTGAACTCAACACTAAATACAGGTCACCTATTGGGCGCTTGAACTTCATAGCAGTATTGGCCAGACCTGACATAAGCTTTGCGGTGCCAACTTGGCCAAATACTGCGAGAAACCTGGCCTCTCTCATTGGAACGAGATACTACATGTGTGGAAGTACCTGGGGAGCACCAAAAACATCCAACTCACTATGGGACCCAAATCAATCTCAAACCATCTAGTATGCTTCAGCAATGCCACCTGGGGGGACAACCCAACTTCTAGGATCTCACAGAGTGGGTTCATTAGTTTCTTCAAAGGTATTCCACTCTGCTGGACAAGCAGAAGACAACAATGTATATCTCATTCATCCACCAAATCGGAATGTTTATCATTATCAAGTTGTCATCTCAAGGATTGTTGGTTGAAAAGGTTAGTCGACAACATCTATCAAGAAGAATCGCGCTGCCCTTTAGATCTGATATACAATAAGGGTCTAGACGACAAAATCAAACATTTTGGCTTAAACTCAAAGGTCAAGCACATTGATCTGAAAATGAAAAGCCTCAGAGATGATTTTAGCAATGGCTTGATTAATCTCCGACTTATTCCATTGCTCTCTATGACTGCCAACGCTCTAACCAAAGCAGCAAACAAAGTCTCAATCTCCCAACTTGTAAATTCTTTTAGCTCTTGGTTTCATTGATTGATGAGTTGAGGGGGCATGTTAAAACAATTCTCACAACTAATTACATTCTCATTCATTTCATACTCCAGATATCTATCTTGTCATATTCAATCAATCTCACAAATATTGAGGCACTCCAACTTGTTGGTGCGTGTTCTTCTTTGTCATTTATCTGTGTTGTGTCTCATTCTTTCCCTCTTCTACTTTCTGATTTCATTATGTCACTGGTTGTACTGGCGGTCCCACTGAATTTGCTCTATGTCCGGGTGCACACACTTTAATCATCAAGGCGCGCAACAGCGCGGCGCAATTAATCACCACCACAGACACCATCAGCCTGCAACCGCCATGGCTCTACAGGACTCAAAATTCATCATCAAGACGACCATTCACAAGAACAAGACAAACTCAAGAGTCATCAATTAATCGATCCAACCGTCTCTCGCAGCCATCTTGACACCAGTAAGATCTTCTGAAGTCTCCAACTCATCAATCAAGAGAACTCATGATTTCTTCACACAGCTTGTTCTAGGCGCAAGGACAACTTATATTGAAGTATTGCAACTGGCTTGGCTCATTAATCTCTGGCCTTAAGAGTCTGCTCACCTTTCTCCTAACCAATAAATCTTACACCAGACTCCTGATCTAGCCAGTTTCCTCACCCGTTGGTTATTTCATAGTTTCATGTCTGTCCTTGTCATTGCGAAACTTCTATCTCTAACTCACTGGTTCTAAATGAAATCAATATTTGCTTGGTCTTGGTGAGCAACCCCAAAAGTTCACAGTTATCACATTGGACTCAGGTTGGGTTTCCTTCTTTGGAACACATTCCATTCCTCTTGCCGTTTGTTGAGTGGCAATAACCAAGTTTGCAATTTGCAACTGGGTCTTGCTATTCCCACTTTCCCTTGCACTTGGCATTTCATTTGCGCTCACAATCATCTAAGAATTGCCCTAAAGTACGTGGGGTGGTCGTGTGACAGTACCGCCCGGTCTGCCGGAGCGGCAGCTGAACGCCCGCCTCCACAACCCCTACCTTGTCAACCGGGGTCTCCACATTGAGCAGTTCCGCGTCCTTGAACGGGTCCTCCCTTGGATACCACGACAACGCGTTGGGCATAGTGAATGCTTTCCCCGGAACATGAACAACAGAAAAGGAAAAAATTTGAAGAAACGCCACCCAACTGGTCATGGGAGCATTGGGCAACGCCAGGGAATTGATCATCCGCGCCAGCGCCTTGGCATCCACCAAAAGCTCAAAGTGAACCCCCCACAAAAGATACTGAAGCCGCTGCACAATCTTGGTGACCCCGCACAACTCCAACTTCGGCTGAGAGTACCGGCTTTCCATTGGAGTGAATGTGACCAACTTGTAAAGCACCAGCCTATCCTTACCGTTGTCGTCTTGAGTGAGAACCCCCCTGCGCCAAATTTGCTGGAATCAACCGCTAGCCTAATTCCTCCTGCATTTTAGTCAAGATTGCAGAGCACAATGTCACGTCCCACAATCTCCTTGAGCTTCCAGAAAGCGCTATTGCACTCTTCTCCCCAATTCCACTCCGCGCCTTTCCGCGTTAGTGATTGGAGAGGGCTTGCCACTTCCGCAAACCTCTCGATGAACATACGGACATAGCTTTATAATCCCAAGAACTGAAGGATATGCGACACCGTCTGCTGGGTTGGCCATTTGAGGACCTTGTTCCGCTTTTTCTCTGCAATGCGCTGGCTGTTGGAAGCAACAACATGGCCAAGGCCTTTGAGCGCCAGAACACAAACTTCCAACTTCTTCCCCAACACCATCAGTCCTGCCTCCTTGATGCAAAACAGGATGTGTTTCAATGTCTGCGCGTATTCCCACACAAAAAGTTGGACGCTGGGAACTTCAACCAGCTCTGCTCCTCCGTAATCGGATTTCGGACCTTTGATGCCTGCGTCGTTGATTAAGATTTGGACTCCCTCCGGAAGATCATCTTTCAGGATCCAAGCCATTTGCCCCTGGTACACCGCCACAGGATTGGTTGCGCCCTGCGGTAGCTGAGTCATCTGCATTCTTCCCAACCCAGTCTCAAATGCCGTTAGAGGCCCCAAGCGAGGATCAAACTAGCGCTGGTCATATCCCCCCATGACATTCACTAAAACGTAACAAGTGCGCCCCCCCATTGACTCAAGGAACTCGTCAACGCAAGGGGGCTGTCCTGCTTCCCAGATTGTAAAGGAGTTGAGCCGCTGTAGATCATGGACAATCCTCAACGACTTTCCCTCCTGCTTAACTGTTAGAGTTTGATTTTTCATTTATGTGACTTTCACTGGAGTTCAGAGTACCATTGATTGGATTGATTTGATCTTATTATTGTTAACCTTCAAGTACTAAAACAACAGGTAAAATGTAACTGGGATGTGTTGTAGTATTGTGATTATCAGATTGTTTAGTCATGGCTATCAGACTCTTTAGTCATAGCATTTCACTTACCATGTCACTTAAACTGCTTATGCTAATTTTGCCTTGTTCATTTTGTACTCAACCACTTTTCAGCCTATAGTGTATTTAGTTTATATAAACACCAGTGCTCTCAAGTGGAATTAATCATCTGTTCAGCCAATACATCAACCGGAGTTTGCTTTTCCTCCTGATCTCAGGTCTGTTACTCTTGACGTTTAAAGAACCTTTCACTCATTCTTTAATCTATTCATCTCACTAGAGCTCAAGCTCTCTTTATTTTTTACAATAATATTCTTCCCAGACGTGCTGAGATTCAATTGATAGTAATTCATCCTTTGACGCTTTCTCCCATTTTGGCCATTTGGGAAATTTTTGGGCGGCTTTATAGGAGGGTGGTTTGTAGTAGTGATGAAATCCATATCTTTGCGGTTTTTGATTTTCTTTTTTGGGTTGCAATGGTATATTGGGAGCGGGAACTGTTTGAGTTGGAGAGCTTGGTGATAGGGGATTTGAGGAGTTATCTTCTTTCTTGAGTTCAGAGTCTGATTCTAGAGATTCAGAACTCGCGTTGCGGATGGCGTATTGTTTGTCTGAAGTGGAGAAGTCTGATTCTTGTAGATCTGAGTTAGATTGGGAGAAGATTTCCAAGCCAGATGATTCGAGGAGTGGGAACTTGCTCAAGCTTTTCTTGAGGAATTTGATGTGTTTTGTCTCTATGACGGCCCCAAGCGAGTTGAGGACGAGGTAAGAGTGAAAGACTGAATTGAAACCAATCAAGATTCCTTTGAGACCTTTTTTGTCAAACTTACGTCCCTTTTTCATAAGGTTTGCAAGGTATATTACCAAGGTACCTACGGGTTTTAAATAATTAGTTGGTAGTTTCTTGCCGAACATAAGCTCCCAGGGAAATTAATTTTTACATTCCCGCGGAATTTGGTTGAGCATGAAGCAGCAACTTCTGACCACAATGTGCCAGTAGTTCTTGGGTAGCCTTGATGACAAAAACGTGGCTTGGGCAGATTCTACAATGGATTGATTAGCCCTTTCAGCGCGGCAATTATGTTGGGAGTGGTACGGTTTGGAGGTTAAGAGCTTGATATGTTTCAAATTAGGAAAAATCTTTGAGAGTGGCGTTGGTGCATTCAGTCCCTTTATCTGAAGATATTTTGGTTGGATAGTAGTTTATTCTTTTGTGTTCTGTTTCAAGTATGTGGATAATTGTTTCAGGGGTTTTGTCCTTGGATTTGAGGGGAAAAGCCGCGGAATAACAAGTATAGATGTCAACAAGGGTGAGAAGATAGTGATGGCCAGATTTGGATTGGGGAGAGATTGGGCCAATCAGATCAAGATGAATTAATTCCAGAGGCTTGTTAGAGGAAGTAGAGACACTAGTAAATGGAGCTTTGGTGATTTTACTTTTAATGCAGCTCTCACATTTGAATTTGAGGAGTTCTTCCTTGGGATAGAGATCTTTCAAGAAAGTTTTGAGAGTGGAAATTGAAGCATGCCCATAGTTTCAATGGAGTTCAAGTAAGGAAGGAAGAGCAGTGGGAGATTGATTGGAGAGATTCACAATCTGGTTATTCCCAGCGGTTCTAGGTTTTTCAATGAAAAAGAGGTGATCTTGGATGAGTCCTTTCAAGACAATCTTGTTATTTTTGGTGAAGGTGAAATTTTCTCTTTTTTGAGTGAGGTTGCACCCTTTCTTAGCTAGGAGACCTGAGCTGATTAGGTTTATCACGATACCGGGCACGTATATGCAGTCTTTGAGGGTGATTTTTGATTCTTTCCATTCTAGCTGGACCATGCCAGTTCCTTGAATCTTGAGGTTAGCTTCCAGTTTCCCAGTTTTAATCTCCTCAAGATTGTCTTGCATCTTGATTGCGGTGAAGTACTTGAGGTTGTTGAAGATGTGGAAATTGGCTCCAGCGTCCAGAAGGAGGTTGGGATTGCTTTCAGAGTTGATCCAGAGAGTGAGGAGAGCGTGGTAGTTTATTTTTGGGTTCTTTTTGTTTTTATTCTTCCATTCCATTTGTTGTTCAATCAACCAGTCTGGGGCGTTCTCGGGATGATGAAAATCTCCGCGTGATTTTGGCCCATAGAAGTTTAGATGAAGTTATGTTAGTCGAGTTGACTACATTTGAATGAGTGGTACTATTGAGTTTTGAGAGGATGATTGCGCCTATCTCTTGGTCTTTCTTAGTCAACATCTGTCCAGAATTCCTTTTAATGGCATCTTTGATGTCCTTGAGATTGAAGATCATGAGCATCTTGTCTTTCCAAATCAAGTAGTTTTCTTCATTTAACGGGGGTATGGCATCAACCGAGGCTTTTAGAGCCACTTGGTGGAAATAGTTGGACGCTCCCGCTGGTTTGTTCATGTCTTGAATTTGTCTGGTTGAGGTCGTTGGATTTGGCTATAACTGTGGTGAACTTTGAGATTTAATTATCAAGAACTAAGAACCAGCAAAGCTGGAAAACGCAGGATAGGTAAGAAAACATGAGAAGACACAAGATCAATAAAGGGAAGAGGATCCCACAGGTCTGATCTATTGCACGAGTTGAGTTAAGAAGCATGGATGAGGAGACGTCTTTGAGATAGATAGAATGGGTTGGGCGAAAGCTGGTGTTTGAGGAACTGAGAGTTATTTGACCCGGATGATGTTTTGGGAAGTTCAAGATCTTACCAGGAAGAGATTGGTAGCGGATCAGTCTTGATGTGGCAAGTTGTGTCAATGTCAATTGTTGATAGAATTTAAATAAAGAATAGAAGAAATGGAAAAAGATAAAGAATAGAAGAAAAAAAATTAAATAAACAATATGAGAGAGAATAGAAAAAAGCAAAAAGAATATAGAGATGGGTTTGATTTGATCTTGATGAATTTGGTCGTTGTCTTGTATTGAGGTGTTGAGATTCCTCTTTGATTTTTTTTGAGAATGAGGAGGAAGTTGCTCCGCCCCAACTGATGGGGAAGAGGGGAGGCGCGGAAAGAGGTAAGTTGGGGGACCGTTGGGGTTGCGCAGAGCTTTGATTGGGTGCGCTGTAGAACAAGTAGAGAGAGAAGTGTCACGGAAGCGCTTCATATCTTAACATGCCCTTCACTCAACAAGCCACCACTGCCTCCAAGGTATTTGAGCATATCCATGTTGACCTCATGGGACCTATCACTCCCATGTCCAAGGGTTTCCACCCTTTCTCCCTGACCTTAGTCAACAACTTCTCTTCCTACATTTCCATTTTTCCTCTCTGTGCTAAGAGCGATGCAGCCAAATTGATCATGTTCCTCATCAACAACAAGCACCACAAGAGAGGCTACTATCCGAAAAAATTCTGCTGTAATGGAGGAGGAGAGTTTGTAAATCAAGTTTTGACCAGCTTCTTTGAGGAAAAAGGGATAAGAAGAATCTGCTCAGAACCCTATCACCCCAAACACAACGGACGCGCAGAAAGAGAAAACCAAACAATAGCTGAGTCAGTAAGTGCTACGCATTCTACGTCCAAACTTCCACTGAATCTGTGGCACAAAACCATTAAAGGATGCTCCATAGCTCTTAATCAGATTCCTAGAAACAATGGTGAGCTGTCCCCCTGGGAGATGATGCATGGGTCCAAACTGCCTAACGACTATCTTTAACCACTGCTAACCCCGGTAGTTTACTTAAATCTGAAAGAAAAATCCGCCCTCCAAAAGTTTGAAGAAAAAGGAGTCTCCGGAAAAATAATTGGATACGTACCTTGCCTACTGTCCTAAAAAATCATCAACAGCGCTGGAGCTATCATCCAATCAAAACACGTGAAAATAGTCAAGAGCAACAACACCGCCATCAGGTTCAACTCTGACAAAACCAATCCCACTGGCAAACCGCCACAACCAAACCCTACGCCCAAAAGCCAACCTCTCAGTTCTAACTCCAAAGAATCCAAATCTGAACCCAAATCCAATCAAATAGATCCCATCATAAAAACCAAAGAAAGTCCTACTCCTCCCAAACTGTCAGACGAAAAAAACAATGAAGACCAAATAAACAAAATCCTGACCAACCCCAACAGAAAACGTTTTCTCAGGAATAGGAACTCCCTGAAGAAACCAGATTGCTTTGGATTCGATGCTAAATTTGTTCCCAGAAACATCAAGGAAGCCCTGAACTCACCGCCATCAGCTAACTCTGTGGGGAAAGAACTGATTACCTGCAAAGATCTGAAATTTTGGGAATATTACATTGGTCCAACCCCGGTGTGGTGTCATTATATAGCCTTGGATTGGGAACTGCGTCGCGGCCTGCGCGCTCAGCATTTGGAGGGTCAGGATTGGCAGTTGGGGTGCACGCGTTCTCAGCAGTGGCCGCTGCAGGATCAGCAGCAGCAGCTGCAAAGCTCAGCAGTAGGCGCAGCGGGACCTGCACGCGGTTGTGGGCCGGGCCTGAGTAGGGGAGGCGGTCTGCAACCCACTTGGATATTGGACCGAGGGATGAAGCCAGGCCGACCAGGCTCTCAGACAGTTAGTCGGGGGAGGAAAAAGCGGGGAAATCGCGGGGCTATATGCGCGGACGACCGCGCGCAAGCGCGGGCCGGCCACAAGACAGGAAATCCACGATGGTGCGTTGGGCAGATACAAGCAAGCATGGCGGACTTCGGGTAACGCGCGGGGGAGGTCTGCGCCACGGAAGGACGACCGGGTGTGCGTAATGGCAGGCGGGGTGAAGGGGTAGGGGATAAGGGATATGGGTTAGGGTTCTGGGTCTAGGGTTTCTTCTTCATGGTTTTCAGTTTGTCTTTGTGCTTGTACTTAGGTTAGGGTTGAGAGGGAGGACTTATCCTCACTCTCAACTCCCGGTAGGAGGGGGGAGGGGGGCATCAAAGGAGACCATCATACCATTGGATTGGATGAATCATCTCACCAAGTGATTAAAGGAACCCATACCGGATACACATCCAGGTGGAAAGTTCTTAGGATTGAAGGATTGGCAATTTCACTCTCTCTCTTTTTTTCTTTATCTCCTTATTTCTATTTCTCCTTTAAGTGCAACTTTGGCCATCCTCATCTCCTTTCAGACGCAAGGAACCATTAACTTGCGAACCTTGGGAAAATTATAGGGGGGAAACCCTTATTCTTTCCACATCTGGTGTTCTGGCCGGGAAATAACCTTCTTTTTTTTGTCTTTCGAAGGTAACTGGGCGCAATGTTCTATTCATACCTCCCTACAGTCGCTTCCTTTTCTTCTTCTTCTTCTCCTTCCGTTTCCGGGTCCGCTACTCCAACCCCACTCGCGTCTTCCATCCCTCCTCCTCCCCCTCCCTCCGCTTGACCCAGGTCAAGCTACGCCGTTCCCTCATTGGTCTCCAGGGAACATGAACCCACTTGTCCGGTTTGCATCAGGCTGCGCGACTACCCTCACATCCAATTCAACACTGCGGATGTGGAGCGATTCATCTTGAGATACAAAGGTATTGCAGATGCGGAAGGCGCTTCAGACGCCTATAAGGCCCATCTTGTTGTCCTGTTCATTATGGACGAAGAGAAGCTCCGGGATGTGGAGGAGATGGAAGGCTACAAGAATCAGGATTGGCCAAAACTGAAGGCAGAGATCCTAACGTGGTGGGGTAGGCGCAAACCTCAATTCCGGGAAAGCAATCTTGACTGCGTGGCCTCAGAGGCAAGCGCGCGCGGAGGAGTCAGAAATTGCGTGAATCTGGCGGATTACACCTCAACGTTTGATTGGATCTATTGGTACTTGTCAAAAAAGGGGGTGGTGGAGGGACAGATGGGGACCATGAAACGTGCTTTTCTGGGCAGTTTAGGCGCTCAACTCCAGGCAAGGGTGCAGTGGCATCTTTAAAATCACAACTTTGTAAAGTGGTCATTGGACGGGAGCATCCCGCACCTTCCGGAATTGGCTGTCATTTGCCAGGCTGTGGAGAGTGAGCTTGACTTAGAAGAGCTTATTGAGGATACCGCTGAGTCCTTCCCAGCGGGACCAAAGAAATCTGCCCCCCAGGTTTCGGCTCTGGCGCATTTTTTGGCCCCGGTTCCACCTACTTCCACACGTGTTCCGGTTACTCAACCCGCACCCGCCCCTCCGGTAAGTGAATTGACGGAACTGATGAAGGATTTGAAGATCTGCATGAGCCGTATGGGCCAGCAGCAGCCGCGAGGGCCTCCACCTCACATGGTGGAAGGGTTTTGGCCGCCCGGTACCTTTGTGCCAAGGGGGTGCTTGTACTGCGGGGCAAAGAGTCATTGGCAATCGGCGTGCAAGGAGCTTAAGAAGGATATCAACGCGGGATTGGTTCAACTGGCGGGAATGGGGCACATGTTTCCAACAGATTCAGATGGAGCCAAGCCAGCCAACCGCAATGCAGCAGGTGCGCACACAGGGTCAGGAGGCGGGAACAACGGCGCAAGCGTCACTAGGCATTGTTAACGTTCCCAGATTGTGGCAACCACCTTGGGTGGAAGCTGAGGTAAGGGTAGTGGCAACGGAAAAGAAGGTGGCGGTCTCCAATAAGATGGAAGTGGATGCAAAGGAGCAACCCCCATTGAACGTTCCTAAACCGGCCGCACATGTTGCCGGAATTGAGGCGCCGGCAGGAAATCCTGTAGGGAAGAAGAAAGCGGCGGACATCATGAGTAGGTTGATGGGGAACAAGACTCCGGTCCCGCTGACCTTGCCGGAACTGGCGGCTGTGTCTCTGGTGGTGGTAGACAAGATGGTGCAGGCGTTGCGGGATTGTGGTCAGGGCTGGGTAACTCAGACGGTGCAGCAGGTTCATGTGGCTTGGAAGGAGGAGGGGTACGAGGAGTGTGAGTTGAAATTGGTTTTGACTCCGCTTGCTTACGTTCCAATGGTCATAGCGGGGAGGAAGATGTGGGATATGGTGGACAGCAGTTCAATGGTGAACCTGCTGCCATCGCGGATGGTGGATGATTTGGGGTTGGTTTGGCAAAAATGTGTGATGGGTCTCCGCGCGCTTAACAGAGGGGAGTTTTGTGTGGATGGGGTAGTTGAGGAGGAGGAGTTCGAGGTCTCCAGGGTCTGTAGGCCTCTTTCTTTTCTTTTGGTTGATTGTGGGGATGTGATTTTGGGAAGGCCTTCATGTTTTGGTTCCGAGCACAAATGGTTTTCAATCCGCAGGCGGGAACAGAGGCATTGACAGTGGAGGATTTGTCCCGCGGAAGGTTTGAGACAACTATCTGCAATCAGGGGCAAGGAAAGCGGAGGAGAGTGTTGGAGTATGAGGAGGAACCGGACGCGGAGTTGGCCTGCAAAGGGCAACCCTTGGAGGATTTTTCCTAGTCGACCAAGGAGACCGCACGGAACAAGCTCCAGTTTTGCGCGGGCGGTTGACTAATGAAGAGCAGGGAGGGGGAGGAAGGAAAGTGCAGGGCGCGCAAGTTGCAGAAGTAAGTCCCTTTTCTCAGTATGCATTGCCCAAGGGTACTACGCTTCGAAAAACCTATCATTGTGCCACACTTGTGAGCAAAGGAGCAAGCCCTGGTTCCGTTGTGTGCAGGACCTACAGCAAAGGATGCGTGCGGATGATGTGGTGCAACGCTGAAAAGTACAAGCTGGTGTCACGGAAGGTCCAACCAAGGAATGAGCCAATGCCCCAGGAATTGAACGGACCGCTTCAACCAATCGCTTGTTTGCGGGACCCTTGGGTCATGCCGATTAAGGCTTTGGGGTGGGTTACTAGTTTGGCACGGATCAAGGAGGAGCGGATTGCAGCTTCCAATTTCGGCCCAACGGGATGGTTGAGTACGGAGGAGCGTGAGTTGCTGTTTTTGGTTCTGTTTCTTCAGGAAAGAGTGCTTGCGTTTGGACCTGAAGAGCAGGGTCTTCTGAAAAACAATATTGGCAACTGCTATTTCATCCCCTCTGTTGATCACGAGCAGTGGCGGATCAAGCCAATTCTGATACCGCGGGCGGTCTGGTAGCAGTTTCTGGAGTTGGTGTGGGAACGGGTGAAGACTGGCCTTTACAAACAGTCAACGTCTAGTTACTCCAGTCCAATCTTTGCGGTAGTTAATGTTAGAATTTGAGCTTATATATATGTGACTTCCACTGGAGTTCAAAGTATCTTTGATTGGATTGATTTGATTTATATTATTTTTTTATTGAAGTATTAAAATAATGGCTAAAATATAACTAGGCTGTGTTCTCAGTAGTGATTGTCAGACTTTTCAAGCATAGCATTTCACTTGACATGTCACTTTAACTGCTTATGCTAATTTTACCTTATTCATTTTGTACTCAACCACTTGTCAGCCTATAGTGTATTTAGTTTATATAAACAGCAGTGCTCTCAAGTGGAATTCATCATCTGTTCAGCCAATACATCAACCAGAGTGTCCTTTTCCTCCTGATCTCAGGTCCGTTACGCTTGACTTTATAAGCTCCTTTCATTCATTTCTCTTTATCTTCAATTCAACCAGAGCCTAAGCTCTTTTTATTTTTACAATTATGACACTCCGGAAAACATCCTCAATACTACTTGGGTATTCAAGATAAAAGAGAATTGTCATGGAGAACTGGTTAAATAAAAAGCCAGGTTATGCGTACAAGGTTTTGACCAGATTCAAGGCATTGATTTCGACAAAACTTGGGCACCTACTGGTAAACTTGGATCTCTCCGCCTGGCTCTCTTGTATGGTCTCAAAAATAAGATGAATTTTACACAATTTGACGTAAAGGGAACCTTCTTACATGCTCCTCTGAATGAAACAGTCATAATCAAAACTCCCAAAGGATCAGATAGAAAGTCTCCCTTCTTAAATTTGAAGAAATCCCTATACGGCCTCCAACAATCACCAAAGAACTGATACAATACTCTGAATGCCTGGATCAAGTGGCAAGGATTCCATGGGTCTACCAGCGACCCATGATTGTTTCTTAATTCTGATTTGGGCAAGGTTGTCTATTTCCACGTAGATGACCTGATTTTAGTGGGAAGGACTGACAACTTCGCGTCAAATTTTCTAAAAAGATTCGCCAATTCTTCTTGCCATTCCCCAAATACAATTCTTGGAATGCTGATGGAATTTGAAGGCAAAAAGATTCTGCTCAGCCAACCAAATCATATCAGCCAAGTACTTGAAGAATTGGGTCTTACTGACTGCAGGGAGATCAAGTCCCCACTGGCTCAATATACACACCTTGAACCCGCTACCAATGAAGATCACGCCAAATTTTTCCAGCTCAACATCAATTACCAATATGCAATTGGCCTCTTTAATCACATCTCTCAATACACTCAACCGGACGTCTCCTTTGCAGTATCTAGCCTAGCAAGGTTTAACGCCAAGCCGGGCCTCACGCACTGGAGAGAAGTCCGGAAGGTTTGGAAGTATCTCAAGACAACTAGAAATCTCAAGATGGTCCTCCAATACAACCCCAATCAGGAGATTATCTCCGGCTTTAGCAACGCAACTTGTGCCAACGACCCTGTGTTTTGCAAGTCTCAGAAAGGTTATATCATTTTTCACTAAGGAAGCCCCATCATCTGGAACTCATCAAGACAACAAAACATAACCTACTTGTCCACCAAGTCCAAACTGAATGCTATGCTGGACTGTTACTTAGAATTGAAGTGGATTTTCCATCTATTTGGCGAGATCTACTCTATCACCTCAGTTAAACCCGCAATCTACGTAGACAATAAGGGGCTCAAAGATAAAATAAAGAAGTTTGGGTCTCACTCAAAATCTCGGCATATAGATATCAAAACTAAGGGCTTAAGAGAAGATCTTTTGCTCAAGAAATAGAAACTACGGCTAACTCCTTCAGACAAAATGATGGCAGATTCCCTAACCAAAGCAACCTCAGTCCAAATACTCAAATGTCTCCGCAAAAATATATTCTGCGGAGTCAACAGTGACCGCCACTTGACTTCTCCTCTTACCAGCCACGAGGGGTGTTAAGATATGAAGAACTTCCGTGACACTTCTCTCTCTACTTGTTCTACAGAGCACCCACTCAAAGCTCCACGCGACCCCAATGGTCCCCCAACTTACCTCTTTCCCTGCCTCCCCTCTTCCCCATCGGTTGGGGCAGAGCGACTTCCTCCTCATTCTCAATAAAAACAAATCACAGAGGAATCTCAACACCTCAATACAAGATGACGACCAAATTCATCAAGATCAAATCAAACCCATCTCTATTTTCTTTTTTCCTATTTCTATTCTCTCTCATATTGTTTATTTCATTTTTTTCTTCTATTCTTTATATTGTTCCATTTCTTCTATTCTTTATTTAAATTCTATCAACGATCGAACTTGAAACAACTTGCCATGTCAAGACTGATCCGCTACCAATCTCTGCCTGGTAAGATCTTGAACTTCCCAAAAGCTCATCTGGGTCAACTAACTCTCAGTTCCTCAAACTCCAGCTTTTTCCCGACCCATTCTATCTATCTCAAAGATGTCTCCTTATCCATGCTTCTTAACTCAACTCGTGGGATAGATCAGACCTGTAGGATCCTCTTCCCTTTATTGATCTTGTGTCTTCTCATGTTTTCTTACCTATCCTGGGTTGTCCAGCTTTTCTGGTTATTAGTTCTTGATAATTAAATCTTAAATTTCAACAGGGAAATTTTGTGATCTTGCTCAGTTTGCATCCAGAGCAAGAGAATATTTCTTTTAATTTGACATTGATGGATTCTCCAAGGTATTTCTCAATCCGTCCAAGGCTAGCGTGACCCGGTTTCTGATGTAAGTTCCCCACTTCATCAATGTTCATGAGATACATTGTTTCCTTCTCAGAGATATCCAGAACCAGCAGATTGTTCAGGATAGATCCAATTATCAGTGGTTTTTTGTGTTATTTGATGGTGAATTAGGAGGTGTGCGCGGAGTTGTCCACAGAAATCTGACAGTTGTCCTGCAAGAATTTCCCAAACGACAGCTGTTTCAGGGTAGCTTCTGGAACGTAGGTTGCATTGTTGATCTTGAGATTGGTGTTCCCGAATTTGAGGAGTGCTGTCCCTATCCCCAGTATCTTGAGTCCGGCGCCTGTTTTGCCGGTTTTTATGTATTCCAAGCCGTCAAGAGCCACCAGTTGACTGAAATGCTTCTTGGAGTTGAGGAGATGCACCAAACACCCCAAATCAAGGATGAAAGAGGTTTTTGTCAGGGTTTTGATTGTTTTGGCTCCGCAGAAGAAGGAGAAGAATTGAGAAAGATTGTCTTCTTTCTTCTCCGCTTTCTTTCCTTTTTTGTTGGCAGGTCTGAGATGAGGGAATTCTTCCCAGCATTGTTCACGTATGTGGTTCTTTACTCTTTTGTTATGTGTCCCATTTGTGCATCAAGGGTAAGATATGTTGACTAGTCTGAGATCTATTTTTTAATCTTCTTTAGTTGCTCAAACTTCATTTTTGTGTTGGATCAAATGGTTGAGGACGTAGTCAACAGTAATATTTTGGCTCCCTTGCATAATTTGGGATTGCATTGGTTTGAGAGACGGGGGAAACTTGAAAAGTACCAGATAGGCTATGATGTCCAAAATTAGTTTGATTCCAACCTCAGAGAGCTTGTTCCGGTGAACGCAAATGGTGGTTACCAACTTTTTGATCTGTTGTTTGTTGAAGGAGAGATACAGGAAGTTGTTGAAAACTTGGGCTTGGTTAGCGGACTGAGACAATGCAAAATGTGTCTTAGCCGCGGTCCAGATTCCACAAGCGTTATTTTTGTTCTCTGAAGTGATGATGTTGGAGTGAGTGGAAGCCTCAAGTCTTGAGATTAGGTATACGGTGATCTCTTGATTGAGGTCCTTGTCCAGTTCTGTTGTCTTTTCCACTTGATTCATGATCAAGAGTATTTTGCAAAGTGGGAATAGGTTCTGGAATTTTGATTGCCAGATGGATTAGTTATCTTTGTTGAGCAGAGGGATCAATTAGTAGATTCCTTTAAGAGCCAGAGCCTTGGAAAATTCTCCCGCTGGTCCTGGTGTCAATGATGCCATCTTGCGGTATGGTTGATGGAGCTTTGGCTTTTAACCGTGAGGGAATTTGTGCTAAGAACCAGGACCACTGGTGTTTTTCATTTCATTCAGAATCGGGCGCGAGTGACAATTAGTGTGAGCTTGAGAATGAAATGAAGGAGTGGAACAAGATGAACAGGAAGAACAACCAACATGGGCATTGAAGGCTTGAGGTTCAGGAATCTTGTTTGATCATGAAGAAGGACATTTAAGTATACAACTATGGTTGATGTAGCAACGCGGCAAGAGACTATTTTTTATTCAATGGAAAGAAGAATAGAGACAGAAAGAGAGCATATTTGTTTGACTTGAGATGATGGTAAGGTGATGACCAGGTTGACATGGTTGAGGGAATTGAGACTTGTGAGTTGATATCTGAGCAATGGAGAAAGTTAATTTGAGTTGACTTGGGATCAAACCAACACTTTGTACCAATGGTGTTAGGGTCATCTGGCCATTCTATTGGTGGAGTGTCCACAGTGAGCGCTCTGGAGTCTAGCGCTCTCGAGTCTCTTACAATAAGTCTCTCTATCTGAATGATTGGTGTTGGTATAGTCTCTAGTGCTTGAATACTCTACTTAGTCCATTCAAGGGCCATCACCCTGCCCGTAGAGGCGATTCTCCTGTTTGTCATTGTTTATTACTATTGGATACTTGTGTAATGGCTGTTTCTTGCTGCTTAAAATTTCCTGAAATCTGAACAGCCTGGTCTATTTTTCCATTCATTCAATTTTTTCACACATTCAGACCGCGGTACCAAGTTAATCAACTCCAGTTTAATTGAATTCTGTCAGGCCAATCTGATAAAAATGCAAAAATATGATCAGTATGTGCCTCAAAAAAATGGAATTTCTGAGAAATACAATTGTACCATTGTAAAAAGTCTATGCTGTTTGATTGAGGACTTCAAGTGAAGAAAAACTTTGGCAATAGATAATTTGTTGTGGAATTCAGAAGAGGACTTCTCCTTTAATGGTTCCCAAGTTTGAATTTATTGATCCCTTGCGTCTGTAAGCCCTGAGTGCAACTGTTCACCCTACTAATGAGAGATAAGTGTAAAGAGTTCTTCAAAAATGATCTGATGAGATGCCATTGGATTTTTGATCCCATGATCCATCAGGGTTGGGGGTGCAGTAAAAGTAGCCTTCCAATCAACCCTAACCTAGGTCCAACCGCAAGTCAACAAGAATAATGCAATAAAACTGTCACGCTTTGCACTTAAGGATTATTGTCTTCACCACTTTGACATGTCCTCTCCTCAGTACCATCTACCTCAGTCTAAAAGCGTGACAAAAATAAAAGCACAACATCAATAATGCGATCCGCTATTTCCTCTGGCTTGCGCTGACCTTCCAATCTTGGCGACCAACTCATTATATACTGGCAAACTTTGCGGTTAACCCTATACCAGTTTTCCATCCATTATGAGATCCAATCTCCTTCCCTGGCCAATCAACAGCCTCGGACTTCCATCTTTGGTCATGCATTGTTTGCTAGTTCACATCTACGTCTAACCAAGCAATCACTACTGTATAGTTTGCAATTGGACTAGTCCCTACCCTGCATACACTGTTACCTCTCATTTGCATTACCTTCAATGTCACTTGCTCCTATCCGAATTCGTCATGCAATTGTACGCTCAGATTCTACTGTCTTGCACTTACACTAAGACCTTGGATCTATACCACTGCTTCATTTCCTATTCCGTTCCTGTCATTCATTGCCTCACAGCTTCACCTGTAGTTAGCTCATCATCAGTTTGTATCTAGTTCACTTTGGATTACCTTATAAGGGCTATCCCCTTGCCTGATGATTGTCTCCTCAGTTAGTTAATTTCATACGTTCTTGCATTTTGCTTCAACCTAGTTATCACATTGGACTCAGGTTGAGTTTCCTTCTTCAGAACACCTTCCATTCATCTTGCCGTTTGTTGAGTGGCATAAGCAAGTTTGCACTTTGCAACTGGGTCTTGCTATTTGCACTTTCACTTGCACTTGGTATTCCTTTGCACTCACGATCATTTAAGAAGTGCCCTATAGTACATGGGGTGGTTGTGTGAAAGTAAATTAACTAACTCAACTCATCTATTGAAGCCTGCCAACCTATAGTAGACTTCTTCTTTTTTGATGTCACGTACTTGCTCAACCGGGAATGCTTCCCTCGCCCCTTACAATGATGAGATCCATTGGGTAGGGAGAACCAGCGCTCCTTGGGCCCAAAGACCCTTAGATCCAGTTCCTCCTTCCAAATTGCCATCTGTGGAAACTCTAAATGACCCTTGGGCTCCTCCACGGGATGCTCCAACGGACCCTCTTGCGGAATTTTTAGACTCTGACCATTCTTCCAATGAAACCTTGACTCGTGGTAGACCAGGGGTTTGCACTACTGCTCTCGAGCCCAATGCTCCAACCCTGCTTTTGACATTGATCCAGGCCCTCACTCATGGTGCCCAGCGATCTAGTCCAAGAACTCCTTGTTTTCGCACTCCGGGCATGAAACAACCTGATCACTTTACAGGAGAAAACCCTCATAAGCTTAGATCCTACCTACAGTCTTGTAAAATCATCTTTTCAAACGACTCCAACAATTTCCCTTCCAATAGACATAAAGTTATGTATGCTTTGTACTTCTTAGGAGGTAGAGCCTTGCAGTGGTTCAAACCATACCTCGAACTTTTGTCCAACGACAGCCCCACTTGCATTCTAAACAACTGGGACAAGTTTGAGCAACAATTGTCCACCCTGTTTGGAGATCCCAATGAAATTTGAAATGCCAAATACAAACTTAATAGTTTAGTTATGAAGAAGAATAGTAGAGCTTCCGTTTATATTTCTCATTTTCAAACCTTGCAGTCTTGCATCCAGTGGAACAAGGCCGCTCTTCTATTCCATTTCCAAAAGGGTTTACCGGCACGCTTATTGAAACAGATTGCAGTTGGGGGTCATAAGACAACCTTACTTCAGCAGCTAATTGATCAAGTGATTGAGCTTGATAATGGCTATCATGAAAAGAATTGCTCTTGGAGAAACAACCATGGACCACCACCTTGGTTCCAAGGGTGGAAAACTCCTCAAAGCAAAACACAAGGAACCCAAAACCATCCAAACCAACTCCGACTTCAAACTCCAACTCAAAAGGGAAAGCTGTTGCAAAAACTCCGAAGTTCTTGGACAAAGAAACCGGGATGCTTCAAGGTGAGGAACGTCTGCAAAGGGAAAAGAACGGGCTGTGTATTTATTGTGGAGGTAAACATGATGTTGACAGCTGTGCAAAGCGGTTAGCGCGTGAAGCCGCTAAGCAGTCAAAAAATTAGCTTGTAGTTTTTCTGATACTTGCAAGGAAAACTACACATTATCTAAATCATCGCGAGTAAATCTTTGCACTTGCGATTTACTAGGTGCTCCAATTTTGAGATCTATCCTATTTCATTCCAACAACACTCCTTATCAAGTATTACTTGATTCTGGCGCTAATGTTTCCTTCATCAGTGAATCTTTTGCCACTTCCAAAAATCTTACACGTTCCAAGATAGATAAATTTCCCATCTATCTAGTAAGTAGTGCAACTGAACCCTCTTATTGGGTTTCCCAAAAGGCAAAATGGACCTTTGCATTTTCTAATTTCCCCAGCTTTGAATGGGATTTATTTGTCTTGGCTATACCTGGAATGGATGATACCATTCTAGGCCATGATTTCCTAGTTTACTGGAATCCAGATGTGAATTGGCAAGAAGGAGTAATTAACCTTTGAACCTCACACCCCCAGAACGCTAAACTTTCCGTCAATCAAGAATTAAACAGCCTACCTGACACTGTCATTGAGTTGGATGACACTTTTCCGCCAGGAGATTTGCAATATCCTGACCTTCATTCTCAAATTCCCTCTTCAGATTTAGGAGTTATTGCTTACCTATCCATCTTACCTCTTTCCTGTTTCTTTGAAGAGAGACAGACACCAACCAAAAGGTGTATTTTGAGCTCCCTAATCCTCTTGCACCATGCAAGCACCTCAAACATGGTGCTCGAAGAGGACAAGATTGAAGATTTAGAAATCATTTGAGAGTCTTTACCTTTGGTTTATCATGACTTCGCTGACGTCTTTTCAGCTGCAAAAGCAGATAAACTGCCTCCATCCCGTCCTGACAATCACAAGATCAAACTTACTGGCCCACCTCTGGCACCAGGACCAGTTTACTCTCTCTTGAAGCAAGAATCAATTGCGCTTCAAGACTACATTGCGGAAAATGTAGCATAAGGATTTCTTTGACAAAGCAATTTGAACACCGGTTCCCCTGTCCTATTTGTACTGAGAAAGGACGGCGGACTTTGCCTTTGTGTTGACTACAGGAAACTGAACCAGGTAACCCGGAAGAATGCCTATCCAGTACTGCCTATGTCACATCTCCTTACCATCTTCCATGGAGCTACTTATTTCTCGAAGTTAGACCTTCAAGGTGCCTATAACCTAATTTGCATTAAGGAAGTTCATGAGTATTTGACTGCAATGAGAACCCGGTTCGGCAGTTATGAGTATACCTTCATGCCTTTTGGCCTCTGCAACGCTCCTTCCACTTTTCAACATTTTGTCAACAACATTTTCTCCAATCTCGTAGGTAAATACCTCATGGTATATCTTGATTATATACTAGTCTACTTGAGGAAAATCAAAGATCACATTGCACATGTGCAAGAGGTGCTGCAGTGACTTTGCAAGAATGACCTGTTTGCAAAAGCCTCTAAGTGCGAGTTCCATTCCTCTTCTCTTCATTTTCTAGGTGTTGTAGTCTTGCAGCAAGGACTATTGATGGAACAAGCCAAGATAAAACGCATATTGGACTGGCCTCCACCTTCTTTGGTTAAATCTCTTCAAGTTTTCCTTGGTTTCAGTAATTTCTATAGAGGTTTTATTGCGCATTACGCCGAAAAAACCGTGAATCTTACTAACCTTCTTCAAAAAGACACTCCTTTTATTTTTACCAAACAAGCTGCTTTGGAGTTCTAAGCTCTGAAGAAAGCGTTCACCACTGCTCCAATACTCTCTCACTTCAAGAAGCTAGCTTGCACTATTGTCAAAACAGACGCAAGCAACTATGCAATTGCAGGAGTCATCTGGCAGTTTTCTTCTTCCACTTCTCTCTTTCACCCTGTAGCTTTTGAGTCTCGCACATTGCTTGCTGCAGAGCTTAACTATGAGATTCATGAAAAGGAACTTCTTGCAATTGTTTATTGCTTGATGAAATGGCGTTCATACCTTTCGAGTCTTAGGGAATCCTTTGAGGTTTTAACTGATCATATATCTTTGAAGTATTTCATGAGTTCAAAAGTCCTCACACCTAGACAGGCACGATGGGCCAAATACCTCTCAGAGTTCCACTTTACAATCACGTACCGTCCTGGGAAACAAGTGGTAGTTCCTGATTCTTTATCACGTTGGGATGACGTTTACCCAGGGGGGGGAGCCCCTTTGCCAAAAAAAACCCTGAAAACTTTAGGACACTCTTCTCAACCCAATCTGCCCAACTCAGTTCAATCATTGCTTGCTTACAAGATTTGGCTTCCAAACTCCGACAAGCTCAACGCAACAACCCCAAGTTCATCAAACTTTGCAAAAGTGCAAACTTATTAGATAGTTGTTACAGTACAGATGATAATGACTTTTTAGTTTATGATGATTGTATAGTAGTACCAGATAATTCTTGCATTAAGTTAGATATCTTTGAGTCATGGCATGATTCTCCAATTGCTGGTCATTATGGGCAGGATAAAAACTACCAATTGATTGCACAAGACTTCTACTGGCCTGGTATGACCAAAGAAGTAAAATACTATGTTAGCGCGTGCTATGATTGCAATCGTAACAAGTCCTTAAAACACCTGAAGTATGGGCTGCTCCAGCCACTTCCAATTCTGCCTCGTCCTTGGCACTCGCTGTCTATGGATTTCATCTCTCAATTACCTTCTTCTAGTGGATATGATGCTATTCTAGTAATAGTTGATTTCTTCTCAAAGATGGCTTTATTTTTACGCAGTAATGTGACAGCCCCTTCAGAAGACTTGGCTAACTTGTTCATAGAATATGTATTTTCAAAACATGGCCTCCCTGATAATATAGTTAGTGATTGTGGATCTCTGTTTGTCTCAAGCTTCTGGACCTTGCTATGCCAACATTTGAAGATCACTTGCAATTTATCAATGGCTTACCACCTGGAAACAGATGGGCAAACCAAGCAAGTTAATCAGATCCTTGAACAATATCTTCGAATGTATGTTGCCTATAAACAAGACGACTGGTCGCAATGGCTCCCACTACCCAAATTCCCCTACAACAACTCCACTCATTCCTCCACCAAACAGTGGCCCTTCCAAACTCTTTATGGTAGAAACCCGACTTTCTCTTCCCTTCAAGTAGCACCTTCTCAACCTGCTACCAATTACCTTGAACAAATTCAATCCCTTCAATCATAACTTCAAACCAACCTTGAAGAAGCAAACCAGTGCTATAAGGAGCAAGCAGACCAATCTTGCACTTTGGCTCCAACCTTTGCAGTAGGAGATCAATTATGGCTCAATGCTCGCAACATTTGCAGCATTTACCCAACTTGCAAACTCTCCAAAAGAAAGCTTGGCCCCTTTAAAGTAGAATCAGTCATCTCCTCTAACGCCTTTAAACTTACTTTACCTGCAAAATGGCAAGATATTCACCCGGTCTTTCATGTGTCTCTCCTAGAGCCAGCTCGAGTCCTATACCCGGGCAAGACTCATCCCCCTCCTGAACTGGTCACTGTCCTCGATCATCAAGAGTGGGAAGTAAGCCGTATTCTGGATTCCAGGTTACTCAAAGGAAAACTTCAATACCTTGTTGAATGGTCTGTCTTCCAGTCCAACAAAGATCCCACCTTGTGGGAACCAGCCCATCACCTTTGCAATTCACCCAATCAGATTTGAGAATTCCATGGGAGCTACCCTTGCAAACCTCGGCAATCATGATTCTTTCCCATCCAATCCCATCCAACTCCATTCTATCCCATTCCACATTTCATCCCATCCAATCCCATTCCATTCCACTCCACATTTCATCCCAACCGATCCCATTTCATTCCATTCCACATTTATCTTACTCAATCACATTCCAGTCCATATTCCATCCCATTAAAACTCATCTTATTTCACCATCATTTCATCAGTTAATTTCTCCATCTCACTGTGTTATTCTTTTCTCATTTTCCTTTCATTTCCACTTATTATTAAAAAAAAAATAAATAATAATAATAATAATATTTCTATTTTTCATAATAAATAAAAATAAAAAAAAAATACATTTAATTACAAAGTTTCTTTTATTTCTTTTTCTGCATCCTCCCAATTTGCCGTCAATTCCGCAACCATGGACCAAAAGGTATCAAGGTCTTCATCGTTGATCAAGGCGGACATTCTTCAAAGTACCAGCACCTCCGTTACAATGTGCCTCTTGAGAATCTCCTTGCACCTCGCAAACCAAGCTTGCTTTGGCTGAGCATTCCATCCACCTTCCTCCAAGAGCTCTTCATACACTCTCTTCCTTTGGCCACCCAACGTGCCCTCTCCGATATTGTCCATCAGACTCCTCGCATCCGTTTTGACCAGCAATACGATTCGCTCCAGATCCGCTTCACCTCGGCCCTCCATCCCTTCTGTCCCAGCCAATTCCTCCCTTCCATCTCCTTTATTTCCTTCTTCTAATTCACCTGCTTCCTCTTTGTTCTCTCCACTTCCGTTTCCTCCATTTTCCGCTTCTCTTTCCGCTGCCTTTTCTTCTCCCTCCCTTGCTTCCTCGGTTATAACTCCTACCGGTTCCGCACCGGACACCTTTCCTTGCACCTTGTCATTCATCTGGGGCCCCGGGACTTTAGTCGGCGGTCCCCAGTAAGGTGGTGGTCGTGGTGGTGTGTTGGTAGTATATCTTTGAAAACAAGGCAACACTAGCAAACAAGCAAAAAATTATTTACTATTTCAAGTTCATTAGTTAGTCCGGATTAATACTCACCAGGTACTTGACACCCCAAGTATTTGATCTCCGGCAATGGTGGTATCTTGTAATTAACCCTTGGCGCGGACCTACAAATTTGCATTTCCCTCAATGATTCCAAAGGACCCTTGACAGTTGACTCAACATTTATAGGAAAGTTGCACGCCACCTTGCAAAGGTACCATTGCTTGCATTTGCCTTGGAGACCTCGGACGGAAGTACTTGGAATACATCACTCGTTGCGGCAAATACAGTTTTGCAATGGCAGGATGATGATAACAACATTGTTATAAAATTTACAAAATCTATTGGTTAATGAATGAAGTAACGTATAAGGGTATACAGTGATAATTAAATGACTTGAAATCAAGGGGAAAATTTACCTGAACGCTTGCAGGAGCTCGCATCTTTATACCCGGGCAACTGTCACACTTTGCACTTAAGGATTATTGTCTTCACCAATTGGACATGTCCTCTCCTCAGCACCATCAAACTCAGTCTAAAAGCGTGACACAAATAAAAGCAAAACATCAATGGTGTGATCCGCTATTTCCTCGGGCTCGCGCTGACCTTCCAATCTTGGCGACCAACTCAGTATATACTTGCAATTTTCGCGGTTAACCCCATACCCGTCAGCCATCCATTATGAGATCCAATCTCCTTCCCTGGCCAATCAACAGCCTTGCACTTCCATCTTTGGTCATGCATTGTTTGTTAGTTTGCATCTTCGTCTAACCAAGCCATCACTACTGTATAGTTCGAAAATGGACTAGTCCCTACCCTGAATACATTATTACCTCTCATTCGCATTACCTTCAAAGTCACTTGCTCCTATCCCAATTTGTCATGCAATTGAACGCTCAGATTCTATTGTCTTGCACTTACACTAAGACCTTGGATCTATACCACCGCTTCATTTCCTATTCCGTTCCTGTCATTCATTGCCTCACCGCTTCACCTGTAGTTAGCTCATCATCAGGTTGTATCTAGTTTACTTTGGATTACCTTATAAGGGCTATCCCCTTGCCTTATGATTGTCTCCTCAGTTAGTTCATTTTATACGTTCTCGCATTTTTCTGAAACCTAGTTATCACATCGGACTCAGGTTGAGTTTCCTTCTTTGGAACACCTTTCATTCATCTTGCCGTTTGTTTAGTGGCATAACCAAGTTTGCACTTTGCAACTGGGTCTTGCTATTTGCACTTGCCCTCGCACTTGGTATTCCTTTGCGCTCATGATCATCTAAGAATTGCCCTATAGTACGTGGGGTGGTTGTGTGACAAAAACCCCTAAGTACAGAACCCCAGCCCAACTCTATCCTTCCATCCCCATCTCATGATCCATATCCCATCCCCATATCCCATCGTGCCATTACTTCCACCCTGTTTGTGCTTCTCATGACTCGGCCCTTGCGCTGCGCCCAACTTGGACCCACCCGCACATGTCTGTATTGACCCAACGCGCCATTCCAGATATGCAAGGTACATCCCTGTGTTGATACGCACAATCTGTCCAAACCAATTTGATCCACCCCACATGTCCAGATGCAAAGCCCAATTCAACTGCTGCTGAGCCCGCAGCACCATTTCTGCGGCAAAGCCGCACCCACTGTTCAGCACACTGCCACTGCTGATCCAGCCACTACTGCTGAACGCACCAATTTCTGAGTGCATTGCCACTGCTGAGCCCTCCCCTACAGCTGAGGGCCACCAACTTCAGTTCTGTCCCCAGAGATCCACCACTATCTCATCTAACCCCGGTTATCCCATCCCCCCACCGCAGAACTACACCACAACCAAGTGAATACCCCCAAATCCTTTTCTTCATCATGTCCTGCACGTTCTGCAGTTGGAATGGCCTCAACTTCCACATTCTTCCAGGTCAGCCCACCTGCATTCAATGACAAGCTGGCCACCATTGTTGCTCCCTTTCCACTGGTATTCCCCAGAACTGTCCTCAAGTTTTTCCCAGCAAGAGGACCAAACATGACTTGTTTGTGGTCTCAAGAAACAAAAACATCTCACTAATGAATGGACCACTCCTGGCTCACCTTGCAACCAACCACAAAATGCCGCTCCACACCCTCCTCCGCGCGAAAGCCTTGACTTGGGATGGACCACCGTGGCGCCAGGAATTTGCGGATTTTGCAGCTTATTGGAACAGCCCTCATAAGTGGGCCGCACAGGTACGGATAAAAAAACCAGAAACGTACCTGCTGATCTTCAAATTACCTACGGCACCTCCTCCACCGCCACCGCTTCCTCCCAGTACCCCGCAACCTCCTCCTCTGTTGCCATCCCCATCACCAGCTCCCAGGTTGTCACTCAAACCCGCGCGAGCAAACTCCTGTGGTCATTGAGTTGTTGCCAGAACCCACGGCTGCTGTGACTCCTCTGGCCGCCACTCCCAATATTCTGAAAATCCCCCTTTTTCTGGCACTTCCACTTGCAAGGTTTGATGCAATGGTGAATGACATGAAAAAAATCCTCCAACCCTTCTAAGCGGTTCCCACACCCAAGAGAAAGAAGAACCCGCGTGCAAGATCTATGCTTTGAGAGCAATCCGTGAGAGTGAGAAAATTTGTGCCAAAGGAGAGTATCCGCAAGAGTGGGAAATGTTGAGTTGACAGAATCAAAAGTGGCCAGCACCTCCCGCACGGTTGCCTCACTCCCAGTGCCAACACTTCAAATCCAATTATTCCTTTCTCATCATCATCCCATTATCCCTTCTGTGACTTTTCCATCCTTTTTCCTTCCATCATCCTAATTCCCAATTCCTCCATCCGGCACCATGTTCCGTCCTTCCTAAATCCTCTCTCCTTTCTCCATCTCATTCTTGAACTCCAATATTCTCCCATCTCCGTCTCTGTTCCTCCCTCACTCCAATCTTCTCCCATCTTGGTCTCCATTCCTCCCTCCAAATATCATTCTCTCCGTCTCCACCCTCACTCCCCATCCTTTCCTGTCTATCACTTTATCCTTTGTCCTCCACTCACTTCATCAATCTTCTCCGTCAAATCTATTGTTGCCGTTCCATCATCTCCTACAATAACAATCACCCTTGATCTAAATCTCCACCGCCGCCTGCCATCCTTCCATATAATGACCAGAATCAATCTCCCACTCCATTCTACGGAAATATGTAAACTCCCTGATTTTGTCCAGCTGTAAGGTGACTTCATTGCTCTGACTATCACGACATCAATCCTAATGTTCCTTTTCTATCTTTTATGTTATTTTCAACAACTTCTGACACTTATTCCTATTCCAACTGTCCCTCATTTTTTCAACTCCTTCCTTCCTTGTTTCTGTTGGTTTTTAGCTTTGAGATTCATGAAATTGATCTTTGACAGTTAAAAGCCAAAAGCCAAAACCAAGCCAATCCGGCAATCATGCAATCAACTGGACCAACAGATTCAAAACCATCCCTCCTCCGCACCTTAACAGATTCCATTCCAAACCTCCACAATTCCAAATTCTCATTTTGGAAATCCAAATTAATCACCATATGTTCTTGTAAAGAACTTGCCAAGTGGCTCAATGACAATTCAAAAAAATGATGCCCTCCAGAAGTCAACCTGGAGATTTCCAGCTACATTTTAGCCAAGCTGGACAATTGAACCTATATAAACTGGGTCAAGGATACCAATGCTCTGAATGGAATTGCACTATGGAAGTCAATCAATGAGTTTTATGCCTCCTCTCAGACTTAAAACAGATCTTGGTTCTTTTTTAATTTCCTCAACCTTGCATTTGACCCAAAAAATGTAGAGAAGTTCATCACCGACGTACAATCATGCCTTCTTCAAATATCCAAAATTGGCATAAAGATGGATGAAGAAATAGTTGCCTACTTGATTCTGTATAAATTTCCCCCACAGTTCAAACACCTAAAGACCACCATAACTCATTCCCTTGGTGAAGCAAAGATCAACAGCTACCTAGTCCCCAGGCATCTGAATCAAATCAAAGATGAGGTGGTGGCATGAACCTACACTTTTGCTCTCCTAGAAAATCAAGAACCCATAAAATTCAAGCCTAATTGGCATAATCCTCAGGCCTATCATCCAAATAACAGGTTTTTTGCTCTATATCCCCACCTCCGTCCCAACTACAATGGAACCAACAACAATCTCCCCCCCAAGAATCAATTGAAATCAACCTCCAACCCCAAAGCCTCAGCAAACTTGGCATACACCTTTGCTGTTGCCAATTTCCACATGATTTATTGTGGCTCCTTGCTCCTAGACTCCAGCACTACTAACAAAATGTTTAATAGTCCCAACTATTTCAATTGGCTCAAGGAAGACAGCACCAAAGTCAAAACTGGAAAGCCCAATGAATCCATTATGTCCCAAGGAACTGGTGACGCAATCATTCACACCAATACTGCATCTATCACTCTCACCAACGGACTTCTGGTACTCAATCTAGATGTCAACCTGATCTCACTTGGCCAACTCATTCAAAAGGGTTGTTCTCTGTTTCAACTGGACTTCAAAGGCTTTGGCGTACTTTTCGAGGGAAAATTGATAATCTCCGGTTGCATTCACAACAATCTCCTCTACATCAAAGAATCAACTCCAAATCCATCAAACTTCCATACCTTCCTCTCCATGTCCAAAATTCACAAACATTTTGGCCACGTTCATCTTGAACAAGCCAAGCTTCTGTCCACCTTCTTTCCCAATCTGAAATGGGATGACTACACTTGTACCTCTTGCGCAAAAGGAAAAATTCACCAATTTCCTTTCAAAAACCATATTCCTCAAAGTTCCTGTCCTTTTGAATTTATTCAAGCTGATGTTTGTGGTCCGATCAATCCCATTTCCAAATCCAGATATAGATATTTCTTACTTCTCACCAACAACTTCTCAAAATACAAGACCTGTGTACCTCTCAAACTCAAGTTGTACGTGACCAAGGAAATCATCAACTTCTTAAAATTAAACTCAAATTGTTTTGAACAAATGCTGATAATTCTTTACTCCAATAATGGCAGTGAATTTTTCAATTCCCGTCTTTCATCCTTCTTGAAGGACAATGGCGTTCTCCACACCACTTCCAAACCTTACACCCCTCAACATAATCCAGTAGCCAAACAAGGAAACAGAACACTCTTTGAGGCCCCCAGAACATTGATGATAGATATGTCCATTCCACTTAATTTGTGGGATGAGATCATGGTTAGCGTGTGCAAGATCCTCAACTCAGTACGCTCAGTACACATCAAAGTATCCCCATTTGAACTATGGCATGACAAAACTCCAAAGCTGAAACTATTTCAAACCTTAGGCTCCAAGACCATTTTCCTAAAAAACAATTTGAAATCCTCAAATTTTGACAAAAAGGGTGTCAAAGGAATCTTGGTGGGATTTGACCTTGACCTAAATTCATATAAAGTATACTGCCCCAAATCCAGTTCAATTTTCCGTAGCAAACATGTTCAAATCTTCAAAAACATGAAATTTGACAATGTTTCCTCCTCCTCTCCCGACTCCCCTTTTGACTCTCTTCTTCCTGATCCCTTAACTGACATTCTCACTTTCCCTGTCTCCAAAAATACTCAACCTCCAAATCCTACCTCTCAGATTTCTGCCTCATCCACATCTGACCCACACCTGTCTGCCTCCAATCCACCAACTCCCACATCTCTGACATCAGAGAACAATTCAAACCCAGAGTCAAACTCTGACGTATCAGATGGCGAGCAAATCTTGAATCTTCTCACTCCCAACAATGCTTACAATTTCCGCAATCAATCAAACATTCAGTGCCCTCAATGCTTTGGATTCCTCATGTGATCCATTCCTAGATCCTATAAAGATGTGGTGAAGAGTCCCGATTGAATCAGATGGTTAGAATTGATGAAAGTGGAGTTGGACGTCATTGATCTACTTAAATGCTGGGAGGGATGCCACACTCTACCTGAAGGGAAGCAAGCCCTATCCACCGTCTGGGTCTATCAACTTAAAGAATAGCATGAAGGTTCCAAATCCCTTCTAAAATCAAGATTTGTGCGTCCAAGGCTTCAAACAAATGGAATTGTGCAATTACGGAGAAAAATACGCTCCCACCGGCTCAATTATAACTCTCCGCGCTCTACGCCTTCCATCTTTCCCTTAAAATCCACCATATGGACATTAATTCCGCTTTCTTACACGCCAAACTTGAAAAGGATGTTTACATCAAGCAACCTGATGGATACTCTTTAATCTTCCCTTACTTCAAACTTAACAAGGCCCTATACGGCCTTAAGCAGGCTCCAAAGAGCTGGTTTGACAAATTTAGAGCGTGGATTGTACCCTAAGGATTCAATTCATCATGCAAGGATCCCTGTCTCTACATTAACAGTAATCTTTCCACTTTTGTCTTTGTCTACGTTGATGACCTAATTTTAATTGGCCAATTGACTTAATTCTGCGATTGACTCAAATCCAAATTCTCTATCTCTCACAAAGGACCGCTTCATAAGATCCTTGGAAATCAACTTTTCAATACTCCTCAGGGACCCGGTCTCCTGCAACCCAAGCACATTTAGTACGCCCTAGAAGAGCTAGGCTTGAGTGAATCCAACCCAATTGCCACACCCATGACTCCCAATTTTCACCTTTTCTGGGCATCCAATGAAGAATTCAACAAATTCCTCAAACTCAACATAAACTTCCAATCATCCTTGTTTTTCCTTAAATTCATAGCCATTAGAACTTTTCCCAACTTTTCCTACGCTTTATAGACTCTCTCTCAATTCAACAATAAGCCCGGCCTTCAACACTGGCTAGAGGCCAAGCATGCCTGGCAATACCTCAATCATACAAAGAACCTTGCACTTAAACTCAAGTCAACACACTTCAAATACAACATTGAATGCATTAGTGACTCCAACGGCGGCAATGATTCTCTGACGCGTAGAAGTCATACTGTTTTTATCATCCTTTTGTACGGCTGTCCAATATCCTGGAATAGCAGCTCGAACCATCCATATCCCTCTTTTCCACTGAAGGTGAACTGAAAGCCTTGGTATCCGTTGCCCAAGAAAAATTGTGGCTTTACAACCTACTTCACAACCTTAACCCTGATATCCAGTTATCCCACTGCTTCAACATTGACAATAAGGCAGTTAATGACTTGGTTTGCTTCCAATTGCATCATAGTGGTTTAAAACACATGGACACTCAGATCAAGTGGCTCCAAGAGCATCACAAGGCCTAAAACCTGATTGCTAATCTCATCCCGTCTCACAAAATGATTGCCAACTCATTAACCAAGCCAGCAATCAGACACTTGTTTCAAGCTCTCACCTCCGTTATACTAGCACCTCACAACTGAAAAGGGCGGTGTGTTGAGTTGGCAGAATCAAAAGTGTCCAGCACCTCCCGCGCGGTCGCGTCACTCCCACTGTCAACACTTCAAATCCAATGATTCATTTCTCATCATCATCCCATTATCCCTTCTGTGAATTTCCCATCCTTTTTGCTTCCATCATCCAAATTCCCAATTCCTCCATCTGGCACCGTGTTCCGTCCTTCCTCTCTCCTCTCTCCTCTCTCCTCCTCATTCTTGAAATCCAATGATCTCCAACCTTGGTCTCTGTTCCTCCCTCACTCCGATCTTATCTCATCTTGGTCTCCATTCCTCCCTCTAACTATCATTCTCTCCATCTCTGACCTCACTCCCCATGCTTTCCTGTCTATCACTTTATCCTTTTTCCTCCACTCACTTCATAAATCTTCTCCTCAAAATCTATTGTTTCTGTTCCATCATCTCCTACAATAACAATCACCGTTGATCTCAAGCTCCACCTCGGCCTGCCATCCTTCAATATAACAACCAGCATTGGTCTCCCACTCCATTCTACCGACATCTGTCAACTCCCTGATTTTGTCCAGCTGTGAGGCCACTTCATTGCTCTGACTCTCACAACATCAATCCTAATGTTCCTGTTCCATCTTTTATGTTATTTTCAACAACTTCTTACACTTATGCCTATTCTTACTGTCCCTCATTTTTTCAGCTCCTTCCTTCCTTGTTTCTGTTGGTTTTTTAGTTTTGAGATACAGGAAATTAATCTTTCAAAAAAATCTGTGCCAAATGAGAGTATCCTCTGAAGGTACCTCAGATACCCCAGAAAAACTGCCTCACAGTTCCCTGTACAAATTTTGAGAACAGAGAAAGCACAAGAAAAACATGCCAAGCGCGCACATCCTTGAGAAAGAGAGGAATAGAAAAAGGGTATCCACCCCACCCATCTATAACTTCCATCTTTAAGATAATCAGAAATTTTTTTTAGCACCAAACCGTTGGAAGGACTGCCCCTTGCTCTTTGACCCACATCCGTTTTGCGCCACGCACCTTTTTAGTTCCTTGGATCATCCATTGGAAATCATTCTTGCATTTGAATTTCCAGAATGTGGGGCTTTTCATCATTTCCACCGCCCCAGCTTTGCACAGTGCCTGTACCTAAAAGAAACTCATAACCTAGCCAGCAATAATCTGAAAAAGGCAATCCAGAGAGGAGGAAATAAGAAAAAAAACATTCTGGGGTGTCTAGTTGTTCAGCCTGCAAACTGGCTAGAGCACCCCTTCCCCAAATCCAATCATATCCCCTATTCATCCATGGTTACCCACCACCTTGGCTGCTGTCCCCTGTGGTCTGCAGTTGTTTTCTCTGCTGCACGCGGGGGCCTGTCCTTGGACAAAGGATCTGCGTTTTAATCCCCTTTTGTATCCAAACCAGCCGTCTTGTTGAATGAAGTTGAGCCCTGGGCAAAGAATTGCTTCACATGAAAAGCCACAGTCTTCCGTTTTAGTGGAGTTCCATCCAATTCCTCCAACTGGTAACTTCCTCCAGGGAACGTGGATATTAAGCAGAATGGACCATTCCATTCATTTTCAAACATTTTCCCCCATTGAGTTTCCAGGCTCTGGTGTAAGACTACAAACGGTTCTAGCCTGTGGCAGTTCTGTGGAGGGGAAAGGTTCTGTTTAGGCTGCCCTCCTGATTGTTAAAAAAATATTTAAATGTAACCAAGATCAAATTCCAGAAACTGGTAAATGGGGGTCCAAAGAGTAAAGGATAAGATGATAGTAGTCTGTAGCTGGGAAACAACAATCTCGGAGGCAAGATGATGCGGGGGCAAACTTGAATAGAAGAAGTCAAGGATTGTTCAGATTTCAAAAAGACAAGGAAGTTGTAAGTAACAACGCCCACAAGCTAATAGCTCTGGTTGTCAGCAGAAGCTTAGGAAAGATCAACTTGATCCCAAAAAACCTCCAGTTTCTCAAGGAACCTGCCCAACTCTCTCAATCAAGCGCTTGAAGGGTAACAGATAACTGTGGGTGGCTGCACAAGACAAAGCTAATTTTTTGATGAAGCTCTAGAAGCAAAAAAATAACTGATTCAAACAAGAATAACCCAACACTTCTCAAGGAACTCAAGAGTAGCGTGGCGGGATTCAACTTTGAAAGAAATAAAGGTAGGTTTAAAACTCCAGGTTTTAAGCTTAATAAAACCTCTTCAGTCAAGCCTGACCTGTTCCGGATAGATAATCAAGGGATGATCAGGACCATTGGATCTTTTCTCATTCCTTCACCTCTCTTGCGTCTTTCCGCGGACGGGCACTTTAAGACTCCAAACGGTGCTAGACCGTGGCAGTTCTATGGAGGGGAAAGGTGCTGTTTAGGCTGCCCTCCTGAGTGTTACAAAAATATTTAAATGTTACCAAGGTCAAGGTCCAGAACCTGGTAAATGAGTAATCAAGGAGTAGAGGATAAAGATGATAATAGTTTGTTAGCAATGGAACAGCACTATCTGAGACAAGACAATGCAGGGAAAAACTTGAACAAAAGAAGTTAAAGTTCTCTTGGAGTTCAAAGAACAAAAGATGTTGTATGTAAACAACGCCCACAAGCTAATAACTCTGGTCGTCAGCAGAAGATTGGGGATGATCAACTCAAACCCAAGCAAACTCCAGGTTCTCAATGAACCTGCCCAACTCTCTGCAATCAAGCGCTTGAAGGGTATCAGATAACTGAGGGTGGCTGTACAAGACAAAGCACAATTTTTAAGAAGCTCCAAAGCAAACAGTAACTGATTTGAAGCAAGGATAACCTCAACACTTCTAAAGGGACTCAAGAATAGGCTAGCAGAATGCAACTCAAAAGAAAATAAAGGGAGGTATAACACTCCAGGTCTTAAGCTTAATAAGACCTCTTCAATCAATCATGATTGGCTCCAGAAAGTTGATCAGGGATCAGGACCAGTATGGTCAGAGAAAGGGATCAAGGAATGGTATAACACACTCAAAAATTCCAACAGGCAGAATTTTTCTTCAACCAGCAAGGCTATTGGTTGGTGATAAGGATCAGGCCACAGAGGGGCAAAGACTTTGGGTCAAAAAATGGATCAGGAGGCAATCAAATATATACCCAGGATAAGGATCAGGATTAAATTTCAGGATGATGGGGGGACACAGGCACACACCCCTATGGATGATTCTATTGAATAATGATCTGATGTCTGATGCCCAGAAAAGCAGGGGAGAGCCCCTCCTTTTATAGACCAGAGGCCTGTGGAATATTTACAAGAGCAATTTACAAATTGGAGTGGAAAACTTTTTTTTTTTTTTTTAAGGATCAAGATCATGAGAAAACAAAAGAAAGAAGAAAAAAAAGAAACAAACAGTTACTCGGAGAAAAAGAAACCCAAAGAGGGACGCCCACGGGCATCCTGATGGGCCCAGGCAACTTCCGAGGCTGCGGATGACCGCTGGCAGGTGTCCGACGGGCATGGGCCACTGCCGAGGCCGCGGATGACCGCTGGCCGGTGTCCGATGGGCATCGGCAACGTAAGAGACCCACGGACAACCGCTAGCTAGGAGGGGATCCGGTTCCAAAGCCTCCGAATGAGGGGGACTACTGAGGACAATTGTGATGGTACCAATGATGGCCAAACTGATGCCAAGACCATGGTGTCGTTTGATGTGTTCACCCAGGATGATTGGAGCCATGACACAGTTTCCAATCAGGGCAACCTTTCCAAGAGGGGCGAAAACACTAGCGGGTGCAAGATGAAGTTTCCCAGTTTGCCGGCAGACATGAAGATGAAGCCGGTCCACCAGATGGGGCAGGACAGATAGCTGAGATCATGATGGGATTGGTGGGGCAGGGGAGATGAGTAGGTTTCCAATGATGGAGAGTGCAAAGCCAATGGGCGGGTTCTTGTCCAAAGCTTGAGCCAGATCACCAAGCAGGAGGAGGCTGGAAGTGGGGGTGGACATGGGAGAAGGATGGGGATGGTGCGATTCTCAACATCATCAGGAGCTTGATGGGTTGAATTCCTACGACGCTTACGACGCTTGATTGGCACGGTGTTATTCTCTTTGCTGGTTTTCTCGACTGCTTCCTTCCTTCGTTTG
The DNA here is from genome assembly GCA_025617555.3 of Puccinia polysora. NCBI lineage: Eukaryota > Fungi > Basidiomycota > Pucciniomycetes > Pucciniales > Pucciniaceae > Puccinia > Puccinia polysora. The sequence goes on from CM062628.1 coordinate 16,614,942, forward strand.
GATCTCTTGCGTTTTCTTGATGGCTGGTTCAGCTCGGCGTGGGACCTGGTGGATGATGATGGACGGCAATGGCGATGGTTTTTTTTTTTTTTTTTGATAATGATACCTATGAATAATGATAAGGAAAACATTAAAATCTCTGTAATGGCCAGGGTGTCCAGGATGGGGCACCACAGCGTGCGCGAAAACACCGGGATCACCCACCCCTTGCCCAAAGGCGGAAGGGGTGGGAAAAAAAATGAACTAGACCGCCCGCAGATGTCCGCAGGCGGTAGACAACGCAAGTGAGAGTAGAGAGGAAGGTGTTGGGATAGCCAATGAGAGACTGACTGGTTGATGAAGGGAATGGTTGAGAGCAATTTCAAGGTTCAAAGATGAAGAAGCCAGGTTGATTGGTTGGGTATTGGGTAATGATGGATAGGAGATGTTGGTCATCATATTGGAGAACTGAACTCTCAACTTATTTGTCTCTTTGACCATTGATTGTGCCTTGATTGAGTCCAAGATGACTTGGAGACGTTTGTTGGGGCCCAGAGGGGTTTCAGGGATCTGGTAACTAGTTGAGGGAAGATGGAGGGTATTGGGCAATTCCCAGGGAGGCCTGGGGGGGAAAGGATTGCAAGAGGCCTGAGTGGATTGAGAGAGTGAATAAGGGTTCAAGGGATGATGTTTTGGGTTGAAAAATTGAGGTTTGAGAGGATTGAAAATAGCTGGGGTGTGGGTGAGATGGGATATCTTGGGCAAAGCAGGTCTTGGCCCAGGCGTTTGGCCAAAAGGAAGGGGGGAACAAAGAGAGAAGGGATTGAAGGCAATGCCTAGGTGATGAGACCAAGAGAGGCCTTTCCTAGACCACTGGGAAAGAGGAATGTTTCTCCGGATGAGGAAATTGGAGGATTGATACTGATAAAAAAATTCTGATTTTTTTTTCTTGAATGACAACTAAATAAAAGAATCATAAAAAAAGTTTTGAATTTTCCGCATCTGGTCCAGGGTTTCCAGATTTGGTCACCACACTGGTTGAAAAGCCAAACCAAGTCCCCCTTCCACAACAGATCCCAGAGTTTGTGGGCGCAGCGCTTGTCCCAATAGCGGAAGGAATTTGTGCAGGTTGCCTTCAGTCTTCCAGTTCTTGTCATGGGCCTCAACTAGATCCATGGCCATCTCAACCTCCCACCAATTAATACCCAAGAAGGTTTCAAGCTCAATGTCAATTGGCAGCATGGGTTTCTGCCCAAATAGCAGGCCGTCCATCAAAAAACCTGTTGATCTCTTCACAAAAATTAAATCGACAAAGAGGACTACCGGAAGGGTTTCCTGCCACCGCTTGCGGTCCTCCCCCCACATTTTCACCATTGCGTCCTTGATAGGCTGGTGACCGAGCTCAATCATGCCTGCGCCTTTGGGATAGTAATCCATCACTTGCCCAAACTTTGCTCCACCACATTGAAAAAACTCCTCCAACCATCCCCAGAACTTTGGGCCCCCATCCACTTTTACCAACCCAAGTGATTTGTAAAGCGCAAACCAGTCTTCCTCCAGAAACTTCCCTAATTTCTTTTCCAAGAGTTTCACTAGCGGCCGTGCTTCCACCCTTCCCAACATATCATCACGCGCAACAAGAAAATAAGCAAACTTACCTGCCTTGATGTGCACAACATCCAAGGAAAACCTTCCAAAAAAAGCGTGCTCTCCAGTGAGAATACCTATTTTTCAAGGGAGTGTTGCGCTCCCCTTCTGACATACTTTGCAAGAACATACCCACTCCTACACTGCGCATACCACACCTGGCCACCAGAACCTTGCCCTCATTTGCTTTGGTGTTTGAAGTTTTCCGCAATGGCCAAGATTTTAATGCAGACTCCCCAGGATTACCTCCTGATCCCCCCCGACAGGCTGACCACAAGTGGTACCCCTGCCCTCCACCTCCACAGCTGTCCTTCTTGCAGGTAGAAATTTCCAGCCCTCTGCCAAATCCATCTAACAATCTTGGCTGGCATATCATCTGGAAACCAAAGATCCCCCAAATAAAATCTGTGGACCATGTACCTCCCGGACTGTTGGAGCAGAAGTCCAACACCTACTTCAATTACTCCCACCTTGACTGTTGGAGCCTCCATGTCCAGTGGTTCTGTGCCTTGGTACAGATAATTTCCCGGGTACCAAGACAGCATGTTCATAATTTTAAAAGCCTTCCCTCAAACATGTACCACTGTGAGAGCAAACAACTGAAGCAACGCAACCCACCTGGTCATAGGCGCGTCTGGCAGTGTTGGCAAATTGATTATCCATGCCAGAACCTCTGCATCCACCAGTAGCGTGAAGTGAATCCCTCATAGCAAATTGTGAAATTCCGCACAATATTAGTGACCCCTCAAAGCTCCAAATTAACATCTACACATAGCTTCACAATCCCAACAACTGGAGAATGTGAGATACAGTCTTTGGCATTGGCCACTTGAGGAATTTTTTGCGCTTATTTTCCGCAATCCGCCTTTCATCAGATGCCGTCACATGCCCTAAAACCTCCAGCGTGGGTACAAAGACGGCTAAATTTCTCCCAGAAACTGTGAGCCCTGCTTCCTCAATCCAAAACAAAATCCATTCAAGCATTTTCACAAATGCCCAGACAAATTGGAAAATTCCCTGAGTGTCAATAAGTGTTTCCCCTCTGTAATCCTTCTTGGGCCTTTGATTGCCGTGTTTTTGATGGAAATCTGCACCCCTTCCAGAAGATTGTCCTTCAGAATCCAGGTCATCTGTGCTTGGTAAACCGCGAATGAGTTGGTTGCACCTTGGGGTAGCCGTTTCAGTTTCATCCTTCCCAATCAAGTTTCAAAGGCAGTCATGGGCCCCAAAATCCAATTGAGTTCCTGCTGATCATATCTGCCCATCACATCCAACAGCCCATAGGTCGCACGCCCTGCCATAGATTGAAAAATCTTTTCCACGCGCAGAGTTTTTCCCGCGTCTCAGATTGTAAATTAATGTGTTAAAATACGTATGCACTTACACGTGTGCTACGTATAAGTTTAATCCAAATGGAATGCACATATGGGCCTCTCCGGCCATTGGAAACTCACAAGGACCATACGGGCCTGTGCGGATGTCACTGATTTGGGGAAACTGGCCTCAAAACGCGTGAAACAGGCTCATTGGTACACGGGACCTATTGGGCCCAGTGGGGGATATGGGCAAATACAGCAGGATGGGCTGGTATGGGCATAATTGGGCTCAAGGTTGATTTGATACATACTTGGCCAGACGTGCTGGGCCGCCAAAGTATGGTTTATTTATTCTTTGGGCTTGGGGCGGCCCATTGGGGCCGCCGCCCGTGTCGGAGCCCGGTTGAGGCTGCCGCCCGCATTGTGGCCCGCTTGGGGCTGCTTCCAGTGTTGCTGCCCGCTTGGGGCAGCAATTTTTTCCATTGGCCCTTCTATGGGGCCTGTAACCAGGCAGAAACCATTTGAAAAGGGCGACCGGTCATTGTGGGGGGGGGACTTGATCACCCCCCCACCAAAGGAGATGGGCAGGCCAGTTGCATCAAGGCAACTTTTGTGGAAAGAAGAGGAGAGTTAAGCTCCTAAGATGTCCACAAGTCCAGAAGTCATTGGTCTAAGCGTCTGTAAGGAGGTTGGATGCAATGAGTTCTTAACTGTAGTGAGATAAAAAAGAGATAATGAGATGTATTCCTCTTCCACCAATCCTTCCTATTCCTTTCCTTGGTGGTCTCCTGGTAGATGATCATGATCCAACCCAGATTTGAGGGTGAGGATTTGGGTTCCGCCCCTTCAACCCTAACCTAAGTACAACCAAAAACGCAAAAGAACAATGAAACACAACCCCTAAGCACAGAACCCTAGCCCAACCCTACCCCTCCATCCCTTGCCCCATAACCCATGCCCCTCAATATCAACATACGTCCGGTTTGTCCTTCTCATGGCGTGGCCCTCCTCCGCGCCCTACTCTGAGCCCCCCGTTTTGCCCACCCGCGTGCGTCCGCCAACCTAGCGGGCCGCCAGTCAGCCTGTGCGTGCCTAAGCCCCCGATTTCCCCGCCCTGCGCTTCTGGACTAGCCACCTGCAAGCTTGGTCAGGCCGGCTCCATCACTTGGTCCGCGTTTCCTGGGCAGGTTGCGGCCCGGCGCCCTCAGAGTAGGCCCAATCTGCACCTGGTGCTGAGCCCGCAGCGGCTGCTGCTGAGCCCGCAGAAGGCACTGCTGAGACCGGGCGCACCCCAAATGCTGAGCCCGACCTACCCAACTGCTGAGCGCGCAGCCCGCGACGCAGCTCTTGACCCAAGGTTATAAATACAACACCACACTGTCAGTGGGGGGGGGATTGACCACCCCCCGCCACCATCAAAGGGGCGCTCTCCCCCCCCTTTACCAAGGGGGAGGAGCAACGGGCTCAGGGGACCTGACTGTTATAATAATGGCCAGCAATTACCTTAGGCAAATGAAAAGTATGTAAAGCAAAATAAATGCTGACAACTTGTGTCAATAATTCCTTGATGGGCTCTGACAAATGGGGCAACACGTTGGATGATATTGTTGATGAATTAGATTGGATGATGAATGGATGATGGAAAACAGAATGGAGAAGAGCTCCTTAAGTAAAAAAGATTGGCCTCTTTTGAGCACATGAAAAAACAAGCCAAAAGGCAAATCTTCCGCCCCAAAAGAGCTCTACAGGCTCTACATGCCTTGTTACTTGGTTGGGGCTACATCAGCCCACATGGCATCAGTCCCTGTACCCTTAAAACCAGCCTATTCCGGTTGTTTCTGGTTTTTCCACCTCAATGGGGCTGAACTAGCCCCTGTGCTGTGCAGTCCCTGGCTGCTTGTCTGTTACAACCAGCCCTGTTACTTATCTTAGCACTTGTAAAGCCCTGGCCCCTCATATGGGCCATGTGGGACCCAGGACTCACCTGAGTCCAACCAAAATCTCACCTGGGGGGGGTGTAACTGGCGGACATGCCGCCCCACCCTATTTCTCTCAAATCCCTGGAGGGGTGGTCAAATCCCCCTACCAGGGGCCCGGGGGGTCAATATCCCCGGTGCGTTGCTACGGTAAGTTGGCTGGGAGGTGGTCAGGTCCCATCCAGCCCATTGCTCCTACCCCTTGGTAAAGGGGGGGGAGAGCTCCCCGTTGATGGTGGGGGTGGTCAATTTCACCCCACCGCTGGTTGCCTCAATTCAACTGGCCTGGCCACATATTTTGGTGGGGGGGGTGATAAAGTCCCCCCCACCATTACTGGTTGCCCCTTGCAACCGGTGGTAGGACCACCAGCCCCGCAGCTGCCACCCAGCGCCAAAGCGGCAACAACAGCCCTGCGCAGGCCGTTGGGCCCCATAGGGGGGGCCAAAGGAAAAAACAGAGGCCCCAAGCGGGCTGGGTTGTGGGGGGCAGCCCCAACTGGGCTGCAACACATGAGGCGGGCTCAATGGGCCGCCCCAAGCCCAAAAATTAAGTAAAACATACTTTGGAGGGCCAGCTTGTCTGGCCAAGTATGTCCAAAATAAACCTTGTTCCCAATTACCCCCATAAAAGCCCATCTGGCTGTACTTGCCCATATCTCCCACTGGGCCCGTGTGCCAATGAGCCTGTTTCACGCCTTTTGAGGCCAGTTTCCCCAAATCAGTGACATCAGCACAGGCCCGTATGGTCTGTGTGAGTGTCCAATGGGCCGGAGAGGCCCATATGTGCATCCCATTTGAATTAAACTTCTACGTAGCACACGCAAAAGTGAATACGTATTTTAAAACTGACCACCCCCCAGCCCACTTACCGTAGCAACACCCTGGGGTTATTGACCCCCAGGGCGCCTGAGAGAGGGATTTGACCGCCCCCTCCAGGCATTTGAGGGAAAGAGGGGGGATGGCATTTATGTTGGTTACACCCCCCCCCAGGTGAGCTTTTGGTCAGACTCAGGTGAGTCCTGGGTCCCACCTGGCCCATATGAGGGGCCAGGGCTGTACAGGTGCTAAGATAAGTAACAGGGCTGGTTGTAAAAAACAACCAGCCAGGGTTTTGAACAGCTAAGGGGCTAGGTCAGCCCCATTGAGGTTGAAAAAACAGAAACAACCGGAATAGGCTGGTTATAAGGTTACAGGGACTGATGCCATGTGGGCTGCTGTAGCCAAAACCAAGTACCAAGGCCTATAGAGCCTGTAGAGCTCTTTTAGGGCGGAAAAATTGCCTTTTGTTTTGTTATATCATGGGCTCACAAGAGGCCAATCTTTTTTACTTAAGGAGCTCTTCTCCTCGATGTTTCCCATCCTTCATCCATCATCCAATTGAACTCATCAACAATATCATCCAACATGTTGCCGCATTGTGAGAGCCCATCAAACAATTGTTGACACAAGGTGTCCAGCATTTCTTTTGCTTTAAATACTACTGATTTTCTCAAGATAACTGCTGGCCATAATCATAACATAATGAAGCTTCCAAAAATCATGAACAATCCGCAATGAATTGCCATCCTGCTTAACCACTGCAAAGTTCGGAGTTGAGTAACTTGATGTTAATTTCTTGTAAAGGCCAGTCCCTACATGCTTGCACACCAGCTCCAAAAAGGGCCCCCAAACCATCTGCAGAATTGGAATCAGCTTTATTGGCAAAGGCCCATGCAGAAGCATTAGAATATTTTGCCTGCCTGAAGATTGTCTTCCCAGTTAGTTAATTTCATACGTTCTTGCATTTTCTAAATCCAGTAATCACATTGGGCTTGGATTTAGTTTCTTTCTATTGGAACACCCCCCTCTCCTTTCTGTTTTTTGGGTAACCAAATAATAATTTTTCCCTTTGCAGTTAGCCTTGCTAACTTGATTTGCCCCTTGCACTCAGTCTTTTCTTTTTCCCCAAAAACAATCTAAGATTGACCTATATTACCTGGGGTGGTTGTGTGACTGTAAATTAATTAAATCAACTCCTCTATTGTAGTTTGCCAACCTATAATAGATTTTTCCTTTTCAATGGCACTTACTTGCTCAACTGGGATCACTTCCCTCACCCTTACGATCATGATATACATTGGGTAGGAATATCAAGTGATTCACAATCCCAACCACTTTTAGACCCCATTCCTTTATCAAAACCTACTTGAGTTGGTCCTCTTGACAATCCTTTTGCTTCTCAATTGAATGCCTTGGTGGATCCTCCCAATGATCTTGAAGAATCCAAAAGTTTCTCCAATGAAACTTTGACTTGTGGTAGATCAAGGACTTGCACTAGTTCTCCAAAGAACAAAGCTTCAACCTTGCTCTTCACCTTAATCCAGGCTCTTAATAAGAATGCCTTTCAATCTAGTCAAAGTGGCCCTAGTTTCTGTACTCTGGGCACGAGGCAACCTGATCATTTCACAGGGGAGCACTCCCATATGCTTAGAGCCTACCTGAAGTCTTTCATAATCATCTTCTCAAAAAATTCCAACAATTTTCCTTCTGATTTATTTATGTATCCTCATTCTCTGGGGAAAGAGCCTTGCCGTGGTTCAAAACATCACTCAAACTATTATCCAATACCAGTCCGACTTGTATTCTCAAAAATTGGGACAATTTCGAGCAACAACTGTTCACCCTGTCTGGAAACACCAAGAAGTGTTGGAATATTTCTTTGATCTATTTTCCTTCCTTATTTTGACCTATTTTTCTTTTTTCTATGTTCTCTTGTCTCAATTCTATTTTTACAATTTTTATCTCCTTTATCTCTTTCACGCACGATTCATCTAGTTCATCTGGACGCGCGCTTCATTTCTCAACTGGTCACCTTGCGCGCCCAACGTTACAATGGGTCTCAAGCATATTCATCACTTGCGCATATTCATTATGGTCCAAACTCCATCCACTTAAATAATAGCAAGAGGGAGTCCTCTCCCTTCTTTTTCTGCTTGCCAGACCTTCTTTACAAACTCTTTGACAATCCTCAAGTTCCTTTATCCAAAATAAAGCATCAAGGACAAATCCAATCAGAAGGTTGTGGCCACTGTGGACAACATATCATAATTTGGTGCAATGACCTGCTGCATTCTCTACAGCTTGAGTTAACTCTCTAATATTTTCATCTCCATCATCATTACTCTTGAAGTCGCACATTTCCTTTCTTAGCTCGTACACAAATGGTGGTTGTCACCTTAATCTCTTATTTCCAAGTGCCTCTGAGTCTTCTCATTTATTTAAGCTTGGATATGATTATCTTCAACTGGTTGTTTTATTGTGATTGGTGTCTAACCATCTTATTTAGTTTTTGGGTTTTTAAATTATAATTCCTTGACAATAAAAGACATCAGTTCAACACAATTAAAAGTCAAAAAGGAATCAACCAGATCACTCAACAATGACAGAATTTCTCATGGCCACTATTCTCAAAACCGCCATAGAGGCCATTCCACTCTCAACACTGGATAATAACTCAATCTGGAAAAATCAAATTGTGAATATGATGGACTTACAGGAAGATCTCTACGCCAGACCCAAAAAGCAAAAAAGAGACTCCAACAGTCATCAGGTTGGGCTCAACCATAGCAAGAATGTGAGAATCCGGACCATTTTGACCTCCAAACTCAACATAACTTTTCAAGCCAATACTATCACACCCAATAACAAGAATGATGCCCATCAAATTTGGGTAGACATTAACGAGTATTTTGCCTCAAATCATGCGTCCAATTGAGCTGGAATCTTCAAGGAATTCCTAGGGACTCCCTTCACGTTTGCAAACATCCCTGGATTCATCACTGAGACAAAAAATGCCCTATCTAGACTTCATGAGGTGGGTATTGACCTTCCAACCAATATTATTGCCTATCTCATCTTAGAGAAGCTGCCAGCTAGCATGGATACGGTGGTACAGCAAATTAATCATTCCAACAAAAAGATTTTGCTGGAACAAGTTTTGGACCACTTCCAAATGTTTAACTACAACCAATTCTTGAAAAGGGACTTACCCGCTGACAAGCCCAAAGAAAGCTCTAATTTGGTCTCTTTCCTTACCTCAAATATCAAACCATGCAATTACAAATGGCACAATCCCAAGCAGCTCACCCTGAAGGCAGATATTGGAAATTGTATCCACATCTCAAACCATCCTTTCCAAAAAAGAAGAAGAGTGCAATGGAACCGTTGGAGGGAACTTTGGCTTCTGTTAGCTCCTCTCTCACAACCTCAATTTTTTCTTCCAGCCACTTTGTGGTTGACTCAGATTCATCAAGATACATAGTGTCTGATTCTCAATTCTTCTCTCATTTAGACCAATCATTGACTAGACTAATTTCAACCACTTTGGCAAAGAACTCTCTCAAATATGAAGGTGTTGTGTCAATGTGAATCTTGGATGATCTAAGTCATGAGGTTACTCTTTCTAACGTTTTGTTCTCCCCCAACTTCACTGTCAATCTGCTGTCTATGCAATGTCTTATTCTTGAAGGATTCATCATTGACTTTGGAAGAGACAATATTGTACTACAGAAAGACAAATGGAAAAAGATTGGATTCTATGATTGCAATATACCAATTTTTCATCTCTCTGATTGTAAGCTAGCTCTCCTTACTCAGGAATAAATCCTTCATAAATATCTGGGACATACCAGCTATGGGAGAATTCAACAAAAACTTGGTATACCAATCAAAAAGCCCTCAACGTGTGAAGCATGTGCAATAAGTAAAATGAGTCAAAGTCCTTTCAACAAAAAGCACTCTTGTGCTGAAAGACACTTTCAAAAAATTCATTGCGATCTGTTCGTGCCTATTCATCCTTTGAGCACCAACGGGGATTCCTATTCCTATTTCTTAACAGTTTTTGATAGTTGTACCAGATTCTTCACAGTCATTCCTATCAAACACAAGGGTGAGGCAGAGAACACGCTGGAATTCCTTATCAATGTTGGTTCCAAACGATTCAATTACAAACCAATGATTCTTCATTCAGATTGTGGAGCATAATTCTGGAATCATAATTTCTCCAGCTACTGCAAGGACAACAAAATCAGGCAGACTTTTTCTGATCCATAATCTCCTCAGCAAAATGGCTTAGCAGAACATTTCAACTGCCTCATTCTGGAATCCCTCAGAACAGTCCTTTTTTACTTTCAACTAAATAAAGGACACTTGGATGTGATTATCAGGTCTTGCGCATTAGCACTCAATCAAATTCCCGCTCACAAATCAAAAAAATTGCCTTATGAATTATTTAAGGGGAAGAAACTGAATCTAGACTATTTTCATCCCTTAGGAAATACCGTTAGTTATATTCTCAAGGACAGACTTCCATTCTCAAAACTTGAACCTTGTTGCCTAGTTGGAAGATTTATAGGATACAACAACAAACTCCTATCATACAAAATCTTGAAGGTCAACAATAGAGTAATCAACACAAAACACGTGACCCTGCTCGATTATGACTCCAATTTCAAGAAATTCAAAAAAAATGTAGATGTTGGCGACTGGTGCATAAAATTGTACAAGAGGGAGGAGAACTTTGATGAACCAGGCATGGACTCAACTTCTCAGTCTGAATTTCCTGGTGAAAATCCTTCCACCCACAATGTCAGTACAATTTAACCACCTGCGGAAGCCACCCATGTCATTGAGGATAACCAGAATTAAGCTTCTCAAACGTATAACTTATGCAAGAAAACATCTGCAATCAAACCACCAAAATACTCTTATGGCTCAATCACAAAGAATAAAGGATTGGACTACTCAGGCAAAAGACAAACCAAAATCAAAAAAATCCATGCTCACGATTTTTGGGTAGATTCCAATATTGAACCAGATCACTATCTGAAGACCATGTGGGTCGACAAGATTAAACCAGCAACCAGTCTTTCTCTGGAAAAACGCAAATCCTAACTGTGTATCATGGGGAATCTACAAACTCCTGGTGTAGACTTTGGAGATACCTATGCTCCCACAGGGAAGTTTACAACTCTTCTTCTTCTTCTGTTATGCGGCCTGGATCTTGATCTCAAAATCAGACAGTTTGATGTCAAGGTGGCCTTTCTATTTGCTCCGCTGGAGGAAGATATATACATTCTTAAGCCTAAGTAAAGGGCAAGGTTGTACAAATTTTTAAAGCTCAAAAAATCTCTTTATGGAATTTGACAAGCTCCTTCAAACTGGTATAAAACCCTCACCGGATGGCTGGAAGACATCGGCTATTGTCAATCCAAAGCCAACCTTGTCTGTATACTCACAAGGATCAAGGCTCCTCCCTATTGTTTGACGTTGATGATCTCAATGTGTGTGGGGAAGTCGAGTGGTTCAAACAAAAATTCTTAGAGAAATTTCCACGTTCCTCAGCGCATGATCCAGATAAGATCCTCCAAATGGAATTATCCCAAACAGATGGCCTCATAACTCTGAATCAAGCCAAACTTGTTCAAAAGATTCTGTCAAAACTTGACCTGTCCAAGTGCAAAACAGTTATTACTCCCCTCAATCCTGGAATTCAACTAGTCCCTGCTTCCCTTACAGAAATCTTGGAATTTAACAAGCTTGGGATTTATTACAGGAAATATATGGGTTTACTTAACTATCTTGCGTGCTGCACTAGACCAGACATAGCCCTGGCATCCTCAATTCTATCTCAATTCAATCAAAGTCAGGGTTTTTCTTTCTGGAAGGAGGTTCTTCACGTTTGGAAATATCTTGCTGGGACTTCATCCTACTCTCTCAACCTCAAGCCTGATGGGCGTGGGCTAAATTTGTTACAAGTCTACACCAACTTGACCTGGGCTGATGATACTCACAGTCAGAAATCTCAAACTGGCTTCATCACCTTCTGCAAATCAACCCCAGTCTCCTGGAAAAGTCAAAAGCAGTCCAACATCACCCTCTCCTCTACTGAAGCCAAGCTAAACGCACTAGTCAATGGGGAACAGGAGTCCCTTTGGATTCAGTCAGTTTTCAGTGACCTCTGGAAAAGTTCTCACATTCAGCCCTCAAACTTCTACGTGGGCAATAAAGGTCTGGTCAATAAAATCAAGCACTTTGGCTCAAATTCCAAGACCAAATACATTTACATGAAAATGAAGTGGTTACTGGATCAACCAAACTCTGAGGAAATTCAAATCAATCTCATTTTCACCAATGCAATGGTTGCTGATTCACTCACAAAGGTGGAAAATAAACAGTCTCTAAATCTTCTAACTTCCAAGTGCTTTCAACTGGCATCAAACTGAATTATGGGGGGTTTTGGACTATTTCCTTGATCTATTTTCCTTCCTTATTTTGACCTATTTTTCTTTTCTCTATGATCTCTTGTCTCAATTCTATTTTTACCATTTCTATCTTCTTCATCTTTGTCACGCACAATTCATCTAGTTTATCTGGACGTGCGCTTCATTTCTCAACTTGTCACCTTGTGCGCGCAACGTTACAATGCGTCTCAAGCATATTCATCACTTGCGCGTATTCATTACGGTCAGAAATACATCCACTTAAATACTAGCAAGAGGGAGTCCTCTCCTTTCTTTTTCTTCTCGCCAGACCTTCTTTACAAACTCTTTGACAATCTTCAAGTTCCTTCATCCAAAATAAAGCATCAAGGATGGATCCAATCAGAAAGTCGTGGCTAACGTGGACAACATATCATAATTTGGTGCTATTACCTGCTGCATTCTCTACAGCTTGAGTCAACTCTCTAATATTTTCATCTCCATCATCATTACTCTTTAACTCGCACATTTCCTTTCTTAGCTTGTACACAAATGGTGGTTGTCACCTGAATCTCTTATTTCCAAGTGCCTCTGAGTCTTCTCATTTATTTCAGCTTGGGTATGATTATCTTCAAGTGGTTCTTTTATTGTGATTGGTGTCTAACCATCTTATTTAGGTTTCTGGTTTTTAAATTAAAATTCCTTGAGAATAAAAGACATCAGTTTATCAAGAATTACAAAACACAAAATAAAAACTTCATAATCTAGTTATGAAAGCAAATAGTAGAGTTTCCATTTATATATCCCATTTCCAAACCTTGAAGTCTTTCATCCAATGGAACAAGTTAGCACTTTTCTTTCACTTCCAAAAGTGGTTTACTGGAACACCCTATTGAGCAGCTTGCAGTTGCATGAAATAAGAAAACCTCCCTTCATTGGCTAATCAAATGAGTGACTGAGATTGATAATGGCTATCACAACAAGAACAACTCTGGGTGAGACAACCATGGCTTTTCAACCTTGGCTCCAAAGGCATACAACTACTTAAATCAACATTTGAAGAATCTGAAACACTCAAAACCAAATCCAACCCAGAAATCAAATACAAAAGTGAAACTGTTTCCAATATTCCAAATTTTCTGGACAAAGAAACCAGACTGCTCTGGAAAAAGGAATGGCTAAGGAGGGAAAAGGAAGGGTTATGTATTGTCAAGGGAAACATGATTTCAATATTTGTGTGAAGTGAATAGCGCGTGAAGCAGCTAAGCAGTCAAAAAACTAGCAGCTGGTAGTTTTTCTAATACTTGCAAGGAAAACTACACATTATCTAAACTTCATCAAGTCAATCTTTGCACTTGCCAGTCACTTGGTTCTCCAAGTTCAAATTTGTCCAATTACGTTTGGAAAATAATTACTATTGGGTCTAACTCACTTTGGGCACTAATTTTTCTTTTATAAGTTCATCTTTTTCCAATTCAAAAAATCTTACACGTTCCAAGATAGATAAGTTCCCCATCCATTTGGTAAGTAGTAAAACCAAGACGTCTCATTGGGTTTACAAAACAAAAAATGGACCTTTGAATTTTCCAATTTCCCCATCTTTGAATGGTATTTATTTGTCTAGGATATTTCTGGAATGTATGACACCATTCTAGGCCATGACTTCCTATTTTACTGGAATCCAGATGTGAATTGGATAGAAGCAGTAATTAACCTTTGAACCTTTCAACCACAGACGCTTACCTTTGTGTCAAAAAGGAATTAAATAACCAAACCTAACACTTTCATTGAGTTGAATTACAATTCTCCGCAAGGAGATTTGAAATATCCTTACTTCCATTCCAAAATTCCCTCTTAAGATTTAGGAGCTATTGTTTATTTGTCCTACTTACCTATTCATTGTTTCTTTGAAGAAAATTGGGCGCCTAAAAATAGGTGTATTTGGAGCTCCTTAATCATCTCACATTGTGCAAGCACTTCAAATACGGTGCTAAAATATGAAAAAATTGAAGATTTAGAATCTTTAACTTTGGTCTACCAGTACTTTTCTGACATCTTCTCAGATTTAGAAGCAGATACATTTCCTCCTTCCCCATCTTATGATAACAGCATTGAACTTAATCATGGACCACAACCAGAACCCCAACCAGTCTACTCTCTCTCAAAGCAAGAATCAACCATGCTTCAAGAATACATTGTGGAAAATGTATTCAAAGGATTTCTTTGACCAAGAAATTAAAGTACTAGATTGTCCTTTCTATTTCTTCCAAAGAAAGATGGCGCATTTGCATTTGCGTTGACTGCAGGAAACTGAAACAGGTAACCTGGATGAATGCCTACCCAGTACTGCCTAGGTTGCACCTCATCACTCTCTTCCTTGGAACTGCTTATTTCTCAAAGTTAGACCTTTAAGGTGCCTATAACATAATTTTAACTTCAGAGGGTCATGAGTATTTAAAAGCAATGAGAACCTTGTTTAGCAGTTATTACTGTCATGCCTTCAGGCCTCTGCAACCCTCCTTCCACTTATCCAAATTTTTTCAATGATGTTTTTTCTGACCTTGTAGAGAAATAACTTGTGGTGTATCTTGATGATATAATTTTCTACTCCAAAAGTCTTCAGGATGATATTGAGCATGTGCAAGAGGTGCTGCTGCAACTTTTAAAGAATAAGCTGTTTGGAAAATCCTCTAAGTTTGAGTTTAATACCCATTCTCTTTGGTTTTTAGGTTTCATAGTCCCGCATCACAGAATATTGATGAATCTAGCGTAAAGTCAGCGCATACTGGACTGGCTTCAACCTTCTTCAGTCAAAAACCATCATTTTTTGCTTGGTTTTAGTAATTTTCACAGGCGGTGTGTTGTGAATTACATCAACAAAACCTTGAATATTACCAGTCTTCCTCAAAAAGACACTAATTTTGTTTTTACCAAACAAGCTGCTTTGGAGTTTGAGGCTCTGAAGAAAGACTTCACAACTGCTTGAATACTTACTAACTTTAACAAGCTAGCACAAACCATTGCGGAAACGGACACAAGTAAATATGAAATTGCAGGAGTAATCTTGCATTTTTCTTCCTCTTCATCTCTCTTTCATCCTGTAGCCTTGGGGTCTCACAAATTGCTTGCTGCAGATGTTAATTAAAAGATTCAAGACAAGAAAATGCTTTCAATTTGTTATTGCTTGAAGAAATTGAGGATTTATCTGTCTATCTTGCCCTGTCTCTTTTTACTGCTAAGTTTCCATTTGTCATCTACCTTCTTCCCACCGTACTTGAACCCCCAACTTGATTGGGTAATACCTACATTCTCACCGTGTCTTCTACTGAGCCTACTCTCCCTCACCTCAATCTTTAACTACAACAAAGGAACCTGTTATGAGGCGCTATCCAAATCTCCTCAACCTAGACTCATCAATTACTTGATCACCTCTTTTCCCAATTCCTTTTAGATATTCTAACACTCTTCAACTCCACATCAAGGCTTATCTTGAACCTATACCTTCTACTCCAGATTGAATGCCTACCAGGTCAGATTGGTTACTGGATGTTCAAGAGTTAAGAGTCAAAGAATCAGAGCTTTTTAAATCTGTTCCTTCTCATAATCCACTATCACTACTCCTTTATTTATTCTTTATTTTTTCTTATCAGCCTCAGTCCACTTGGTTCTGTACAAACATCATTGGCCATTGTGCTGCCTACAGAACCCATCTCCATGTTGGTATTTTTATCCTCTCTGATCTTCTATCAAGATTATTCTTCTTCTTTGCTCATTAATTTTGCAATCTATTGAAACCAGTCTGGTTCAAGTTTCTCAGTTCACTTAACCTTTTACACTGTTCAAAGCCAAAGCTCAAAAAGCTGAACCATCATGGTACCACCCTCTAAAACACCTGGACCAGGCGGTGTAAGACTCCAAACAGTGCTAGGCCGTGGCAGTTCTGTGGAGGGGAAAGGGGCTGTTTAGGCTGCCCTCCTGAGTGTTACAAAAATATTTAGATTTAACTGAGATCAAGGTCCAGAACCTGGTAAATGAGGAATCAAGGAGTAGAGGATAAAGATGATAATAGTTTGGTAGGGATGGAACAGCACTATCTGAGACAAGATTATGCAGGGAAAAACTTGAATAGAAGAAGTCAAGGTTTGTTTGGAGTTCAACAAGAAAAAGCAATTGTAAGTAAAAACACCCACAAGCTAATATCTCTGGTCATCAGCAGAAGCTTAGGAAAGATCAACTAAATCCCAAAAAACCTCCAGTTTCTCAATGAACCTCCCCAACTCTCCGCAATCAAGCGCTTGAAGGGTACCAGATAACTTTGGGTGGATGCACAAGACAAATTTTAATTTTTTGAAGAAGTTCTAGAAGAAAAACAACAACTGATTCAAACAAGGATAACCCAACAAATTCAACTTCAAAAGAAATGAAGGGAGGTTTAAAACTACAGTTTTTAAGCTTAATGAAAACTCTTCAGTCAAAAGTGACTGGTTCCAGAAAGGTAATCAAAGGATCATCAGGACCAGTATGGTCAGATAAATGGATCAGGAGTGGTGTAACAAACTCAAGAACTCAAACAGTTGAATTCTTCTTCAACCAGAAAAGCTATTGGTTGGTGATAAGGATCAAGGATAAAGGATTTGAGTATGGAGGCTCAAGGATCAAGGGGCAATCATAGATATAGCCACATTTTTGTCTCAGATAAAGGGGAATGAAGGCCCCACAGATGATGTATTTCAAGACAATACTGATGATCTTAGGATGTGGTGTGTGTTAGGATACCATGTGCTGATCTGATGTGGTGTAGGATCTGCTGATGGATGTGGTGATAAGGTAGCTCATGGATCTGCTGATGATCTCCAAAAGGCAGGGGAGAGCCCCTCCTTATATGGGCAGGAGGCCCTGTTAGACTATGTACAAGGGATACTACAAATGGAGGGGAAAAAGAAAGATTTTTTTTTTGATTTTCAGATTTTTAGGTGATCAGAAAAATATGATCACGCGAGCCTGTGGAAATCTAGCCTGCCTGACTGGGTAGAGATAATTTCATCTCTTCACCTCTCCTGCGTCTGTCCTTGGATGGACATGCGCAACAATACCAGAATCACCCCCCCTTGCCCAAAGGCAGAAGGGGTGGGAAAGGAAAACGGATCAGGCCGCCCATGGGTGTCTGGGGGCATGAGAAGACACTCTCCACCCCCACCCAAAGTAGGAAGGGGCGGGAGAGTGTTGTGAGGGATGGTGGGCAATGGATTGATGATGGTGGGGGCAGGTGGAGAGGTCTGGAGAGGAGGATGGCATGGCTGAGTTTTGAGGGGAGCATGTTGGGAGCAAGGATAGCTAGGAAGACTAAGGGAATCGGAGGGTGATGATAGGATGGCTTGAGATGGCAATCAAGTCAATCAATGGGGGTTGAGGTGCCAAGCAAGTGGAGATATTTCTTTGGCTCAAGCCCTGGGAGAGACAATTTTATACGTATGTAGATACATACAAGAGACAGGAAGGCCGGGAGAGGAGTGAGAGATGAGCGTTCTGGGGAACATGTCACCCAACACCAGGATGGATAACTTAGGCTGAGAGGTTTGTTTTGATCAGGAATACCGTCCCCAAAGAGGAACGGTGAGACTGATGAAACAAGCTTGTTGGAAAATCAAAGTTTTTTCCATACACCAGCAACTCGCTTTTGAGTCCTCAGCATAACAAAGCGGAACTCAAACTTGATGAGTTCAAGCTGTTTGCGCATCCCATAGAGTTGTTGCTGCTGATGGTGATGATACTTTCAAGGAGACAAATTGAGGCGTAAGGATGAGGAGGATCAAGGAGGTGAGTGAGCAGATTTGGGACAAAGCTTGAGTAATTTGAATGTGACGCGTCAAGGGGATTATTAGGGCTGATAGGTAGGGTTGACTTCACATGGCTTGAGGAGGGGGAGTCAATCTTGGGATCCATGGAAGGGTTTAGAGCAAATTAAGAAGTACGCCAACAAAGGAATGGAAATGACGAAGTGATGGGATGAGCTAGAATTGGCATACTGAGTCATCAAGGGGGGGAATCACTGGGGCGATTGGGAATTATGCGCAGTGGTGTTGATCAATGGATGATGATGAGACAAAGATGATGAATTGAGTGGAGTGATGAGAGGATCGATTGAGGTATCAGAGGATGAGGATGAGGAGGATGAGGAGGATGATGATTATGATGATGATGTGGGATGTCTTGGGCCAAGCGTGTCTTGGCCCGCGCGTTTGGCCAAAAGGAAGGGGGTGAACAATGAGAGAAGGGATTGAACGTGCTACCTAGATGGTCAGGCCAAGAGAGGGCTGTTCTAGACCAATGGGACAAAGGGATGTTTTACAGGATGAGGAAGTTGGAGAAGTGATACAGAAAAAGAAATTCTGATTTTTTTTTTCTGAATGACACTTAAATAAAAGAATTGTAAAAAAAATTTGAATTTTTTGCATCTGGCCCAGGGTTTCCAGATTTGGTCATCACAGCGGAGAAAGCAAATTCAAGGTGTTAGATCTAAAATCCCTCATGAAATCAACTCCTTTACTCACTGACCTCAATTACTCAGTTTGGAAAAAGAAAATGGAAAGGTTGTTCAAAATGCATGGCATTCTTCATCTCATCAACTCTGATAAACCTTGCAAGGAGATTCCTGAAGATGACAAAATGGCCTTCTACTTGATGTTCAAGCTTGATCCTGCTACTCACACTAATATCATCACTCCTGATAACAAAGACTCATCTAAACTCATTTGGATGGCTGCAAAAAATCACTTTGCCTCCAGTCAGGCTGCCAACAGGCCTTGCATGTTCAGCCAAGGGATCCCTCCCGGGCCTGGCCGGTCCCAAAAAATGGCCACCTCTGCCGGAGCAAGGGCCAGAGGCCCCAGCTTCCTTCCCCTCCCCTCGCTTGCCATTGCAAGGGGGAGGGGGTGGCTGGCTGGGTTGAACCAGCAGGCAACCAACTGCAACAAGGCGGTTTGTCAGGGAAGGGGGGATTTCATCACCCCCCTGGCCCAAGGATGAAAAGGCCGGCCAAAAGTAGAGAAACCGGAAGTGGGGGGGATCTGATCACCCCTCCACCATTGAAGCAAAGCAGAGACCAGGGGCGCTCTGCCCCCCCCCCTTTACCAAGGGGGAGGAGCAACGGGGCTGAGGGGATTAGACCACCCCACAGCCCACTTCCTTTGACAAGGCCCTGGGTGTATTGACCCCCAGGGCCCCTGGTAGGGGGAATCAACCGCCCCCTCCAGGGATCTGAGAGAAAGAGGGGGGGGACAGCATGTCCTCTGGTCATGCCCCCCCCATGTGAGTCTGAGACCAGACCCAGGCGTGTCCTGGGTCCCACCTGGCCATTTTTATGGCCAGGGGCTGTTTGCATGAGGCAACCAGCCAGTGTGTGATTCAATAGTACCAGTTGTAACAGAAAACCGGCCCAGGGATTGAACAGCACAGGTGCTGGTTCAGCCCTGTAAGTGTGGAAAAACATGAATGGACCGGAATGGGCTGGTTTTAAAGGTTGAGGGACTGATGCCATGTCCGCTGATTCAGCCCAAACCAAGTAAAAAGGCCTGTAGAGCCTGTAGGACCATTTTGGGGCGGAAAATTTGCCTTTTGGCTTGTTGTATGATGGGCTAAAGAGAGGCCAATCTTTTTTACTTAAGGAGCTCTTCTCCCTGCTGTTTTGCATCCATCCATTCATTATCCAATTGAATTCATCAACGATATCATCCAACATGTTTCCCCATTGTGAGAACCGATCAAGAAATTATTGACACAAGGTTTCAAGCATTTCTTTTGCTTTAAATACTGCTCATTTGCCTAAGTTAATTTCTGGCCATAATTATAACACATTATAAGTACCAACATCATCATTACTTCCAAGTTATCTAGACCCTTGTACCTTACTCTGGAGAACCTCAAAGACCTCAAGTTTTCCAAGAAGATGTCCTATATACCTGATTTTAGCTCCACCAAGATAGTTCTGAACATTCAGAATTAAAATTCTTGGGCTGTCCTTATGGATAGTGAGCTGGACAACACCCGTTGTGGGGAAATAATGGATGCAGATGACACTTTGATCAGTTCAGAAGTGGAGAAAAAGTCTTATCATCTCATACTTAGGCATCTTGATGAGAATCATGTGACATGGGTTGCTGATACTCTTAGGGAAGATGAGAGAAGGAGGGGCAGAATCCTTTGGAATTTGCTTAAGTCCAAGTATGCTTGTGATTCTGTTTACCAGAAGGGTATAGCTTTCAATAAACTGTTGAAGTTACAATATTCAAATTGTAAACAGTTTCTTGCAGAGGCTAGGTCTAGCATAGCCAAGTTTAAGTCATCAGGACTTAACATGGATTCTGATTGTTTGTCACTCTTAATCCTTCAGAAGCTATCAAAGGAGTTTGATTCTTTTATTGGATCCTCTTCCTGGGGAGGAGGATGTGCTGAAAAGGATTGAAAAGGATGATCTTCATTTCAAGATGAAGGGGGTTCTGGAAAAGCCCTTGTTGGAAAGACTGGAAAATCTTGAAAGAAGGCAAAAAAGGATTTTTCCAAGGTCTTATGCTATCATTGTCAGAATAAGGGGCATTATGCTAAGGATTGCAAGGAGGGCAAAAAGAGGAAGAAGTCCAAAGAGAATGAAAAGGAGGTCAATCTCACTACTGAAAAGGTTGCAATGGTGGCGTTTGATGGTCCAATGGAAATGTTTTTTGGGGAAGAAGGTCCCAACAAGAAGGCCAAAATTAATGAGGATCAAGGAATGGAATTGATTGATTACAAAGTGAGGAATATTAACCTCAAAGATGAGAACTTATCAGTGAATGATAAAGCTTTGTTCCTATTAGGAGGATTGAAGGAGGATGTTCTTTTTTTAATGATTCTGGTTGTACAGATCAAATGTTGTTTGAACCAAATTTATTTTCAAATATTAGTGATTATGATGGAGTTGTAAATATTGGTAAGAAAGACATTACAATTCAGATTAAAGGAATTGGAAAATTTATTCTTGCACATCACTTGGGTTTCAAAATTTCTTTTGAGGAATTGTTCTATGTACCAGATTTGCCTTATAACCTTGTGTACCTTTGAGTTTTGTGGAAAAAAGGTTTCCAGATTTGTTATCTTAAAGAAGAAAAGTTTGTTATTGATATGAATGGGAGAACTGTTCTTAGTGAACAGGTTTGTAACAAGCTTTTGTGTGAAATCTTGTTCACAATCTCAGCTTTGAGCACTTTTGCTCACAATAAAGTGGCCATAAGGTAAAGGAAAGCAACTGTGAGAGTTTTAACTTAGAGGCTAAGACTAGAAATGTGTTCTCAAAGAGGAAAGATTGCACTGATGTATCTAGAGAGGAATTTTCCATTGATTTGGCAGGGCCATTCACACTGGAGTCCCTTGGTGGGGCAAGATACTTCATAAATTTAGTTTATACTGCAACTGATTATGCTTGGATTAAACCAATTCTATCTAAGGATCAGACCACAGAGGAGGTTTCTTTAATATTCAAAGTCTGGAAACAGATTGGTCTAATGAAGGACATCAAGAGGATTATCACTGATGGAGGTTGTGAATTTGTGAGTAAAGATTTTGAGTGGTTATTGAAAGATTATGTTATCTTTCATATAGTAACTACTGCAAGTACTCCACAAAATAATAGAATAGTTGAGAGAATGAATAGGAATTAACTGGAAGAGGGCAGATCTATTATGTCTCAATCTGGTCTACCAAGGCACTTATGGGTTGAGTTGATGTGTACAGTCAGTCTGTTGCATAACATTGTAATTTTTAATGGGAAGAGACCTCATATCAGTTTTGGAAGTTGTACCCCAAAACATCACAACTAAGAACAATTGGTTGCTTGGTGTATTATAGTGTCCACCATAATGAGATGGTTGGAAAATTAGACCCTACAGCCAGAACAGCGGCAATTGTAGGCTTTGATTTAAGCATTAAATCTTATAGGATATATTTTCCAGGGACAAGAATGGTTATCCGTAGTAGGGATGTAAAATTCAATGAAAGCACCTTTCCACTCAAAAGGAGTGAAGAGGTTGTTTTGAAAGAATCACAGCAAGAAATAGAATTAGCACCTATTTCACCAGCAAAGGCTGAGGAACATGTGGTTCCAGAAGATGAAGAGATGGAAGATGTGCCACAAGAAGGTTCAGTGCCCACTTCAGGGGAGTCCATTAATTTGTAACCTGATGAGCCTCCACCTCCAGTAAGAAGGAGTGGTAGGGTTAGAGTACTAGTTGATGGGTACGGGGAATGGAAGTCCCATTATGCTGCTGCAGGATATGAGGAAGATAAATTTCAGGAACAGTGTATGCTCAATCCTGGGTCCCACCTGGCCACGTGGTCCCCTGGTAGGGGGATTTGAAAGCCCCCTCCAGGGATTTGAGAGAAAAAGGGAGCCGCGGAATGTATGCTGGTTACACCCCCCTCCCTGGTGAGATTTTGGTTGGACTCAGGTGAGTCCTGGGTTCCACCTGGCCCATATGAGTGGCCAGGGCTGTACAAGTGCTTAGATAGGTAACAGGGCTGGTTTTAACGGACAACATCCCAGGGATTGAACAGCAAAGGGGCTGGTTCAGCCTCATTGAGGTGGAAACATCAGAAAAAACTGGAAAAGGCTGGTTTTAAGGTTACAGGGACCAATTCCATGTGGGCTGATGCTGCCCAAACCAAGTAACAAGGCCTGTAGAGCCTGTAGAGCTCTTTTGGGGCGAAAAATTTGCCTTTTGGCTTGTTTTATTATGGCCTCACAAGAGGCCAATCTTTTGTACTTAAGGAGCTCTTCTCCCTGCTGTTTTCCATCCATCCATTCATCATCCAATTGAATTCATCAATGATACCATCCAATGTTTTGCCCCATTGTGAGAGCCCATCAAGCAATTATTGACACCAGGTGTCCAGCATTTCTTTTGCTTTAAATACTGCTCATTTCCCTAAGATAATTACTTTCCATAATTATAACAGATCAGATCAGTATGGTCAGAAAGAGGGATCAGGAATGGTATAACACACTCAAGAATTCCAGCCGACAGAATTCTCTGGAACCAGCAAGGCTATGGTTTGTGATAAGGATCAGGTTCACAGATGTAAAGATCAAAGTATTGAGTATTGAGGCTCAAAGGATCAAGGGGCAAGTAACAGATACACCAAGGATAAGGGTGAGGATTTCATTCACCGATAATAACTCAGGTGGGGAAATACACACACTCCCATAGATGATTGGAAAAAAGCAGGGGGAAGCCCTTCCTTTTTAGACAAGAGGCCTGTAGACTATTCAAAAGAGATACTTAGAAATGAGTGGGGATTTTTTTTTTAATTTGATCATGTGAAAATAAAACAAAAAGAAACAAACAACAACTCCAAAAAAAAAATTGAAATCATGGATTGGACAGGAATGGAAAGACACCAGCCTGTCCCAATGAAAGGCATGGGAAGGAGAGTAGCAGGTGAGAGGCCGGGAGGACAGGCTGAGGGGCAGGGGCAACTGCTGAGAAAATGGATCACTGCCAGAGGGTGTTTTACGGGCCCGGGAAAGGAACCCCAGATGCCAACGCTGGCAACAGACAAGCCGCGCAGGAGACCAGCCCCTGTAAGACTCCAAACGGTGCTAGGCCGTTGCAGTTCTGTGGAGGGGAAAGGTGCTGTTTAGGCTGCCCTCCTGAGTGTTACAAAAATATTTAGATGTAACAGAGATCAAGGTCCAGAACCTGGTAAATGAGGAATCAAGGAGTAGAGGATAATGATGATAATATTTTGTTAGAAATGGAACAGCACTATCTGAAACAAGATTATGCAGGGAAAACCTTGAACAAAATAAGTTAAAGTCCTCTTAGAGTTTCAAAGAACAAAAGCTGTTGTATGTAACAACGCCCACAAGCTAATAACTCTAGTTGTCAGCAGCAGATTGGGGATGATCAACTCAAACCCAAGCAACCTCCAGGTTCTCAATGAACCTGCCCAACTCTCCCCAATCAAGCGCTTGAAGGGTAACAGATAACTGGGGGTGGCTTTACAATACAAAGCACAATGTTTAGGAAGCTCCAAAGCAAAAAGTAACTGATTTTGAAGCAAGGATAACCTCAAAACTTCTCAAGGGACTCAAGAATAGGCTGGCAGAATGCAACTCCCATGAAAATAAAGGGAGGTATAAAACTCAAGGTCTTAAGCTTAATTAGACCTCTTCAATCAATTGTGATTGGCTCCAGAAAAGTGATCAGGGATCAGGACCAGTATGGTCAGAGAAAGGGATCAAGGAGTGGTATGACACACTCAAAAATTCCAACAGACAGAATTTTTCTTCAAACATCAAGGCTATTGGTTGGTGATAAGGATCAGGCCACAGAGGGGCAAAGACTTAGGGTCAAAAATGGATCAGGGGGCAATCAAAGATATACCCAGGATAAGGATCAGGATTAAATTTCACAATGATGGGGACACAGGCACACACCCCTATGGATCCATTTCTATGATGATGATATGATATGATGGTATGATATGATGATCTCCTCCACAGAAAAAGCAGGGGAGAGCCCCTCCTTTTAGAGACCAGAGGCCTGTAGACTATTTACAAGAGAGATTTACAAATGGGAGCCGAATTTTTTTTTTTTTTAAAGAAAAAAAAAAAGAAACAAACAGGTACTCGGAGAAAAACAAATCCAAAGAGGGACGCCCGCGGGCATCCTGATGGGCCCGGCGACTTCCGAGGCAGCGGATGACCGCCGGCAGGTGTCTGACGGGCATTGGCGACTGCCAAGACACACGCAGGCAACAGACAAGCCGCGCGGGAGACCAGCGAGCTAGGAGGGGAGGAAGAGAGAGGTTGGACGGCTTCTTGAGGCGGCCGGTTGTTGGTTGTTGGTTGCCGTTGCGGGAGGTGGTCCGCTAGGGTGGCCGAGGGGAATCAAGGATGATGGTGACAATGAAGATAGGTTGGAATGACAACCAAGGGAGAGAGAGGATAGACAGAGTAGGATGGGAATGAGGGAGAGCAGGAACAGGCTGAGTTTTTGACGAGAGAGGACAAAGAAGAGGATTTTGGAGGGAGTCAAGAGGAGACATCTGATGGAGGAGCTAGCTCGGTCTCGATGGATGGCAAGGGGTCTATTACTGCTGTTGGTTGTCGTTTTTGCCATCGTTGAGCCTAGAAATTGATTGTTGATGATAATATCAATGGATTGAGATGAGGAGGAAGAGAATGATCTAGTGGATTGGATGGATGCTTTTTTTTTTTTTTTTTTTTTTTTTTTTTTTTTTTTTTTTTTTTTTTTTTTTTTTTTTTTTTTAATAATGATACCTATGAAAGATGATAAGGAAAAATCATAAGAAAAATTAAAATCTCCGCACTGGCAAGGGTGTCCAGGATGGGGCACCACATCTCTCCACAACTTAAAGACTGTCCCTAGTCTGCTCCCAAGTTTGATGCCATAAACAGAGAAAGGAAAGAAAGATGATTGAAACCAAGGAATGGCCATTTTGATCTTGAGAGTGAAAAAGAATATGTCAATCCATCCAAAGGAAAATCCTAGAAGAGGCTGAGATAAAATGAAGAAGGCGTCCCAGGTTCTCACATGCATGGCATGAAGTAGAGTTTCACAAAACAACAAGGATCTTGCCCAGATGGTGCACAATTGGGAGGACTTACTTCTGGACCAAGTTGCCTCCACGAGAATAAAATTTCTTGACCTGATCATCAGAGAACCTTCTTGCCATCTGAGTACCATCCAGTTCCTCCAAAAAATATGATCCACCTCTGACTTGACGTACTACTTGGTAAGGACCATTCCAGCGGTTAGAGAAAAGCTTTCCCCACTGAGTTTCCAAGGAACAATTATAAGCCAATACCAGATCACCATGGTTTAAAGGGTCCCTGATTTGATTTAGGTGTTTATCTTCTCAATACTGAACTGATTTTGCTCTTGATTCCATCATCTTCTGATAAGCTTTGTCATGCATATCTTCACTCTGCTCCAGTTGCTTTGATCTGGAAACTAATAGGTCAGTAGTTGAGGAAACTTGTTCCCAAGAGATGCCCAAGAAAGACTCCATTTCAAGATCAAGGGGAAGAAAAGCCCTCTGACCAAAGATGATTTCATAAGGAGAGTAACGAGTGGTTTGCTTGGTGGAAATTCAATCAGAGAAGAGGAACAAGGGGAGAAACTCCCAACAATTGTTGCCACTTTCACCAGCCAACTTAACCAAAGCAGCCTTCAAGGGCGCATGGCCTCTTTCCACCATGCTTTGTCCTTCAGGATAATAGGGATTAGTAACTCTATGTTTTCCAGGGAGCGATTGGATCATTTCAGCAAGTTTTCCACCAAATTCCAAGCCACCATCCGTAGAATAAGATCAAGCCAAGCCATAATGCGTTGTCCAAGTCTCATGAAGGAAAGCTGCTACTGATTGAGAGCTAAGGTTCTTAAGAAACTTTGCTTCAACCCATCCAGAAAAATCATCTCTAGCCACAATGAGGTACTTAGCTCCACCAGCTTTAATGTGAACCAAATCCCTAGCGATCCTCCCAAAGACAGTGGATTCTCCAGTGGGGTAACAAATTTTGGCCGGGCGCCTAAGATCACGTTTCTGGCACACTTCACAACTCCTGCACCATTGAGCAACAAATTTCTTCAGGGATGGCCACCAAAATTTTTTGGATATTCGTCAATAATTTTTGGTTTCCCCATGATGACCAAGGCCTTCATGGAGACTTTCCAGGATTAAATCTTGCTTAGAAGGGACAGTGACCACAACAAGTGCACAAGGAGTTTCTCTTTTCATAAGCCTAGAACCTTGGACAAAGAAGTTGGAGGACTTCCTTTTAAGGAACCAAAATTCTTGGGCAGAGAGATCAGGGGGTCTTTGGAGAGTTGAAAGGTACTTCTCTAGCTTAAGCCAGAAAACTTGCTGGAAACCAGAGTAATCTTGGGAGGAGAAAGCAAAAACAGGGCGGACCAAGGGTTCCTCCTCATCAAAACCCATTGCACCATCCAATTCATCATCTCCAATAGGGCGTTGAGATAAACCATCAGGCATGGTGAAAAATTTCCCAGGCCTGTGAACAATATCAAAAGAGAACAACTGGATGAAAGCCACCCAACAAGTCATTGGAGCATTTGGGAGGCTGGGGGCGTTGATCATTTCAATAATGGATTGTGCATTGACTTGTAACTCAAAGTTTTGACCCCAAAGGACAGTCTGGAGCTTCTTCAACATTTGGGCCACACTGCAAAGTTCCATTTTTGGCTGGGAGTACCTGGATTCCACATCTGAGAAAAGAAGAGATTCATACATAGCAGGACAATCCAAACCATTATCATCTTCCTGGGTAAGGACAGCCCCAATAGATTGATAAGTAGAGTCCACTGCCAGCTTGATCTTGCCTGCTCTGGGTCCATAAGTGATCTTTTTCAAAACAATGTCTTTCCCAACAATTTTTTTGAGCAACTAAAAAGATTGTATGCAGTCTAAGGTCCAATTCAATTCAGAATTCTTCCTGGTTAAGCGACGCAAGGGAATACAGATTTCGGATAATGGGGGAATGAAGATCCTGAAATAAGTTACAACACCTAGGAAACCTCTAACTTATGTTGGATTTATTGGAGTAGGCCAGGAGATGATTTTGTTGACTTTAGAGGGTGCCATCCTTCTACCGTCCTTGCAGACTATATGACCTACGATTTCCAAGGCAGGGACACAGGCGGAAAGTTTTGATCCAGAGACAGTAAGGCCAGATTCCTCGATTTGAAACAAAATTCTTTCCAAGACATTAGCATACTCCCAGATAAATTGTTGGATTCCTGAGTGCCAAGGTAAGAGCTCATTATCATAGTCAGAAACTGGACCTTTAATCCCACCATCATCATTAAAGATACCTGCATGATCCGGGATTTTGTCCTGGAGGATCCACATCATCTGAGCCTGATAAACTGCAACCAAGTTGGTGGCACCTTGAGGAAATTGAGTCAGCTGAAATTGACCAAGGGGAGTATCAAAAGTAGTGAGGGGACAAGAAATAGGATGCAAGGATTGTTTGTCATAGCCACCCATAATGTCACCTAGACCATAGCAAGCTCTCCCAGAGAAGGATTCAAAAAAATCTTCAGTTGCAGGAGGAACGCCAGAGTCTTTAATAGTAACTTTATTAAGAGGTTGTAGATCATGAACTCCTCTAAGTTTACGATTACTCTTTAGAACACAGAAAACAGGAATGGAATAGCTAGAAGTCAATTGTTTGTATAAACCGGTTTGGACTTGTTCGCGGACCAACTTCATGAATTTGTCAACTTTAGCAGCAGGGATTGGGATATTTTTCTTTTTCCAAGGGTCATGTTCAACTACAGGGATGATGTAAGGGAGACAATAGGATTCTTTCAAGAGACCTCTCTCTTCTTCACAGAATGCAATAGATTTTTCCCTTAGAAACAAGATATTTTTGATCTAATTTAACTCATCAGGAAGAAGCCATCCATCTGGACCAAAGTTGACCACTTTCAGACGTTCTTCAGTGACCCAAACAGAGGGAATAAATGGACCAGTGAGGGATTAGGATAGACCACAGTAAGGATTGCGGGATAGAGGACGACGCATTAGAGGAGGATTGAGGTTGAGAGGCATTGGTTGGTTGACTGGCTGGACCTTCTTTGCAACTGGTTTGTAATTGGTGGCAAAGGAGAGGAATCCTTGCTTCCTCCAAGCATTGACCAGTGAGACCTGACTACAAAAACTGAGGCCATATTCCAACATCTTCCAAGTTCAATGTTCCGCTACGTCCTTGAAAGGTGCCTTCCCCATAAAAGAGGATCAAAAGTATAACACATTGCTCACATGTGTGGCACAGGGTAGACTTTTGAAAACAACAGTAGTAGAAGCCCTTGGTGGTGCACAGTTGGGAGGACTTACTTCTACCCCAAATTTCCTCCACCTAAGACCATACTCCTTCATTAAAAAGCCACCAAGGAAAGAATTGAGATCAAGATCTAGTTTAGACTCATTTCAAACATTAAAAACTGGCATCGAGGATGAGTGATCAGTCTGAAAAGAAAAAGGAAAAGAAGATACAACAGATCCAGACAGAGAAGAGATATTATTGGATTTTTCGGATTTTTCATGTCTTTGGGTTTTGATCTTATTTGGATGAGAAGGAAATGATGAGGAAAAATAAAGATATGACTCTGAGGTAGGAGTTGGTCCATGAGTTGAAGTCTGAGGCTGAGAAGAACTACAACTATCAGAAGGGCCAACTATTCTGCTAAAAAATGAGGATGAGAGGAATGAGAGTTTTCCTTCTTCTTTCCTTTCAGGACAGATTTGGGAGGGTGACCAGGGAAGTCTCTTTCCCAACTACCAGAATCCAAAGAACAAAGGGGGACTTCAATCTTTCTGCCATCAGAATCAGGGAGGAGAATTCTCTCCCCAACTTGATCAGAAAAAATCAGGGTAGCACCAAAGTCCGTTAAGAAAGGCCTTCCCAAGATCATGGGACCATCCAGACGAGTGATCCAGAAGTGACAGGTGCCAACAATATTTTGACCAATTTGAACAGGGATATCCTCAGCAATACCAACCAGCTCAAAGGACTGATTCACAATTCCATAAACCGCAGAGTTGAAACTGACCTTTGGGCTAAGTTTAAGCTTGCAGGCAATGGAGTCCGAAATCAAGTTGAGCTGAGAACCTGAATCCACAAGGAGAGAAACCGTTTTAGTTGAATCACCAAGAAAACATGGGAGAAAACTAAGAGGACAGGAATACAGGTTGGGATCTGAAGGGGGATCTGTTCCACCAGAATCCTCCATCAGAGTACCAGAGGAGACCTTTAATTAGTCCGGACCAATCTCCACACGTCAACAAGAAAACCATTTCTTCATCCCTTCAGCCACAGATGGAGAGATCAACAGGAGTTCAGCCACAGATAGATCAGGGATTTTAAGATCAGAAATTTTCTTTAATACTCCTTCCACAGCATTAGGTTAGTCCTTGGAGATGCCCCTCTCAAATCAAACTTTGGGCTGGGTGGAGGGAGGAAAATCAGGTGAAATAGGTGCTGGAAGAGGATCTGAGGGTTGGGCAGGTTGAAGAGGGGGAAGATCAGAGTTTTCCTGGAACCTTTCCATAAGTGGTTCCCTTTCTACTTCCATGTCTTCCACATCAGAGGAAGGAGGCTCAGGTGAAGATCGACGTTTAATGGGTTTTCTCAGAATTGAGGATGGGACAAGAGGAGACTTATGAGGTTTTGGTTCCTCATGGCGTTTCCTAGCTGGATCAGATTGATAGGTGCCAGGGAAGCTTGAAGAAGTGATAGCTGGAGGATACCAAGGTTGCAGAGTTCCAAATGATGATTGAAAATCCACAGAGACCAAGGATGCCTTCTTAGAAGTTGGTGGTTGGTGTGAGG
Source organism: Puccinia polysora (assembly GCA_025617555.3). Taxonomy (NCBI): domain Eukaryota; kingdom Fungi; phylum Basidiomycota; class Pucciniomycetes; order Pucciniales; family Pucciniaceae; genus Puccinia; species Puccinia polysora. The sequence continues at coordinate 16,645,507 of CM062628.1, forward strand.
CCACCACATGACGCATTGGACAAGACAAATCAAAAGGGATCAAAGCACCGTTAGGAAGGAAGAAATTATTTCCCTTCTGCTCTACTAACTTCTCCTCCTTTTCCTTCTGGAGTTCATGACATCTACCAGTACCATGGCCTTCCCTATGGCAATAATAACAGACTATAGTAGATTTAGGAACAGAATGAGCAGGTTTAGGAGTGGCTAAAGAGGATATTTTCTGATCTATTTTTTTCACAAATTCCTGAAGTAATTTAGTGATCTCATCTATAGTAGGTGTCTCCCAGTGGTTCTGAGGATTGGGTTTAGGTCTGGGATTGGCTTCCATCTTATTCATGATTTTATTAGATTCTTGAAAAGAGGGGGCAAGGACTGGTTCAGTGATTTTAGGTTTTTCAAAGGTGAGAGCTGTTTGAACTTTCATTACTTTATCCACAGTATTCCTTAGAACCATGAAATCAGGGAGCTTGAACCAATTGTCTCTTGTTGTGATCATGGATCCAGATTTCACCAATTCTTCCTTAATTCTTTCCTGCACTCCTGGAGAGAAAGACTGAAAAAATTGCACTTGGATTTTGTCCAATGTATCAATTTGATTGTTCTGGATAAGATAGGACTGAATAGGGTCCCAATATTTTCTGAAAGTCTGATAGTCAGAGGCTGAGGAGAAACCAGGGCATCCAATTCTTGAAAAGTAAATCTGGATACATCTATTTTTACCCGATGGGCCAACATAGCCTCCTTCAGGAGCCTCCAGTTGTGAGTTTTGAATCCCTCAAACAATTTGATAACCTCCATAACTTTGTCAGAAGAGATAAAAAATTGTAACTGATAAGCCATATCATATTCACTGGCACCATCCACTTCCGCAGCCATCTCATAGGAGTCCAGGAATTGTTTGACATTGGTCCCATTGAAGCCTGAATTTTTGTTCTGAGGATTGATTTTGACCATCTTGGTCCAAAAAGATACAGAGGATCCAGCAGATTCCATGTTGAAGGGTTCCTAAGAGATCCAAACAAGCAGAGTTCCAAGGTGGCTCACAAGTGTGGCAAGAGTAGAGTTTCAAAAAAAACAACAAGGATCTTGCCCAGATGGTGCACAATTGGGAGGACTTACTTCTGGACCAAGTTGCCTCCATGGATCAGATCTGAAAAAAGAACAAACATAAAAAGAAAGAAAAGAAAAAAATCGGATAGTATTTTGGAGTTGATTATTCAAGTTGGGACTGTAAATCCCAAGGTTGCTGGTTTGATCCCGGCCTGGGGGACCAAATTTAAGACTCCAAACGGTGCTAGGCCGTGGCAGTTCTGTGGAGGGGAAAGGTGCTGTTTAGGCTGCCCTCCTGAGTGTTACAAAAATATTTAGATGTAACTGAGATCAATTTCCAGAACCTGGTAAATGAGGAATCAAGGAGTAGAGGATAAAGATGATAATAGTTTGGTAGCAACGGAACAGCACTATCTGAGACAAGATTATGCAGGGAAAAAATTGAACAAAAGAAGTTAAAGTCCTCTTAGAGTTTCAAAGAACAAAAGCTGATGTATGTAACAACGCCCACAAGCTAATAACTCTGGTTGTCAGCAGAAGATTGGGGATGATCAACTCAAACCCAAGCAACCTCCAGGTTCTCAATGAACCTGCCCAACTCTCCGCAATCAAGCGCTTGAAGGGTACCAGATAACTGAGGGTGGCTGTACAAGACAAAGAACAATGTTTAAGAAGCTCCAAAGCAAACAGTAACTGATTTTGAAGCAAGAATAACCTCAACACTTCTCAAGGGACTCAAGAATAGGCTGGAATTATGCAACTCTAAATAAAATAAAGGAAGGTATAACACTCCAGGTCTCAAGCTGAATAAGACCTCTTCAATCAATCGTGATTGGCTCCAGAAAGGTGATCAGGGATCAGGACCAGTATGGTCAGAGAAAGGGATAAAGGAGTGGTATAACACACTCAAAAATTCCAACAGACAGAATCTTTCTTCAACCAGCAAGGCTATTGGTTGGCAATAAGGATCAGGCCACAGAGGGGCAAAGACTTAGGGTCAAAAATGGATCAGGGGGCAATCAAAGATATACCCAGGATAAGGATCAGGATTAACTTTCATGATGATGTGGGACACAGGCACACACCCCTATGGATCAATTTCTATGATGATGATATGAGATGATGATCTCATCCCCAGAAAAATTGCGGGAGAGCCCCTCCTTTTATAGACCAGAGGCCTGTAGACTATTTACAAGAGAGATTTACAAATGGGAGCGGATTTTTTTTTTTTTCCCAATGTTCTTCTGTGTCTAAGGAATTTTGATCTCATAAAATATCTCAGAGAATTTTGATCAGTTCATACCTCAAAGGGTTCCATAAGACTAAAAATCTATGAAAATTCTTGCTTCCAGCAATAAAAAATTGCAAGCATTTCCTTTTCTGGAATCTCATATTCAAGTTTTTCAGCAACAATTTGCAAGACTTTCAAGGCTAAAGGATGAGAAAGGGATGAATAAGAGGAATAAGACAAAATTACTCCTGAAATACCATATTTGCTTGTTTCTTTTTCCACAATAGTTCAAGTTAGCTTTTTGAATTGAGAAAGTATTGGGGAAGTGTTAATTTTTTTTTTCAGAGTGGGAAAATCCAAAGAAGCTGGCTCTTAAAAACAAACTGAGTGTATTTTTGAATAAGATTAGTAAGATTAATGGTCTTGTTGGTATAGTGCTCAATAAAACTCCTGTAAAAATTACTAAATCCAAGGAAAACTTAAATTTATTTGACTGAAGAAGGTAGGGGCCAGTGCAATATGAATTGTTTTTTGGCTTGGTCCATTGCTATTCCTTCTTGCAAAAATATAACACCTAAAAACTGAAGATCATGGGTATGAAATTTGCACTTGGAGGATTTTTTAAACATGTCATTCTTTTAAAGTTGCGGAAGAACCTCTGGCAAATGTGCAATATGTTCCTCAAGAGCTTTCAAGTAGAAAATTATACAATCAAGATAAACCACAAGGTATTTCTCTACAATGTCAGAAGAAATTTCATTGAAAAAATGATAAAAAGTGGAAGCAGTGTTGCAGAGGCCAAAAGGTATGAAATTATACTCATAACTGCAAAATTATGGTCTCATTGAATTCAAATACTCACAATCTTCTGAAAACAAAATAAGTTTATAGGTTCCTCAAAGGTCTAAATTTGAAAAATCAGAAGCTCCAAAGAAAAGAGTGGAGGTGCAACACAGGCAGTATTGGGTAGGCATTATCAGGGCTACCTGCTTTAATTTCCTTTATTCAAAACATAGGCTAGGCTTCCATCTTTCTTTTGCACAAACAGGACTGGCTAACTTTTGTTTTAATTTCTATTTCAAAGGAATCCTTTCAATAGATTTTCCAAAATGTATTCTTGGAGCGTGGTTGATTCTTGATTTGAGAGACATTGGACTGGCCTGGGTGAAGGTTTTGGGCCAGTAAGTTTGATCCTGTAATCATGAGAGTGTGAATGAGGTCATTTATCTGCCTTTACAGATGAAAGGATTTCAGCAAGTTCATGGTAAACCAAAGTTAAAGAATCAAATTATTTCTACATCTTCAATCTTTTCATCTTTGAGCACTGGATTTGAAGTCTTTTCACAATGCAAGAGGATTAGGGAGCTCAAAATATACTTTTTAGTAGGTTCCTGTTTCTCTTCAAAGAAGAAAGGAAGATTTAAGTGTGACAAATAAGCAATGACTACTAAATCTGAAGATGAAAATTTGGAATGAATCTCAGGATATTGCAAATCTCCTGGAAGAAATTTTTCATCCAACTTGATGAAAGTTTCCAATAGGCTGTTTAATTCCTTTTTGATAGAATTTTTAGTTTCCTGGGGCTTTTAGTTTCAAATTTCAATTAATCCTTCTGGAAAATTCATATTCATATTCAAGTAAAACAGAAAATCATGGCCTAGAATAATATCATTTTTTCTGGGTATTTAAATGTCACAGAGTGTTATGTGACACCGAATATCTTAAAAGTGGACTGGTCTTCATCCAGTCTCATAGCATTTTGGTTAAGCCTTGCCTCTTGATTTGTTTGAAGTTGTGCAAGTTATGACAGTAGACTGGATAACCCTTATTCTGGATTGATTTGAAATTAGTTCAAGTTTGGTGTTGTGATTTTTCTGTGACAATTTTCAGGTTTTTCACCTTTCAACAGCAGAATACAAAGTTTTTGTGGCTCCCCATGGATTTCATGCGTGTTCCTGAATATGGAAACATGTTTGGGACACATTCATTAGTGCCACCAGACAAACTGACTTTGGCAAGAATTGCCCTTAAACCCAGGGTTCCTTTCACACAGTAGTATGTGACACCATAATAACTGTGAGGTGGAATGGTCTTTATCCATTTTAATAGCCTTTGGTAAGGCCTTGCGTATTGATTGGTCTTAAGTTTTGCAAGTTATGACATTAAGCTGAATAACCCTGTTGCTGGTTTGATTTTCCATCCGGTGTAAGACCCCAAACAGTGCTAGGCCGTGGCAGTTCTGTGGAGGGGAAAGGTGCTGTTTAGGCTGCCCTCCTGAGTGTTACAAAAATATTTAAATCTAACCAAGATCAAATTCCAGAACATGGTAAACAGGGGACCAAATGTAAGAGGATGAAGATTATAGTAGTTGGTAGGTGGGGAAACAACACTATCTGAGGCAAGATGGTGACGGGAAAAACTTGAATAGAAAAAGTCAAGGTTTGTTCGGAGTTCAACAAGACAAGGCAATTGTAAGTAAAAAAGCCCACAAGATAATAGCTCTGGTCGTCAGCAGAAGCTTAGGAAAGATCAACTCAATCCCAAACAACCTCCATGTTCTCAATGAAGCTCTCCAACTATCCACAATCAAGCGCTTGAAGGGTACCAGATAACTGTGGGTGGCTGCACAAGACAAAGCTAATTGTTTGAAGAAGCTCTAGAAGCAAAACAACAACTGATTCAAACTAGAATAACCCAACACTTCTCAAGGGACTCAAGAGTAGCATGGCGGAATTCAACTTCAAAAGAGATGAAGGGAGGTTTAACACTCCAGTTTTTAAGCTTAATAAAACCTCTCCAGTCAAATGTGACTGGTTCCAGAAAGGTAATCAAAGGATGATCAGGACCAGTATGGTTGGATAAATGGATCAGGAGTGGTGTAACACACTCAAGAATCTAATCAGTCAAATTCTTCTTCAACCAGCAAAGCTATTGGTTGGTGATAAGGATCAAGGGTTTGACTATGGAGGCTCAAGGATCAAGGGGCAATCATAGATATACCCAAATTTTGTCTCTGATGAAGGGGAATGAAGACCCCACGTATGATGTATTTCAAGATGTTACTGATTATCTTAGGATGTGGTGATGATGATACCATGTGCTGATCTGATGACGTAGCCTCTGATCATGTGATGATCTGCTGATGTCCTGATAGGATCTGCTGATGTTCCTCCATAAGGCAGGGGAGATCCCCTCCTTATATGGGCAGGAGGACCTGTTAGACTATGTACAAGTGATACTACAAATGGAGCAGAAAAAGAAAGAAAGAATTTTTTTTGATTTTCAGATTTTTAGGTGATCAGAAAAATTTGATCACGCAGGCCGGTTGAAATCCGGCCTGCCTGACCAAGGTGGGATATATCTTCATCCCTTTACCTATCCTGAGTCCTTCTGTGGACAGACGCGCACAACAATACCAGAATCACCCCACCCTTGCCCAAAGGCAGAAGGGGTGGTAAAGGAAAACAAATCAGGCCGCCCGCGGTTGTCTGCAGGGGTTAGACAACACTCTCCACCCCCACCCAAAGTTGGAACGGGGCGGGAGAGTGTTGGGAGGGATGATGGCAACGGATTGTTGGTTGATGATGGGATCTATGAGGGATACTGGGCGCTCATTGACGGGTTGTGGTGATGGAATGGTTGACAACTTGAGTGTGAGTAGCGCCGCTAGTAGGATGAGAACTGCTACTACTGATACTACTACTACTCCACAGGAATGATTTGTTTGAGGCTTGGGGAAGATTGAGAGAGTTAGGGGTGAGGAGGAGAGAGGCCTGGAGAGGAGGATGGCATGGCTGAGTTTTGAGGGGAGCATGTTGGGAGCAAGGATAGCTAGGAAGACTAAGGGAATTGGAGGGTGATGATAGGATGGCTTGAGATGGCAATCAAGTCAATTGATGGGGGTTGAGGTGCCAAGCAAGTGGAGATAGTTCTTTACCTCAAGCCCTGTGAGAGACAATTTTATACTTATGTAGATACATACAAGAGACAGGAAGGCCGGGAGAGGAGTGAGAGATGAGCCTTCCGGGGAACATGTCACCCAAGACCAGGAAGGATAACTGGGGCCAAGAGGTTTTTTTTGAGTGGGAATAACGTCCACAAAGAGGAACGGTGAGACTGATGAAAGAAGCTTGTTGGATAATCAAAGTTTTTTCCATACACCAGCGACTTGCTTTTGAATCCTCAGCATACCAAAGTGGTACTCAAGCTTGATGAGTTTGAGCTGTTTGGGCATCCCATAGAGTTGTTGCTGCTGATGGTGATGAGAAGGTCAAGGAGACAAATGGATGCGTAAGGGTGAGGAGGAGCAAGGATGATGATGATGATGATGATGTGGGATATCTTGGGCCAAGCGGGTCTTGGCCCGCGTGTTCAGCCAAAAGGAAGGGGGGGAACAATGAGAGAAGGGATTGAACGCAATGCCTAGGGGATGGTACCAAGAGAAGAATGTCCTAGACTACTGGAACAGGGGAACGCATGGCAGGTTGAGGGAATTGGAGGAGTGATACTGATACAAAAAAATTTCAATTTTTTTTTTTTGATTAATAACATATAAATAAAAGAATCGTAAAAATTTTTGATTTTTTCCACATCTGCTCCAGAGTGTCCAGATTTGGTCACCACACCTGAAAAGTTTGGTCTGGGGCTTGCGTGTGACAATTTTCAGGCTTTTGACCTTTAAAAAGAAGGACTCCCGAGTCTCTTGGTGGCTCTGAATGGCATTCAGGAGTGTTTCTGAATATGGCACCATTTTTGGGCAGCATGGGTTAGTGCTACCAGCCATACATACTTTGGGAAGAATTGGTCTTAAACCCAGGGGTACTTTCACACAGTGGTATGTGACACCATAATAACTGTGAAGTGGACTGGTCTTCATCCAGTCTCATAGCCTTTTGGTTATTACTTGACTCTCCATTGGTTTGCATTTGTGCAAGGTATCAAATCACAAGAGAAATAATTCCCATTCAAAGCAGGGTAGTTTGAAAATGCAAGGTTCCATTTTGACTTATGGGTAAACCAATGATATAGATTTTTCACACTAATTACTAAATAAAAAGGAGTGTTTATCTTGGAAAATGTAAGTTTTTTGGAAGTGGAAAAGGATGGAATTATCAAAGAAACATTAGCATTTGAATCAATTAAAACAAAATAAGGGGTTTTTTCTTAATGGAAAAGGAAAAAACTTGAACTTGGCGCATTAAGTGAATTTAAAGTTCAAAGATTGACTTTTTTATATCAAGACATTTTGTGTATTTTTCCTTGCAAGCATCAGAAAAACTACTAGCTAATTTTTTTTGCTGCGCAGCTGCTTTTTACAACTTTTAACATCATTTTTTCCTCCACAATACATAAATAAACCATCTCATTCCCTAATTTTCAGCTACTTGTTCCAAAGCATGCAGGTTTTGTTATCCCAAAACTTTGGAGTTTTACCAAAAACATTCCCCTTTGGGTCACATTTCAAATTTGTATTTGGTTTTGAATTTTTTGGGTTCTTTGAGTTCTGCTTTGAATATTTGTCCACCTTTTTGGCCAAGATTGACCATTAATGGTTGTTTTTTCAAGAGCAGTTCTTTTCATGATAGCCATTATCAAGTTTGATCACCCATTCTATTAACTACCAAAGGGAGGTTTTCTAATGCCCCCCAAATGAAAGCTTTTTGATTGGGAATGCCACTAAAAACTTTTGGAAATGGAATAAATTTGCTGCATTGTTCCATTGGATGCAAGACTGCAGTTTTTGGAATTGAGATATATAAACAGCAACCCTACTATTCTCCTTCATTGCTAGGATGTTGACTGAGCATTTGGTGTTTTGCACTTTGTTGGGGTTGCCAAACAGGATGAAAATTTGTTGCCAGGATGAAAATCAAAATTGTACCAGTTGTTGAGGATAAAAGTGGGGAATGTGTTGGATAAAGGTTCAAGTTAAGCTTTGGACCAATGAAAGGCTCTGAATTATAAAAATGAAGATGCATACATGACCTCATGTCTTTCAGAGGGAAATTATTGGGATGGTTGGAGAAAATGATTTTACAGGACTGCATGTAAGATCTAAGCTGATAGGAATGTTCTCCTAAAAAGTGATGAGGCTGCTTCATTCTGAGAGTGAATAAAGTAGGATCCATCATGATAGGTTGCAAAGCGTTATGATTAAGAGCCTGGATAAAAGCAGAGACAAGGGTTGTAGTTCTGGACTTCAGAGCACTTGTGCAAGCCATTGATCTACCATGAGTTGAGTTTTCATACAATGAATCTTTGGAGTCTTTTATTTGCTTGTGAGTATCCATCAGGGATTTGGATTTACTCCAATAATAACACCATTGCTTGATTATCCGGTATCAGCTGGAAATCATGTGAAATGATGAGGAAGTTTGACATGGGATCGAGGAGGAAAAACTTGATTGTGACCTGATCTGTGCTTTGTAAAATTAGATCTTGGAAATAATTCAAAGGTTGGTTTGAATTTCAGTTGTGAGGAATGAGAGGCTCCTTCATGAGCACCACCACACTGATGGAGAGCTCTGCCACACAATTTTCTTTCCCTTTTCAATTTCTTGATGTTCCATCTACTAAAAAAACCTTTAATACTAGATAATTATATAGAAATAAAAAAATATTGTATTTTCACCTTGATCCTTGTATAAGTTCTTGAAATAAATATGGTTCCTGGCCTTCCCCAGAAATTATCTTCTTTAGATTCCCCAAACCATCCTAGAGAGAGAAAAAACTCTGCAAATCACACTCTGGTAATAATTTCATCTGCATCTGCAATAATTAAGAAATAGTAAACTGGAGACCAAAAATTCAAAAATCCTTAAAAAATAATACTCCAAAACTATAAGAAACCTGAAAAAATAAATAAAAATAAAACTCTGCAATATAAATCACCCAAGGGGCCTTGACCACCCCAGATAAAGTTCCACAATCAGCTAGAGCTTCCTTGCTTCTCTTGGTGATATGAGCTCTTCCCCATCCCCTCCCCCCCCCACAATTTGAATTTTGTCCCCAAAAATTTGCTCCTGCATAGACTCCTCCCTTGATGAATCACCAAAATTCCAGCTTGTGCCCCTGGCCTTGGCCATATCCTGGTCTTTGTTTGGGGACTTTGCAGTCTCTGTGAATTCCATTTTTCCCTGCACGTGGAAATTTTTCAAGAGTTCTGTTGCTGAATTTTTCTTTCGTCTATTGCCATATTTTTACTCTAGTTGGTAGCTCCTGCCCAGTGCTTGGATTAATTGATGGTAAAGAATACTTCACCAATGTGAAAAAAACTTACCCCACTGAATTTCCAAGATTTGCTTATAAATTAATACAAGATCCCCCTTCTGCAATGGGACCCACAAAAAATTAGCGGACAATCTGTGGCAGTACCTTGCAGAATTAGCCTGGCTTTCCCTTAAGTGCTTTTATACTTTTGCAATTGTCCCCTTCCTCTGAAAAATTTCCTCCATTTCAAGCAGAGACTTGAAATGTAGGCAGGGTGACAGATAAATAATAGGGGAAGGAATTCTTGCACCAGAATAAATCAAAAATGGATCAAGATGAATATTGAGCAGATGGAGTAGGGACCCCAGGATGGGTGCCAAAACAGGGTCCTCCATTTTCATTACCTTCCACCAATTGATGGCCAATTAGGTAAGATTTTTTAAATTTACCAGAAGCGCTGGATGCCTGTGAAAATAGGTATACACTCACGTGTGTGCTCCGTATGGGTTTAATAAAAATGGGATGCACTTATTGCCCCTGTTGCCGCAAATTGGGGGGCCAATTTTTCTTGAACATGGCCTTTTTAGGGGTATGATGGCCCAAACAGGGCTTCTGTATGGGGTAGAGGGACTACAAATGGAGTCCCCCCACCCTGTTTGCAACCAAAAAGGAACTTGCAGCCGCTGGTTGCTTGCAACTGGCAGTTGGTTTCACGGGAGCCAGGGATGTTATCCCCGTCTCCCTTGCCTCTCCTTGCTTGCCATTTCAAAGGGGAGGAAAAGAGGCTTGCTGGAACAAGCCAGCCAATGCAACGGTCAGTTTGGGGGGGATTTCATCACCACCCCGCCCATTCAAGGTAATGAGCGTGGCACTCTCCTCCTACCCCCCTCCCCCCCTTACCAAGGGGAAGCTGTCAAGGGCTGGGGGGACCTGATCCCCCCAGATCACCTGATTGTTGATATGTAACAGGCCAGTTTAAGCCTTGCAACCAGGGGTTGGGGGATTTAATCACCCTCCCATCTATGCAAGGTGGGGAGCAAAGAACAAGCAGGGCGCTCTCCACCCCCCCCCGTTACCAAGGGGAGGCGCCAAAGGCTGGGGTACTTGATCCCCCTCCAGCCCATCATCTTTGATGGTCTGCATGGGGAAAACTTTGTCTCACGGGACTGGCGGGGGATTTGACCACCCCTGCTGGTCACCTAGTTAGGAAATAGGTGGGGGGAACAGCATGTCCACTGGTTACACCACTCTTTGTGAGCTTGAGACCAGACCCGGATGAGTTCGGGATCCCACCCAGTCCATATGAGGGGCCGTGGGCTGGTTGCATGAGGCAACCAGCCTGTTGGGTGAGGTCATAGGGGTAACAAGACTTGCTTTAATGGACAACCAGCCCATTTATTGAACAGCCAAAGGGCTGGTTCAGCCTCATGAGGGTGGAAACAAAAAATTCAACCGAAACAGGCCAGTTGAAAGGGTTCATGGACTAATGCAATGTGAGCTGATGTAGCCCAAACAATTTAACAGGGCTTTTAGAGCCTGTAGAGCTCTTTTGGGGCGGCAATTTTGCTTTTCCCTTTTTGTATTATATTCCAATAAGAGGCCAGTTGTTTTTAATTTAGGAGCTTTTCTCCCTGCTGTTTTAAATGTATACAATTTAATCCATCCCATCAATTATCTGCAATATTGCGCCACTGTGAGAGCCCATTAGCCTTCATAGACACAAGGAGTCAAGAATTTTTTTTCTTTAATTACTGCTCCTCCCGTCACTAAGCTAATTTCTGGCCATGATTTTTCCAATGCCATCCGTATAGAAGCTTGTATAGTGAATACCCTCTTCTGCGCTTGACAGGGATACAATCTGCAAACAAAACACCAATAAGTTCTCTTGCCATCTTTTACTGATGTTCCTGTAGATCTTAAAAATTTCTTCCTGAAGTGATTGGTGTCCCCAATTGACTGTCCCAGCTATCTCCAGGTAATACTCTGTTAAACTCCTGAACTTGGCTCTGCAGGACTTGAAAAACTTCTGAAAGTTATTAAGCTTAAAGAACCAGGCTGAGAAATAAAGGTGCAGTGAAAAGGTTAAAGAATGAGTGTGAATCAGAAAAGAGGTAAAAATGGGGACAAGTTTCTTACCAAAAGAACCTTCTGATGAATTGAGACAGAAATAAGCAGAGAATTCAAAAGAAAATGAGAAAAAGAAGAGAAGAAAAGAAAAGGATTGGAAGAAAATCTTACATGAAAGGAAATGATTATGATTAGAATGAAGGATGATAGCAGTGGAAAACAGGAACCTCACAACTGATAGGAGAAGGATTTTGAGTGATTTGATGGGGAATTGTAGGTAGAAAATGCTTGAGTGAGAAGTTAATGTTGAAGCAAGAGATTTATTTATTTTTGAAAGGTGATGAGGTGGGTGTAGCTGTAGTTTTATGGGTGAATGTGATTGGTTGGTTTAAGTAGATGGAAGCTGAGATTGAAATATTGCAGAGGGAAGAGATGATGGATGGAGGAGGACAGCCAGGAGAGTAGTTGAGGGAACTGATGAGGAGAGAAAAGGAAGTAAGTTAGGGGAAGCAAGACTAGTGCAGTGTGCCAAGGAAGCCAGGAGGCAGGAAGAATGGGGCGGCCAGGAGAGGAAGCAAGGAAAACAAGGACTAGACACTTCAAAGTTTACTCTAGCGATAACTTGTAAAGATTTGGGGAAAATGAGGGATAATGGTTGAATCCAAGCCTTATTGAGAGTTTTTTGTAACATTTCAAAGTTTTGTTCTTCATTTTATCCTGAGATAATATTCATGTAGATATTGGGGAATCAATCAAGATCATATTCAAAAATATCCTTTCTATGCACTTAAAATAATTAAAATGCATTTCAAAAAGTGAATATGTACTTCAAAGAGTCCAAGTCAACTTCAAATACTTTCAATTCCATTTTAAAAAGGAAAATTCAACTTCAAGCTGTGAAATGAACCATACCAGTGCAAAAATACTCCAAAGCATGCAATTTTACTTCAAAAAATTCAAATGCAATTTGAATGTTAAACAAAAACCTGCAAAAAATGCAAATTGAACCAAATCAATGTAAACTTTATGCTACAACTGCAAATGCTTTGCAACGGGTGTCAATGCACTTCAAAAGGTGCATTTAAACAAAAAACATTTCAAATTTACTTTGGCCAGTGAAAATGCACAGAAACCACAGAAAATTTATTGACAGTAAGTTCAAATGCCCAGAAACCAGTTCAAACTCATAGAAACATTTGCAAATTAACAAACTTCAAACAGTTCACATGCAGAGAAAACATTTCAAATATCCAGAAATCATTTAAAATGCAGTTTATTTAGTGAAGATGCACCAAAAATTCACTTCAAGTAGTGAAAATGCACACAAAACTGTTAAAACACAAAGAAAAAAGGTATAATGAACTTCAACCAGTGCAAATTTGCAGTAAAAAGGATTGATAATTCTTCCACAGCATTGTGAATGCTTATATGGCATTGGAGATAATTTCCTAGAATTTGAAATCTCTTAATATAATTTGACATGCTTGAATTGCATCTGCATTGATTTTATATTGCTTTTGTAGGATTTGAAATGATCGCACTGCATTTAAATTACTTGAATTGAATTTTAATTTCTTACATTTCATTTGAAGTGCTCTTCTTGCACTTGAATGAAATTTGTATTTTTGGCATTGCATTTGGCCTGATTACCACACATTTGAACTTTTTTCATTGCATCTCAACTTTTTGTAGTGTATTCTAAAGTTTTTCCATACATACTAACTGGGTGATGTTGATTTGGACAGCTGTACCCAATAAAAGCGCAACGGCTATAGTCTCAATGCCCTACAGAAAGTGAATTTGCACTGAAAAAAGGCAAAATGTGCTTCAACCACTGCAATTGCACTGAAACTGGTGAATATGCACTGCAAGCAATGTAACTGCAATTTTACAAATGGAGATCCATATTCAATGCATGAAATGGGACAATGGAAGTATTTAAAATGAAAAGCAAGTTGTGGACAAAATCTCAATAAAATGGAAGAAATTTGGATGAAATGCAAGAATTTTCAATGAAATTCAAGCAATTCAAACATGTAGGGAAAGAAATGCAAATGCCATGCAAGAATTTCAAATTTCATGGCTTGCATTTCAAATCCATTGCATGCATTTCATTGATAAGCAGTTAGTCATTGATCATGAAGAGAAAATCAAAAAAGATTGATTTGACACACTTTCTTCTTGTTGAGACTTTGAGATGCGGACACATGAATTTCTGCTTCTGGAGCCTCCTTCTGCTGTGGTGAACCATATGGGACACCTTGGGAAAGGAATTCAAAAATTTCAAACAAAAAAAAAAAAATTGAAATTAAAAAAAATTTGGATCCTTCAATCCAACCCTTCCTGTCCTCATCCTGTTGCTCCTCCTCATCCTCATCACATTGCTCATCCTCATCCTCATCGCGTTGCTCATCCTCATCCTCTTTGCATTGCTCATCCTCATCCTCATCGCTTTGCTCCTCCTCATCCTCATTGCATTGCTCATCCTCATCCTCATTGCCTTGTTCCTCCTCATCCTCATCGCATTGCTCCTCCTCATCCTCATCCTCATTGCATTGTGATAAGTTTTCGACTAAGACCTTTTTTGTATTGCAAAGTAGGACAAATGAAACTGGCACACGAAAGCATTAACAAGGGTTGGGACTGTCTTGAGAAGATGAACGAGTGAATGAAAATGAATGTGGAAGTCTTACCCACGACAGCCAGCTTAGAGGAATTTTAGAGACGGACGGACACAAGTAGTGTATTGAGATGAATTGAGGTGACAAGAAAGGAGAAAAGGAAGTAGAAGGATGGAGGAGTCTGAGAAGAGCTGGAATGAGCACAGGGTGTTGGATAAGCGGAGCTGAGGAGTTGGTATTGACACCTCACATTTGATCAAGAGTTTTGAGAGCTTTGAATGGTTGAGGATTGAGCTGGGGACTGAGTCAAGCGTGATGAGTGAATTTGATGGAGGCAGATTCAGGTTGAGGTTGAGTGTTGAATGATTGTGAGAAGCAGCGGGGACAATTGGTAGTGGAGCAGATTTTATTGAATGTTGGTAGGAAAGGTGTTGGCAGGGAGTCGAGGTAGGGTGAGATGAGAGGGAGAGATGTTGATTGGAGTGAATGAAAGATAGAGGGTGAGAAGGAAGGCAGAAAGAAGGGTGAATGGTGAGAGAGGAGGAATGGGGAGAAAGAATCAGGAGGGAGGAATCGGAGGAGCAGAAGAGAGGGTATAGGGAGGATCCAAGTCGAGAAGAGAGGAGGAAGCTCCAAATTGAAGTAGCCACACCAGGTTCAATTTGAATTTAGTCCGCGGAGGAGGACAGAGTCAAAATAGAAGCTGGATAACAATGACACACCCCCGTGATCAAATGAGAGGTGTTAGGATAGAGGAGACTAGGTGGGCCGTGGAGGAGCAAAGTGCGGGTTTTGTTAGAGAGTCTGCCAGCATTCAATTGGAGGGAACTAGGCATGTGATCAGGGAATGGTTATCCCATTGCTTGCGAAGCCATTTCATCTGAGTATCAACATGTTTAAGGGCCCCATGGTGTGACTCTTGGTTTACAAGGTTTTTGAGTGCCTTGTTGTCAATCATAGCGCAGTGAGTGAGTTTGAGTGAGGGATTTATTTCTTGAAGCAGATCTGAGAGCCAGATCTTCTCTTGGGTGGCCAGAACAAGAGCCTTCAATTCCCCTTCAAGGGGGGACAGGGAGATGGTTGATTTCAGCTTGCTGTGCCAGGAGACGGCACAACCATACAGGAGTATTACATACCCAGTGTTACTTCTTCAAGAGTCAGGATCATTTCCTCCGTCAGAGTCACTGTAGGATTCAATGTCGTACTCGAACGATTCATTGCGGAGTCGGAGGGCAAGGCCTTTTGATTGGTTAAGATATTGCCAGATGTGTTTTGACTCGATCCAGTGGGTCATTCCAGGTTTGTTGTTGAAGCACGAGAGACAGGAGACGGCGTACGAAATGTCTGTTCTGGTCCGACTCGCGATAAAGTTCAGGAAGCCGGTGGAGGAACGGAAGTTGATGTTAAGATTGACGAAGGAGTTGTGATCCTCATTGGTAGCGGAGCTGAGTTTGATGTTTGGAGTGATGGGAGTGGAGATGGGTCGGCAGTCGGTGAGTTCAAGTTCCAGAAGAGCGGTCTCAATATGATTGGGTTGTTGCATAGCAGGTCCGTCTTTGGTTTCCACTATGAGATTACCCAATATTTTAGAGGGTGGTCCGTCAGCTGAAATTCTAAATCTGGTTTTTAATCGCTCTTTGAACTCAATTGAATTGCCGAAAATGAGGAGGTCGTCAACATATACAAACACACAGAGGAATTTCTCAGAATTGATGTACAGACAGGGGTCGGCACTTGAGACAGTAAAGTTTTCTTCAATTAGCCATGTCTTGAGTGTTTTGTACCAGATTTTTGGGGCCTGCTTGAGCCCATAGAGAGCTTTGTTTAGTTTGAAGTATGGAAATTTTGAGTTGTAGCCGGAGGGAGATTTGATGAAGATGTCTTTGTCAAGAGGCGTGTGAAGGAAGGCGGACTTGATATCCATTTGCCACAAGCCAAATTTGTGGTGTAGAGAGTAGACCAGAAGGACAAGAAGGGTGGTGATAGAACCGGTGGGGGCGTAGGTTTCACCGTAGTCGAAGAACTGAACTTGTTTGAATCCCTGGACACATAATCGGGACTTGAACTTGATGTTACTGTTATTTGGTTCGTCTTTGATGCGGTAAACCCAGACGGTTGTGAGAGCATTCTTGCCATTGGGTAATTCATGACAGCCCTCCCACACCTTCATTAATTCGATTCCTTGAAGTTCAGATTTCATAGATTCAATCCAAAATTCTTTGTTGTCGCAGTGGGTGGCTTCGAAGTAGCTTTTAGGTACCAATCGTGCTACAAAACCGTATCTCTGAGGTTTTTGAAGAGAGGATCAATCGCGAAGGGCTCGTGACGAGTCGGAGACAAGTTGGTTTGAGACTTCTAATTCCTCAGTTGAGGAGGATTCGGAATTGGAGTCATTGGTCTTTTGGGAAGGTACGGAGGAGTTTGGAATGGGAGAGTGAATGGAGGAGTTTTCAGAGGAAGGGAGATCAGGGACAGGTGAGGAATCACAAGGGATAAGAGGGGAAGAATTGGAGTTCAGAAGATCAGTGAGAGAGGTATTGCCAGCAAGGATAGAGTTGAATGGAGAGTCAGAAGAGGAAGAGGGATTGGAGATGTGTGAGTGGGAAATGTTTTCAAATATCTTGGCATGTTTGGAACAAACAATGGTCTTGGAGTCGGGAAGGTAGATTTTATAGGAATTGAGGTCAAAGTCAAAGCCAACCAGGATTCCCTCCTTGCCTTTTTCTTCAAACTTGTCGGGATTGGATGCTTGATTTAGGACAACAGCTTTTGAGCCCAGAGTTCAAATAAGATGAAGTTTAGGTGGCTTATGTGTCCACAGTTTGTGAGCGGAGGTTTTGGCCAAGGATGAGGGTAGGAGGTTGAGGATTTGACAGGCGCTGACCAGTATTTTGTCCCAGAGAGTGGATGGAACATTCATGTCAATCATGGAAGTTCTTGTTGCTTCAAGGACGGAGCGGTTTCCTCATTCAGCGACGGGGTTATGTTGGGGAGTGTAGGGTTTGGAAGTTGTGTGCTTGATGCCGTTTTCAGAGAAGAAAGAGAAGAGACGGTGGTTCACAAATTCTCCCCCATTATCCGAATGGAAGTTTTTTAGAGAATATCCAAGTCGGTTTGTGTGAAGCTTGATGAACTTGATTACTTCGTCCGGGAAGTCAGATTTGAGACGCAAAGGAATGCAAGTTTTGAATTTGGAGAAGTTGTCGGGGAGGAGAAGGAAATATCTGTGTCCTGATATGGAGGAGGGATGGATTGGTCCACAGACTTCCGCATGGATTTGTTCAAAAAAAGTCTTGCTTTCCGGAACTCGACCACGAAATGGTTGACAACAGATCTTACCTTTGGCGGAGGAGATGCAGTCAAATTTGTCCCAGCGTAGATTTGGAAATTCCTTTGAGATTTCTTGAGTTTTCCCCAGATGCGGATGGTAAAAGAGTCGGTGGATGGTTGAAAGAGAGACAAAGGAGTACGAGACAGGATTTGATCCAGGCTTGTCCGCATTGATGAACAGAAGATTGTCCTCAATTGTATCAGATAGGATAGAATGACCACGGAAAACGACCACGAATCTGTTGGGAGAGTTCAGGAACAGTGAGCAGCCCCTTTGAAAGAGTTGGCCCAGTGAGACTAGGTTGATGGCTAGATTGGGAACAAACAATGATTGCTTGAGATTCAAAGTGGCAGCGGTGTTAGTTATGGTGGCAGTTCCGCACCCCAGCGATGGAATGGGAGCAGAGGGATTTCCGGTTTGTATCTCCGTATTATTGGGGCCAATGTGACTGAAGAATTCAGGATTGTTAAACATGCAGTTAGAGGCTCCAGAATCGAGCAGGATGCGATTTCGACTTAGGGATTGCGAGGTGACCATGGCAAAGTTGTAAGCAAGGTAAGCGAAGGGAGGTTGTTGAGTTCTTGGTGGCGTGTTCCCTTGAGGACCGGATCCTGGGTTCGATGAGTGTCCAGGATTGGGACGCAGATGGGGATAAAGCCACCAGCACTTGCTGCAATCGTGGTTAGCTTGAGGATTGTGCCAGGTGGGAAGACATTTGGTAACTTCAGTCCTGTTCACCATGGCAGATGCGTATGATCCGGCGATTACTTCGTTTTTGATTTGATTCAGATGTCGCAGGACCAGATCGGTGTCGATTTTGGCTTCGCCAAGAGAGTGAGTGATTGTGGTCTTGAGATGATCAAGCTGAGGGGGAAACTTGTAGAGAAGAAGATATGCCGCAATGTTGTCATCCATCTGTATGCCAATTTCTGATATTTAAAGAAGACAGGCTCTTGCGTCTGTGATGAATTTTTCTATCTTCTTTGGATTGAACTGAAGATTCAGAAGGTTAAAGAAAACTCTCAACCGATTTGATTTTTGTGACAAGGCATAGTATTTGTTGATGGATTTCCAGAGCTCAATACCGTTGGTGAGAAGGTGATCCTTTACACAGTTGATATAAGTTCGGTTGTCCAGTTTGGCTAGAATATATCCCACAATCTCAAGGTTCACTTCGGGAGGACATTTTTCCAGTTCCATTGAGTTGAGCCAATGGGCGATTCCTTTGAGGGACAGGATGGTGTGAATCTTGGATCGCCAGAGGGAGAAGTTTGAATCGGAGAGGCTTGGGATGGAATTGGTGAGTGTTTTGAGTAGGGACGATTGTGTGGTGTCCATTGGTCCTTTGTTACCAGGTAGTTAAGTTGACGGAGCTTTTGGCTTTTAACCATGATAAGTTTTTGACTAAGACCTTTTTTGTATTGCAAAGTAGGACCAATGAAACTGGCACACAAAAGCATTAACAAGGGTTGGGACTGTCTTGAGAAGATGAACGAGTGAATGAAAATTAATGTGGAAGTCTTACCCACGACAGCCAGCTTAGAGGAATTTTAGAGACGGACGGACACAAGTAGTGTATTGAGATGAATTGAGGTGACAAGAAAGGAGAAAAGGAAGTAGAAGGATGGAGGAGTCTGAGAAGAGCAGGAATGAGCACAGGGTGTTGGATAAGCTGAGCTGAGGAGTTGGTATTGACACCTCACATTTGATCAAGAGTTTTGAGAGCTTTGAATGGTTGAGGATTGAGCTGGGGACTGATTCAAGCGTGATGAGTGAATTTGATGGAGGCAGATTCAGGTTGAGGTCGAGTGTCAAATGATTGTGAGAAGCAGTGGGGACAATTGGTAGTGGAGCAGATTTTATTGAATTTTGGTAGGAAAGGTGTCGGCAGGGAGTCGAGGTAGGGTGAGATGAAAGGGAGAGATGTTGATTGGAGTGAACGAAAGAGAGAGGGTGAGAAGGAAGGCAGAAATAAAGGTGAATGGTGAGAGAGGAGGAATGGGGAGAAAGAATCAGGAGGGAGGAATTGGAGGAGCAGAAAAGAGGGTAGAGGGAGGATCCAAGTCGAGAAGAGAGGAGGAAGCTCCAAATTGAAGTATCCACACCAGGGTCAATTTGAATTGAGTCCGCGGAGGAGGACAGAGTCGACAGAGAAGCTGGATAAAAATGACACATTGTTCATCAAGACCCTCCCCATCGCTTGGCCATGCACAAATCATTGGCTTCCCTCTCATCAATGATTCTTCCATCATGACATCCTCATCATCACCACCATCACCGCTTTGTTATTTTCTTTTATTGTACGATTTCTTTCTTTCTCACCCCCCCTCCAGATTTGAATGGGAGGGGGTCTTGCATTGTTACTAGGTGCGCAAACGTCCGCACGGACTTTTTCAAGCAACAGGCTGGGGTGAGAATCTCTCACCCCAGTCTGGAAGATTTGCACAATGGAACCGGGCCTCCACAAGCTTGTTCTGCTTTCATTTGTGTTATCCAATTGTAAATAGTTACAGGGCTCTCTAGCCTATAAAAGGAGGGGCTCTTCCCTGCTTTTTTCCATCATCAATTCTTCCCAATAATAAGAATTATGAGCTTCTGATCCAAGAGCTCCTTCCTATGTGAAATTGAACACTTATCTGGATATATCTTTTGATTATGCCTTGATACTTATCCCTTACCCTTGACTTTTTTTAAGTCCAAAACTCTGATCTGCCCTTCTGTGGCCCTGTTCCTTATCACCAACCATAGTCTTGCTGGTTGAAGAAGAATTAATTAAATTTAATTCTTTAGTGTGTTATACCACTCTTGATCCCTTTTTATGACCATTATTTGGTCTTGATCATTCATGTGATTGTCTTTCTGGACCAGTCATGTTTGACTAAGAGGTTTTTGAGTTTAAACCTGGAGTGTTAAACCTGCCTTTAATTATTCAAGTTGCATTCTGCCACACTATTCTTGAATCCTTGAGAAGTGTTGGGTTACTCTTAGTCTGAAATTGTTTCTGTTTGTTTCAGTGATCCATAAACATATTGCATTGTCTTGTGCAGCCACCCACTGTTATCTTGTACCCTTCAAGCGCTTGATTGCGGAGAGTTGGGCAGGTTCATTGAGAACCTGGAGGTTGATTGGGTTTGAGTTGATCACTCCCAAGCACCTGCTGACAACCAGAGTTATTAGCGTGTGGGCGCCGTTAATTACAACTGCTTTGTTCTATTGGGCTATGAGAAAAATTTGACTTATTTTGTCCAAAGTCTTTCACCTCATCATCTTGGTTCAGGTAGTGCTGCTTCCCCCTCAGCTATTGTTGCTATTGACTTATCCCTATCCCATTTGATTCCTCATTAAAAAAGGTTACTGGACCTTTATCCTGGTTATATTAGAATATTTTTGTAACACTCAGGAGGGCAGCCTAAAAAAGCACCTATCCCCTCCACAGAACTGCCAACGGCCTGCGCCTTTTGGAGTCTTACACCGCCTTGTCCCCCTTATTCGAAATAGTGTTCTTTGAGACAAGCCAACAATTGATCATGCCAACCCTGTTGGCTGGGGTGTTGTCATTCTCATTTATTGAATAGGGAGCAGTCTTCCTGCTTTTGGGGCACATCTCCCATGCTCTGATGATTATTGAAGTTATAGAGCAATTCAAAAAGGATGTTTCATTCTTTTCCCAGTGATATTTGTATCTGGAAACACCAGAATGTTGGATAAATGCCCGGGAATGGGCTATCCATTTCTCATCATGAGACTGAATTTGGCACAAAGCAGTGTTTACCAGGCCATATTGAGATTTTGAAGTACTATTTGTTGTAATTGGACTAAGGAATCCTTCTTCAAAAGTTTCAGCTCCTTTTATGGCAGTTTTGAATTGGAGCTGTATGGCTTTGGTGCGCCAGTGTTTGATGCTATGACATCATGAATGGAATCCTTCTTGTTTTCCATGAAATTTTTGATGACTGCTAGTTCATCAGCAGTTGGAGGATTGGGAGTTTTTTTTTGGAATCCATTCCAAGAATGGATTTTGTCCAATCTATCATAAAAATAATTGGAAATACCACCTGAAGAAGCAGGGATGCCAATATTGTGGGAATGAAAAGATAGAGAATATTTTTCTTGGGTCAAAAGGTTTTGATTCTTTTAGTGTTGGTGGGATTGATAGAGTTGTTGTGCAATTGAGAAGTAGGATGAGGCAGAATATTTTAAAAAATTTCCATCTTCCTCAACACCAGGAATATTGACTTGGTCATCAGGAAGGGGGACTCTTGATGGCTCAGGGGTGGTTGATGTTGGGTTAGCTGTAGTTTTGTCATTTTATGAATATAAAATAAAGACCATTATTTTTCAATTGTTTTTTGTTATTTTCATCAAGATGCTATACTGGGGGGATTAGTTCTTACCAGGATGGTAAACCAAAACCTTACCTATAGCCATCAGACACACATTTCTCATATAAGGAAAGCTCCAACCCTCAAATTTGTGAGAATTATTGGCCAAAAAGCTTAGTAAAAGGGCAGTACTTAAAGAAAAATAAATGCTGAAACAATAATCTTTTATCATTGATCCATAATATGAGGCATAGTAAATGGCACACTTGTGAATTTGAATGAATCTGTGACAGAATGGATTTAAAACAGCAGGGAGAAGAGCTCCATAAATACAAAAGATGGTGCTCATGTGGAGCTCATGTAATGAAAAGCAAAAGGAAACACTTCCTCCCCAAATGGGCTCTAAAGGCTCTACAAGCCTTTCTAATTGGTTTGGGCTTACTCAGCCCACTTGGTATTAGTCCCTAAACCCTTATGACCAGTCTGTACCAGTCAAATGTGGTTTTTCCACTCTTACTTGGCTGAACCAGCCCTTTTTGCTGTTCATCCCCTGGATGGTTGTCTCTTACAACTACCCTTGTTACCCCTCTGACCATACTTACTGGCTGATTACCTCATGCAACCAGCCCCTGGCCCCACATATGGGCCAGGTGGGACCCAGGACTCACCTTGGTCTGGTCTCAAACTCACAATGGGGGGGATGAAACCAGCGGGCATGCTGCCTCCCCCCCTGTTTCCTACCTTGGTGACCAGCATGGGTAGTCAGATACCCGGCTGGTTGCCTGGGACACAATTAGCCCCAGGGAATCCATCAAAGAGATTGGGCTGGGGGGGGATCGGGTACCCCCAGCCCTTTGCCCCTCCCCCTTGGTAACAGGGGGAGGGGGGGGGAGAGCTCCCTGCTTTGCTTGGTGGGAGGGTGATCAGTTCCCCCCCACTTCATTGTCACCTCCACCACCAACAGGTGGGAGGGTGATGAATTCCCCCCCACCCTGGTCGGTTTCCACATGCAACCAACCTCATGCTGGTCCTCAATGAGGGGGAGTACTAGCCATCCTCCCTCTCCCTCACAACCAAGGAAGGGGAGGGAGGGAGGCAGGGGCCACCAGCCACCACCGCCGCAACCCACCCCCAAAGCCGCAACTACCAGGGTGCCATTACTGGGGCTGAGGCTCTGCACACAGAGGGTGGGAGGACTCCAAAATGAATCCCCTTCCCCATAGGACATCCCTGAACAGGCAGTTTGGCCCCAAAATGGGCCCCAGAGAGAAACAAGCAGCCCTGAGGGGGCCACAACAAGGGCAACAGCCCCAATGGGCCTCCAAAGCCAGAAGACCAAAAAATAAATACTTTGGCAGGCCAGCCCGCCTGGCCAAGTATTGTTAAAATACATATCCACTTACGCATGTGCTACGTATAAGTTGAATCCAAATGCGATGCACATATGGGCCTCTCCGGCCCATTGGAAACCCACATGGATCATATGGGCCTGTGTTGATGTCACTGATATGGGGAAACTGGCCTCAAAACGTGTGAAACAGGCTTATTGGTACAGGGGCCCTAATGGGCCCGGTGGGTTATATGGGAAAATACAGCCAGATGGGCTTGCATGGGGATAATTGGGCCCAAGGTTTTTTTTAAACATACTTGGCAAGACAGGCTGGCCCACAAAAGTATGTTTTACTACGTTTTTGGGCTTGGGGAGGCCCATTGGGGCCGGCACCCTTGTTGCAGTCTGGTTGGGGCTGCCGCCTGCCTCGGGGCCCGCTCAGGGCCGGGGTTTTTGCCTTAGGCCCGTCTATGGGGCCCAACAGCCCCCGCGGGGCTGTTGTTGCGGCTGCTACGCTGGGTGGTAGCCGCAGGGCTGGTGGTCCCGGCTCCTGCCCCTCCCTTTGCTCGCCATTGCAAGTGGGAGGGGGAGGGCTGGCTGGTTGTAACCAGACAGCAAGGGGTCACAAGGGGCAACCAGTCATGGTGGGGGGGACTTAATTACCCCCCCCACCAAAAGAGGTGTCCAGGCCGGTCAAATCAACGTGAGGGGGGGTTGGGGGGAATGGACCACCCCCCCACCATTGAGAGGGGCGCTCTCCCCCCCCACCCCCCCTTTACCAAGGGGGAGGAGCAACGGGCTGAGGGGATCTGACCACCCCCCAGCCAACTATTCCTGACAATGCGCTGGGGGTATTGACCCCCAGGGCCCCTGGTGAGGGGATTTGACCGCCCCCACCAGGGATTTGAGTGAAAGAGGGGGGGCAGAATGCCTGCCGGTTACACCCCCCCCCCCAAAAGTGAGGTTGAGACCAGACCCAGGTGAGTCCTGGGTCCCACCTGGCCCATATGTGGGGCCAGGGGCTGGCTGCATGAGGCAACCAGCCCATAAGTAAGTTAATAAGAGTAACTGGGCTGGTTGTAATGGACAACCAGGCATGGGATTGAACAGAAAAGGGGCTGGTTCAGCCCTGTAACGGTGGAAACACCAGAATGGACCAGAATAGGCTGGTAATAAGGATACAGGGACTAATGCCATGTTGCTGATGTAGCCCAAACCAAGTAACAAGGCCTGTAGAGCCTGTAGAGCTCTTTTGGGGCGGAAATTTTGCCTTTTGCATTGTTGTATCATGGGCTCACAAGAGGCCAATCTTTTTTACTTAAGGAGCTCTTCTTCCTGCTGTTTTCCATCCATCCATTAATCATCCAATTGAATTAATCAAAAATATCATCCAACTTTTTTCCTCATTGTGAGAGCCCAACAAGAAATTTTTTACACAAGGTATCCAGAATTTCTTTTGCTTTAAATACTGCTCATTTGCTTAACCTAATTGCTGGCCAAAATTTTAACAAGTATCTCCAAAAAAAAGCTTGGGCCCAGTTATGCCCAGATAAGCCCCTCTAGCTAAGGTGACCCATCCAACCTGGCAGGCCCATTAAGGCCTGTGTCCCAATAGACCTAGAAAACGTGTTTTTGTGCACAAATGCCCAAAACCAATAACATACACATAGGCCAAAGTGGACAATGTGATGTCCAATGGGCCGTGGAGGCCCATTTGTGCATCCCATTTGTATTACATACTAACATGCACATTACCTGAGTTCATCCATATTTTAAAACACACCCTTAATCCAAAAGGGATGCCATACGCATACAAGACACAAAACCTTGATGTTTGTTTATATCTAATGCCTTAGTTAAGGTATCTGAAATCATTGCTCCAGTGGGCATGTACTGTAACACTATCTCTCTGCATTTCACTGCATCATGTATATAGTTGTAATGAACATCAATATGTTTTGTTCTTGAATGGAAAACTTGGTTTTCTGCCCATGAGATGGCACTCTGATTATCAGAATACAACAACGCAAAACCTTGTTGTTTATTAATATCCTCTAAAACCTTTCTAGCCCACTTTGCCTCCTGTGAGGCTGAAAGTTACACTCTGTACTCAGCTTATGTTGATGAAACACTTATTGCTGAAAGGTTCTTAGACATCCATGACACTAGATTCTTTTGTAAAAAGAATACAAAGCCACTTTTTGATTCATCTGCCCAGGTTGCATCAAAAAAGCCAACCAAATCAAAATTTGCTGAATTTTAAAACTGCAGTCCAAGACTGCTTGTTCCTTTGAGATACCTCATAAATCTCTTAAACGCAGACCAATGCCCAATTCTCCGTTTTCCTAAGTTTTGTGAAAAAATTCCAATTGCATAAGCAATATCTGGCCTTTTAAGCTTTGCCAAATCATTTAGCAATCAAATAGCTGACCTGTAATTGATCCCAGATTGTACAAAATCCAGATGCTCTTCATCTGTAGACTTTTCCAACTGAATTTTAGAATGCATTGGAGAACCAAACTCCTTTGCATCCTCTAAGCCATACTGCTTAAGTAGAGCTAAAACATGATGTTTTTGATGCACCTTGATCCCATTATTGCTCTTACTAACTTTCATTCCCAGAACCTGTTGTGCCAGGCCAAAATATTTTATCTTCAACTCCTTTTTGAGTGCCTCCATGACTCTCTCTTTACCATTCCCAATAATGATAATGTCATTGACCCATAAAAACAAAATTTCATCCTTTGTCACAAAGAGACAATGTTTGGCTTCACTTTTCCTGAAACCAATCTCTATCAGTTTCTTACTCATAGTGTTATACCATGACCTAGCTTCTTGCTTCAATCCATTCAGGGATCTACAAAGCTTGAGGAAATTTTCCCCTTTATTTGCTGAGAGGAAACTTCTCAAAAAGATTTTCTTCATAGTTTCTGGCTGGGTCTCTACCAGCCATTCCTTGAAAACATAAGGAATTGACATATAAACAGTCTCCTCTGCTCCAAGTTTTGCATTCAATTATGCAGTCATAAAGTCAGCCTGTATGATTTCTCCACCCAAATCCACTGCCAAAGCAATGATTTACCTGAAGGTGGCGGCCTTTGATTTGGTTAAAAAGTTTCTTGGTAATCAATACCCTCATTCTGTTTGAAGCCTTGTGCAACGCATCTAGCTTTGAACCTTTTAAAAAGTCCATTATTATCAAACTTCTCATTCAACACTAACCTAGACCCTAAGATGGTCTTTCCTTTAGGAACTAAATACCACTTAACCACTTCAAACACACTATTATTTTCCAAGGGATTAAATTACTCACAAATAGCTTTCTTCTAATTGGCTCTATCATCAAAATTCATAGCTTTGGAAAAGCTATTTGGGTTAACCCTATTACCCATTTCTGAACTTAACTACAGAATCTCATTAAGCATACATTGTTCCTGAAGCGTATCTTCTTCATATTCTGCAGAAGCATAATGGGACTTCCATTCCCCATACCTATCAACAGGTATCCTACTCCTTCCACTCCTTCTAACTGGAGGTGGAGTCTCATCAGGTTGTGATTCCACAGACTCCCCTGATGTGGGTACTGAAGCCTCCTGTGGCACCTCTGCCATCTCAACATCATCAATCATGATATTCTCTACAGCATCTTCTGGTGAAAAAGGCTCCAATTCTATTTCCTGCTGTGATTCCTGAACTGCACTATCTCCACTCCTTTTGAGTGGAAAGGTACTTTCTTCAAAATTTTCATCCCTACTATGGATAACCTTTCTTTTCCCTGAAAAATAAATCCTGCATGACTTACTTATTAAATCATAGCCTACAAGTGCCCCTGTTCTGGCTCTAGGATCTAACTTTCCAACCATTTCATTATGGTGGACACTATAATACACTAAGCAACCAATTTTTCTTAGGTGTGATGTTTTGGGGTACAACTTCCAAAACAAATAATGTGGAATTTTCCCATTAAAACTCATAATATTGTGCCACAGAAACACTGTGCACACCAACTCAGCCCATAGAAACTTTTGCAAACCATATTGAGCCATGATAGTTCTGACTTTGTCCAATAGATTCTCATTCATCCTCTCAACTATTCCATTGTTTTGCGGAGTACTTGCAGTAGTAACTATATGAGTGATACCATAATTAATCAACCGTTTCTCAAACTCTTTAATCAAAAACTCTCCCCCTTCATTAGTAATAACCCTCTTGATCTTGCTCATCAAACCATTGTGTTTTGAGATTTTGAAGATTACTGAAACCTCCTCTGTGGGCTGATCCTTTGATCTTTTTTTTTCACCCAAACATAATTGGTTGCTGTATCAACCAAATTGATGAAGTACTTTGCCCCCCCAAGGGAAACTGGTGAAAATGGCCCTGCCAAATCAATGTAAAATTTCTCTTGAGGAACTTATGTGCAATCTCGAATCTTTAAGAACACATTACTGGTCTTGGCCCTTGATGTACAACATTCACAGTTGATTTCCTTTACCTCATGGCCACTTCTATTGTGAGCAACAGTGCTCACAGCTGAAAACTTTAACAAGTTAGCACAGAGCAACTTATTCTGAACTTTTCCACTTAGGATGGTTCTCCCATTCAAATCAATAAAAAACTTATCTTCCTTAAGATAAAAAATCTGGAAACCTTTTTTCCAAAGAACTCCCAGAGACACAAGGTTATAAGGTAAATCTGTTACATAGAACACTTTCTCAAAAGATATTTTGAAACCAAAGTGATTTCCAAGAAGAAACTTTCCAATCCCTTTAATCTGAATTTTTCTTCCTTTTTGGCCAAAGTTTAAAACACCATCAAAATCTCTAAACAAATTTGGCTCAAAAAACATGTGGTCTGTACAACCAGAATAAATCAAAACAAGAAAATCCTCCTTCAATCCTCCTACAAAGAAAGAAGAATTATCAGCCACTGATAAGCTCTTATGATCAAGTTTAATATTACTTACTTCATAATCAATAAATTTCATTTCTTCATCCTCATCAATTTTGGCCTTCTTTTTGGGGAATTTTTCCTCAACAGCTTTTTCCATTGAAGAATCCACTGCCACCATAGGGAAATTTTTCATGGCAAGGTTGACCTCTTTGTCTTCCTTTTCACTTTCCTTGGATTTCTTCCTCTTCTTCCCCTCCTTGGATTCCTTTGCATAGTGCCCCTTCTTCTGACAATTATAACACAAGACCTTTGATAAATCCCTTTTGGCCTTTGTCTTCTTCCCAGATTTTCCTGTCTTGCCCACCAGAGCAGTTCCTGTGCCTGCCTTCATTTTGAATTGAAGAACATCCTTTTCAATCCTTCTAAGCACATCCTCTTCTCCAGGAAGGGGATCCAATTGAGATATAATTGTAACTAAGGACTCATATTCTTTTGGTAGCTTCTGAAGAATTAAGAGTGAAAAAAACCAAGGATCCATTTTCAGCCCAGATGACTTAAACTTAGCAATACTTGATCTTGCCTCCCCCAAAAATTGTTTGCATTTGACAAATTTCAACTTGAACTTATTGAAGAAAATCCCCTTCTGATGAACAGAATCACCAGCATACCTGGCCTTGAGCATTTTCCATAAAACACTCCCCATACTCTTATGTTCCTCTTTGAGAGTATCAGCAACCAATGCAATATGAATCTCATCCGAATGACTATGAATGAGATTATAAGACTTCTTCTCCACCTCTGAAATGATAAAAATGTTATCTGAATCCATAAATTCCCCACAGAAAATTTTGTCTAACTCACTTTCCATTAAGAAAGATCAAGCACTATAGTTTTGACCATTCAAAACAATCTTGGTGGAGCTGGAATCTGGGATAAAAGTCATCTTTTTGGAAAACTTGAGGTCTTTGAGGTTGGCCAGAGTAAGGTATAAGGGTCTATTCTGCTTGGAAGTATTGATGATGATGGTACTGATAATGTGTGAGAATTATTTGCCCACAAGCTTAGTCAAAGAGAATTACTTAAATCAAAATAAATTCTGAGACAAAAATGTCTTATGAATGATCCTTAATATGAGGCATAGGCAAGGGCACACTTTTGAATGTGAAAGAATTGGTGAATGAATGGATGGAAAAAAGCAGGGAGAAGAGATCCTAAAATAAAATTGATTGTTCTGATGTGGAGCTCATGTAATGACAAGCAAAAGGCAAAAATTCCGCCCCAAATGGGCTTTAAAGGCTCTACAAGCCTTTCTAATTGCTTTAGGCTTACCCTGACCACTTGGTATTAGTCCCTGAACCCTTATGACCAATCTGTACTGGTCAAAATTGGTTTTTCCATCCTTACTGGGCTGAAGCAGCCCTTTACCTGACTGTTTGTCTCCAAAAACCAGCCCTGTTACCCCTCTGACCATAGTTACCGGCTGGTTAGCTCATGCAACCAGCACCTGGCCCCTCATATGGGCCAGGTGGGACCCCGGACTCACCTGGGGTTTGGTCTCAAACTCACATGGGGGGGATTAACACAGCGGGCATGCCGCCTCCCCCCCTCTTTCCTACCTAGATGACCAGCAGGGGTGGTCAGATACCCCGCTGGTTGCCTGGGAAGCAATTTTCCCCAGGAAATCCATCAAAAAGAATGGGCTGGGGGGTGATCAGGTCCCCCCAGCCCTTGGCGCCTCTCCCTTGGTAAAGGGGGGGGGGGGAGGGAGATCTCCCTGCTTTGCTTGGTGGGAGGGTAATCAGGTCCCCCCCACTGCATTGTGACCTCCACCACCAACAGGTGGGAGGGTGATTGATTCCCCCCCACCCTGGTTGGTTGCCACATGCAACCAATCTCATGCTGGTCCTCAATGAGGGGGAGGACCAGCCATCCTCCCTTCCCCTAATAACAAAGCAAGGGGAGAGAGGGAGGCAGGGGCGGCCCTCCACCGCAGCTGGAACCCATCCCAGTGGCTGAGACTAGCTGGGCGGCGTGGCCGGGGCTGGGGCCGGGGCCCCACACGCAGTGGGTGAGAGGACTCCAAACGGAGTCCACTGCCCAGCGCGGGCGGTCGGGCCCCGTGGCGTGCCCCAGAGATAAACATGCGGCCCCAAGCAGGCCACAACAGGGGAAGGGGCCCCAATGGGCTGCTGAGGCCAGAAGACCAAAAAATACATACTTTGGTGGGCCAGCCCACCTGGCCAAGTATGTCCAAAATAAGGCTTGGGCCCAGTTATTCCAAGATAAGCCTGTCTGGCTAAGGTGGCTCATAAACCCTGGCAGGCCTTTTGGGGCCCTTGTCCCAATAGACCTAGAAAACATGCTTTGGTGCGCAAATGCCAAAAACCAATAACATCCACATAGGCCCACGTGGCCCATGTGATGTCCAATTGTTGAGATTTCACGTCAGAGGAGTTTTTCTTCCCACTCGGGGATCTCTATTCTCTGTACTCACCCCCGGACTCTCAGGAACGGGGGGGACCTTTCTACTTCATCTTCTCACTCTCATTGTCTTAGACGGACCTCTCCTCAATGATCAAAACTGTTATTCTCAAACTCTTCCTCACAATAACCTCAACTCACTCTTGTCACTGTCCGTCGTAGTCCTCATTTTCCATTATTCTTTCATCTCTATTTATTTTTCATTCTTTCTCTGATCTTGTCTCCGCCTCAATCAATTATCCTCTGCCTCAAAATATGCCGGGTGAGATTTGTGATCTGTCTCTTACTCTTTGAACTATTTTAGGCCTCAAAAACTCACATCTACGCCAATTATAGCTTGTCCTGATCCTCTCACAACTCACCTCAACGTCATCCATGCTCAGTGAATTTTCAATCAATCATCCCCCAGATAATCACTCATCACTCGTGCAGTCTCACATTCCTGTTTGTTGTTTTTACTCTCAGTCTTCAGTTTGTTTCTTGTGCTGTTCTCACCTCCTGTTTCTTCTTCTGTTCCTAGCTCTCAGTTTTGTGATCAATTCAATCCTCATTATTTCTTCACAGTTAAAAGCCGAAAAGACCTCATCAAATCCTCCAATTGCCAAACAATCAACCAAGAGAGGATCCTAATTGGGAACCATGGATTCCTTCAAAAAAACGATGCTCAAGACTGCACTTGAAACAATACCTCTTCTTGGCAAAGATAATTACGGAATCTGGAGGGACAAAATGGATGCGGTACTTGATGTCAGAGGATGTACAAAGGCCATGAATAATGATATCTCGGTGCTGGAAACCTCCTTTAACAATGTACTCAAGCTTCTCATCTTCTCTAAACTCGATTCTATGGCACATGAGAACATTTTCACGGCCAAGAATAGGAACTCTGCTGAACATCTGTGGAAAGAAATAATTCACAAGTATGCGTCATCCCAAGCATCTAATTGAGCTTGAGTATTCAATAGTTTCCTCTATCTCTTGTTCAATTCAGATGATATTGTTGATTTCATCACAAAGGTGAAGGTCTGTCTCAAGAAAATGAGCAAGGTTGGTATTGAACTCCCAGACAACATACTGGCGTATCTCATTTTGTTTAAATTCCCAACCTCCATGGATGATTTCAAAAAGAAAATCATGCATTCCGACAAAGATCTTTCAGTCAATTTTGTCCTGAATCATTTGACTCAACTCAATAACAAATCAATGGCACAATCCTCAATCTCAAGCTCCAGGCAGAAAGGCGATGTTGCGCTCTTTGGAGGAAAAACTGCTGTTCACTCCTTGCCTACCAAGGGATCCAACTCTAAATGATGCGTTGGAGGATCCCATCATCCTAGTCAAGACAAGATTCATTCTGCAGGAGAATGTTGGCACCTTCATCCAGAAGTGGCTCCTGACTAGTGGAGAGAGAATCAAGAAAAGTGGAAGGCAAAGAAAATTGGATCAAAAGCAAAGACCAAGTCTCACTCAGCTCATTATCT
This sequence comes from Puccinia polysora, assembly GCA_025617555.3. Taxonomy (NCBI): domain Eukaryota; kingdom Fungi; phylum Basidiomycota; class Pucciniomycetes; order Pucciniales; family Pucciniaceae; genus Puccinia; species Puccinia polysora. The sequence continues at coordinate 16,677,520 of CM062628.1, forward strand.
GGCTCTTCTCAATCAGTTGATTGAACACGGCGAATCAAGTTGACAGTTCTTGCTTGACAGTGGGGCATCCGTCCATATGATTAATGATAGCAGGTTCTTCAGCAAGATGGAACCCTATTCTGGTGACCCCATCAAGACGGGGAAAGAAGGAGCCAGCTTGCAGATAAAAGGAAGAGGTACTGCAACACTCCCCTGGTATAACCTCACCCTCAAACTCAGCGATGCCTTCTATGTACCCAATGTGACTATCAATCTAATCAGCCCTGGTGCCTTGAATAGCAAGGGATGCACAATCAACTCGTGTGGCAGTCATTTTAAAGTTTCTCTCTCAGGTAAAACGGTTCTAACTGGACCAATCAAAGATAATCTTTACACACTGCCAACTCCCTCCTTTGATCCTGTTTCAACTTTGAAAAATCTCTTCTCATCAACCTTATCCTCTCCTGAAGACGCTCTTCTTGAGATTCACAGGCGATACGGACATGCTTCTCTATCAAGACTCTCCTCACTCACTCAGCATATTCCTGCTGAAGCTAAACAAAATTTCCAGTGCATCAAATGCGTCAAAAGCAAGATTACAAAATCTTCCTTCAAACTCTCCTCCACGAGATCATCCAAGGTCTTTGATAAAATTCATCTTGACCTCATGGGTCCAATCAGACCATCCTCTAAATCCGGTCACAGGTTCATCCTGTTGTTAGTGGACAACGCCAGTGGTTACCTTGCTGAATTCCCAATGTGTTTGAAGGATGAGACACCCAATATCATAATCAGTCTGCTTGAGAAGGAATAACGTCAACGAGGCGTGTTTCCTTCCAAAATATGTACGGATGGAGGAACAGAATTCATCAACAAAAGACTCTCATCCTTTCTTGTTGACAACCACATCTCTCACATTGTTTCAGAACCTTACCACCCAGAACATAATGGCCGAGCAGAGAAAGCCAATTTTACCATTGTCGAATCCACGCAAGCAACCATCAAGGATGGTCGTCTTCCTTCCAACGTCTTGAATGAAGTAGTGAAGGGGTGCTTTCTTATGTTGAACCATATTCCTCTAAAAGACAAAACTGTAACACCCTGGGAGAAGATTCATGGTTGAGGCCTCCCTACATCCTTCCTGAAGCCCTTTGGTAACCCGTGTATCTATTTGCTTAACAAAAGGGAGCAAGGTTTGAAGTTTGACTCTAAAGTCAAAGAAGGCACATTAGTAGGCTTCAATCACATTCTACACTCATATCAAATCTTAACTAAGTCTGGTTCTATTGTGTTGTCTAAGCATGTCAGGTTCTTACAAATGCCTGCTCCTCAGGCGAGTGGACCAACCTTCGACGTGGAATCCAAATTAGATGGTTTCAATACTACAAATACCACACCAGCCCCTCAACCATCTCCTGAATATTGTCCTGACCAAAAGATACCATGGAAAAATTACTGGGAAAAAACCAACAGCTGAGTCAGCTCAGCAGACGATGACAAGTTGATCAGTCTTTCTTTGGAAGAAGATGCTTCTCAATCTCCTTCATTAATTGGTCAAGACAACCAGTCAAAATCTCAACAAACCAACTGCGAAGTCCAGCCTACTATCACGCCCATCACGCGGGTGCTACAAGATCGGTTGCGGGTCAAACCACCGCAACAATACGGTTTTTTTCATTTTTACAAGCCTAAGACCTACAAGGATGCTCTCTGATGCGATTAAAATCTAGACTGGATAGAAGCTATGGATGTTGAGCCGAAATCCATTGAGGATCTCAGCGTGTGGGAAGAATACGATGGCCCCAACCCGCAAAACCCGCTCAAGACCACTTGGATCTACAAGATCAAGCTTGACTGTCACGGAGATCCAGTCCAATATAAGGCAAGATTGTGCGTGCAGGGGTTCAACCAAATTCAGGGCCTTGATTACTCAGAGAACTTCGCTCCTACTGGAAAGCCTTCAACCCTGCGCCTATTACTCCTCTACGCTCTCAAATGGCGACAAAAGATCCGTCAATTTTACGTTAAAAGTGCTTTTCTTCACTCGCCAATCGACAAGGAAGTCTTCATCCATACTCCAAAAGGTTCGAAGAGAAAATATAAATTCCTCAAGCTACGAAAGTCCCTCTATGGACTTAAACAGGCGCCCAAAAATTGGTACAAAACACTGACTGCTTGGTTTAAGGAGGTAGGTTTCAACAAGTCGGCATGCAACCCGTGCCTCTACCTGTCAAAAAATGGCAAATCTTGGATATTCTTCCATGTCGACGACCTGGTTCTCGTCGGCAATGGTGAGGATTTTGAGAGGAAGTTTCTAAGTCAATTTGCAGGTTCCACCGCGAAAGATCCAGACTCTATTCTAGGCATGCATATAGAGGTGAAGCACGACAAAATTCTCCTTAGCCAACTCAAACATATCGAGCTTGGTCTCAAGGAACTAGGCTTAGAGAACACTAAATCAAACAAGTTACCTCTCACTCCAAACCTGCAACTCAAACCCGCTACTGACGACAAACACAAAAGGTTCAGTGCTCTCAACATCAATTATAGGTCTGCTATTGGTCTACTCAATCAAATAGCTTGCTATTTGCGGCCAGACTTGAGTTTTGCCGTGTCTAGCTTGTCTCGATTCATTGTCAAGCCAGGTATAATCCACTGGAATGAGCTGAAGAAGACGTGGAAGTACTTGAAAGAAACTCCTCACCTCAAATTGCGACTGAAAATAAATGATACAGAATCTCTCACTTCAGCTTATTCTGATGCCTCTTGGGCAGATGATCTGGATACTCGTTGCTCTCAGTCAGGCTATCTTTGCGCGGAATATGGGTGTGTCGTGTCATGGAATAGTTGCAAACAAAAAATATTACTTACAGTTCTACAGATGCGGAACTCAATGCTTTTGTCGACGCCATTCATGAAGCCACCTGGATTTTGTTCACTCTCTTGAAAAATCTTCTCAGCTGAACTCTCCCCCATCGTGATTCATACAGACAATAAGGGACTTATAGATAAAATCAAGAGATTTGGTTTGAACTCAAAAACTTGCCATCTTGACCTGAAAACTAAAGGGATGAGAGAAGAGTTGAAATCAGGCAACATCACTACCATGCTTGTCAGATCTGAACAAATGCCTGCTGATTCCCTCACCAAAAGCGCGGACCTGGCAAGCTTAAAACGCCTTCAGTAAGCTTTTTCTTATCTTGCATCTTCATAATCTTCATTTTTTATTTTTTTTTTCTGTTTTCCTTGTCTTGTCTCCTTCCTTCTTCATCTCTCCAGGCATGGGGCGTGTTGAGATTTCACGTCAGAGGAGTTTTTCTTCCCGCTCGGGGATCTCTATTCTCTGTACTCACCCCCAGACTCTCAGGAACGGGGGGGACCTTTCTAGTCCATCTTCTCACTCTCATCGTCTTAGACGGACCTCTCATTGATGATCAAAACTGTTATTCTCAAAATCTTCCTCACAATAACCTCAACTCACTCTTGTCACTGTCCGTCATAGTCCTCATTTTTCATTATTCTTTCATCTCTATTTCTTTTTCATTCTTTCTCTGATCTCATCTCCGCCTCAATCGATTATCCTCTGCCTCAAAATATGCCGGGTGAGATTTGTGATCTGTCTCTTACTCTTTGAACTATTTTAGGCCTCAAAGACTCACATCTACGCCAATTATAGCTTGTCCTGATCCTCTCACACCTCACCTCAACGCCATCCATGCTCAGTTAATTCTCAATCAATCATCCCCCAGATAATCACTCATCACTTGTGCAGTCTCACATTCCTGTTTGTTGTTTTCAATCTCAGTCTTCAGTTTGTTTCTTGTGCTGTTCTCACCTCCTGTTTCTTCTTCTGTTCCTAGATCTCAGTTCTGTGATCAATTCAATCCTCATTATCTCTTCACCAACGGGCTGTGGAGGCCCATTTGTGCATCCCATTTTGATTACACACTCATATGCACATTACCTTAGTGCATCCTTATTTTCACAAAATTGACCTCAAAAATGGATTCTACACCAAAAATAACTTATAGTCACCCAGCCAAAGTACCCCTCTATCTCTCATGGATTAGAGGATACAGACCAATAAGGTGGCACAGCTCAGTGAAAGACATTTATGGACATACTCTGAGTACATACCACATAAATTTAACCCATAAAACCCCCCAAACTCCTCACCAGCCTTCACAGAATTAATATATGCAAGACAGTGCATGCAACACCAAACAAATCACCTCATCTGTACACAGAAATATATGCAAGCAGGTACATGCAGTGGAGAGGCAATTAATAAAGCACCAAAAAAATTACATCATCTGTATACACAGCAATATATGCAAGCAGGCAAATGCAGTTCAGAAGCAATTTATACAGCACCAAACAAATCACCACACTTGTATACACAGCAATACATGCAAGACACTGCATTCACAGGCTGTACAGCATCTTACAGGACATCATACAGAAGCAATATATGAAGGGTACTGCCTGTATAACCAGAAAAATCACCCACAACGTCAAGTCAGGAACCAGGTGGCATCCCCACCTGATGTCTATAAATAGAGGGCCTCTGTCCAGCCATTTCCCCCTGATCCCACCAGGCACCCAGACTGGTTTGGACACCCTTAAAAAGGGTATTAAAGCCTTATATAAAATATTAACCCCTTATATAAGATATTAAACCCTTATAAAAGATATCAAACCCTTCTAAAATATATTAAACTCTTATCATAAACAATGACCAACCCTTATATCAATCATCATCACCAAGCATTACCACATACCTTGACCATAATCATCAGCAACACCATCCATCATCAACATCCATCATCACCACCACCCATCATCATCATCATCCATCTTCAATATCATCATCCATCTTCAATATCATCATCCATAATCATCATCAACAATCATTATAAACTACCTCAACCATCATCATCATCCATCACCATCATAAAAAATCATCATCACCTACCTCATCCATCATCATCATCATCAATCATCAACATTATCCATCATCATCATCATCATCATCATCATCATCATCATCATCATCATCATCATCATCATCATCATCATCATCATCATCATCATCTTCATCATCATCATCATCATCATCATCATCATCAACCATCATCAGCATCAAGTATAGGCTCAACAATTGCAACTTGATCAATCATCACATTTTACATCAAAGGAGTATTCATAAGTAACCAATCAAAAAAGATGAAGGATATATATTAAAAGATAAGACAAGACAAAATATTCTTCCCTTAATCAGTTTCTATAGACTCATTCAACTATCTGTTCCACCCTTTCTTCCTCATCAAGTCTAATAAAGACTACTATATGAGCAACTCTATCTGAAAAATCAGCAAAAATCTCTTTTCTTTTGGTGTTTTGAGACTAATATAGTACTTAGAGGGGAGGAAATTCAGAAACACCCTTAGTATTCCTCTATCTTATTAATATTTGTAGTACTAAATTTCCCCTGAAGTAACTTCCAGCAAGCTATTTTCTAAAAACCTATTACCCAATCCCAAAGGAGTCTCCACACCAGGTTCCCCCTCTAATTTTCCAAATTATTAAACAGATGTGAATGTTTATTATTTTGTGTTTTTGTATTGATTTTTCAAAAACTGATCAATGGGAAGTCATATTTCCTTTTACTGACCTTCTGGATATTTTCAGAAATGAAGATATTATTTATTATGATTCCCCTTTGTTCTCAAACTTTTCTTCCAAGTGGGCAAAGGGTAGGCACATAATTATACTTGGAGATTTGAATAGAATCTTCTTCAACAAGGCAACAGCTCAATGAGAAATTTCAGCTTGCTACTATGTACAGAGCAACCTGTCAAACTAAAAAAAATTAAAAATTAAAAAAAATAAATAAAAATGTAAAAAAGTAGGAGGAAATCCAGAAATATTATGGCAAAAATTTATTCCCCACCCACAATAAGGTAGGGTCGCTCACTGACCCCACCCTTGAAATATAACTCCTTCATATTTTAAAAAAATAAATAAAAATTGATCAAAACGTCACAGCACCAATATTGCAACTTTGAGCCCATTTAATATTTCAGGCCCATTGTCAGGTATAGGTTTCACACCTAAAATCCAGTCATAATTGAGGGTTTTTTTATATCTTTGGAGTTACGCACGGAAATGTTTTATGTAACAATTCCCACCCGCAGTCTTTCATCCCTACACAACCCCTACTTACCTGTAGCATCACATTCCTGTGTGCAGAAGTCCCGCGCGCAGCCAATTTTGAAAAAAACCCAGGAGATCCTAACCTGGGGGAATTTGAATGGATTGATCCCTGTGCTAGGATCAGTCTTGACAAATCTGGCAGCGGGTATTGCTCACAGGAGCTACAACCTGGTAGAGTTTACCTAGAATAAGTAATAATGTGAAATAATCATTTAAAATGATCTAAAAACCTTAAAAACTTAAAAAAAAAATATATAATTGTATTTGAAAAACCTTCAAGCCTGAATAAAAAAATTATGTAATTAATCTTATAGTTTTCTTAATATAAAATCAAATATTGAAGGTTACCAAAAAAAGACAGATCCTCATATTTGAAGACCACTAAACACTACAAGGAGTGGCTTTAAGAATTATTAAAAATTACCTAAGTGCTTTGCAGATGATGGGAAATCAATAAATATCCCACTCTGTCTACTTTAAACCAATATTAATATTAAAAATGAAGGAAAAGTGCAGAATGATCAGAAATACCCCATTAACAGATTAAAAGAACATGTGGCTAAAATAGTAAAGAAATCCAGAAGATGTGAGAACAGCTGATTGAAAGAACAAAGTGGAAGTGCTAAACCTGGCCTGACTGGCTTTCCAGCATCAGCCAATCAGCACAACCCTCTCTATGTTCCCTGAGAAGCTCATTATCACCCCAAAAGTTAGTTATACAGACTTTTTGGATCTATTATTCCCCAATTGGTCTACAAGGAATTTATTATTATCAATCAGAAACCTTTTGATTGTTCTTCAAGGGCCTTTAAGGAGATAAGAATTGATTTATGATCTAGTCTGCAGTATGATTATTACTTCCCAAAACTAACCAACCTGATTCATTGAAGTTCAGTCTGGCAATCAGCCCCATCTTCCCTGAAACCCTTTACTTGAATCTTTGCAAGATTATCTGTGGATTATTGACTCAGAGTGACTTTTCCCCTTCATGCCTTGGAAATTGTGCTGTTTTGCATGGCCATATCAGTGGATAAGTACTTATAAGGCACCCATTATTTATTCCCCGGTTCTTAAACTGCCCAATGAGTCCCCTGGAAGAGAGGTTTTATTTCTTTAAATATCCCCATTATCATAATACTATGGCCCCTCTTTTATAGAAAAGTAAAAACAATTTTAAACAAACCGCTTAAACCTTGCACCAGCTCTTGAAATATTTATTTTTTTGAGTTTTTCAAATGTTTATTATTGGAATATTATTATTATATTATTATTCCAGTATTTTCATCAATCTCTTTAGCTAAAGGACTGCAAGGTTCCTGGTATCAGAGATCTTACAAGGAATCAATTCATGATTGAAATAGAAAAGATAATCTGTGGCTACCATCTGACCCCATGAATTTCATGATTTTTTTGTGGCACTTAGTCATTATTCATAAAGATAAAAAGGGATAATGCAGTGAAATTTGAGTTCTTCATTCTGGAGATTTCTTCAGAAAATACATATGAAGAGCTTCCTTTTGCATTTCATGATTGTAATTATCACAAATAATTTCCACAGAAAGAATTCTTGACCATTATGTGTTTCCAAAAAAATTCTTCATTCTCATATTTATGGAATTGACCCATTATTATTCAATGAGGAAATGAGCTGAAGAATTCAAGCCACCATTTTAAATAGCTTGATTTGAAATATATAAAGATCCAATTTTCCATAATATGGAATTCAGAATACCCCTTGCCAATCTTATTGATTTGGTTCAAGTGCTAATTGAATAAAATATCAAGTAGAGGTGCATAATACTGGCATGTGTCCAATAGCTTGTTGAATTGCTGTGTTTTTATTAGAAGATTGTTTAAATCCAAAATTTTTTAAAAATTAAATTCCGCGGACAAGAAAGTTCCAGTTTTACTCCATGGATTAATATTCAGTGGGAATTGATTGTTGAGAGTTCAATTTTGGAAACTGAAGAATGGAGAAATATGATCAATTGGGTATCAGATTTTGCATGGTGCTAATTCATGGAAATGAGGATTATAATTTTTCTCTTTCCTGAATCTATTTTTACTAAATCCCCTCAGATCATATTGGATAAATGATCAAGGGCAAGAAGAAGAATGAATGGTTTTCAATTTCATTCTTTTGAAAATGGGGTGATATGAATTCTTGCTAATTCTTGTAAAGAAGCAGAGGGATTTGTAATTAATGGCTTTCACAAGCAAAATTACAGGTTTTTGCACATCAACAAGCAGTTTTGTGGCCCTGCAAACAATCCAACAAGCATGATGATTCCAGCAGGTCCATCCTGGTAGTTGTCCATGCAATTTTTCAAAGTTTGAAAATCTGAACAGTTAGAGTGATTGTTTTTTTGCTCTACTTGTTTCTGAAATATTTCAATAACCTATCTAGATTCCAATCATCAATCAACCCTCCAATCAACCTCATCATCAAAAAAAAAAACTCCATTCAAATCCTACTATTACCCATTTCCTGCAATCATCTCTTCCACCTCTCATTCACATCACTGCATTTCAAGGGTAAGAACTCAGAACCTATTTCAATCTCTTGAATACTTCATCTTCATCAATCCAAAACTGACTTCACTCTTTCTCTTCCTTTCCCTTCTTTGTCCTTCTTCTTCCAATCATTTATTCTCTCCTCACCAAATCAAATCAACTTTTATTGTCACATATCACCATCAAAACCATCCATCCTTGTTTTCATCTTTACATGAGTAAGCAGAAAAGAAGACATCAAACTATCATCCACAAATCCTTGATTCATTACTGGTTTTCATTGAACACCTTGTTGAACCATGAAGCACTTCATCATCATCATGTGTAATAGCAAACCATTGATCAAGTCAAATCCAATGCATTCACCCAACCTGAAGCCTACCTGTTTCCATTGAAAACCAATAATTGCCATCAAGGTGCACAGACGTTTCCCAGGGCCCTGGCAACCTGAAAGACTGCAAAAGGGTTGCTCTTGAAAACCCTTCTCCTAGCTGAGCCCAAATAGGTTGCTCTGTTTGCCCAGGAAAAAGCAAATTCCCAAAGCAAACAAAATTTGGGCTCCATGCCCAAATTTGGCTCCCCCAGGGCATGGAGCGCTTGGGGCCCATGAGTACCATTTCCATGTGGAGCCCAAGGCAAGTTCCTGTGGGTTTTGGGCTTATGGGAAGGCCAAAACCATCAATGCGCTTGATTTTGGGTCATTGAAAAAAAACACGTGCATGGGTATACCATGCCATGAGTTTGTGTTTGGTGGGGGTTATGATTTAAGCCAAAAATCAGGGGTAGGTCTTGCATGAGAAATATGCTTTAATTTAAGCATTTTTTTCATGCAATACAGATCCTCAAAATTGTATTCACAAGGATAATGGTAGATGGAAAAATTCAGATCATATTTTGAAATATGAATGAGATTTTTATGAGTATTTCAAAATGTTAATTTGAGCCTTTTTTGCTAGAATTCCTGGTCATAGAAAAGAAGTGAAGAAATAGCTTTCATGTTTGATAATGGAAGTTTTCTATGTATTTTCCCTTGTCAATTCCACTTCTGAAAAGGTTCAAAATGATACTTTCAACTTTGAAGTAGATATCTGATGAAACCAAAGTTTTCTGTTTGTCACAAAAAAGTGGTAACAGTAAGCAATAAGTTTTGTATTTAGGTGCATTACTTTAAGAATTGATTTGTAATAATAATTTCTGTCTCACTCCAGAATAGGTTTTTTTTAAAATATTTTTTTTAAATAAAATGTTTTCCAATGGTTATTTCTTTGTTTTTAAGCCCCAAATGAATAACTGGAAAATTTGATGATTGGAATATTTCAACAAACCCTGTATTGTTGGATGTTTTAACTCCAAAAGTTCAGAATAAAACATACATAAAATTTTTCATAGTTTTTGGTTCCTGTGCCTGTGCCTGATTACAAGATTCATAAAGAGTAATGGCATTGCTCAATTTATCATTAAATTCTGTGAATAAGACTATTGATCAAGGTGGGTTTGTAATGTATGGAACAACAATTTCAATTTTTTTTAGAATTCATGAAATTCTTTGGAGGATGAAAATTTTGGCATTCACAATACATTTTATGATTTATACTCATTGAAATAACTGGAGAAACTCATCTATTTCATGATAGTGAGTTATGCACATGAGCCTCTGTGGACACAGCACACTTAGGCTAAGTGCACCATGTCCCTCCAGCCACCAAGTTGGTGGTGGTTGTGGGTCACCACAAACCTACATGATGCAGTGTCCAGTATTGAGCCTCCTGGCCCTGATTATGGAAAACTTTGTTTTTAAGTATAGACATGTTCACTTCCCACTGTGATCAGTTGGATTTAATTTATCAATAATTACCAAAATATAATTGACCTTTGGGAAAGGAGAAATATGGAATATTTTGGAATCTGGGAATTTTCTTCAACCAATTAGCAATATTAATAAAATATATTCATGGCCATGCAAGAATCACAAAATCATCTACCTCCAAAAAAAATTCATGTTAATATATCCATGTTATTTAACATTTTTAATGAAAGGTATTTGCCAACATGGGCATTCAAGTAAAAACTATTTCCTGGAACAAAAATGTTGGACAAGTCATTCTAACTTGTCCACTTCACCATACCAATGACTAAGATCCAACCATTTTTGGGAAATTGGAAAATTTTGGACCACTTAGGCTAAGTTCTCCACCTCCCTGAGCCATCTCAGAATTTTTAATTTCAATATTGATTTTATCCTTTTATATAATGTCTGAGTGTTGCCAGAACTGAGAATGTGTGGGATTCCACAGGTTGAAAACAATAAATTATTTTGTGTGATTTTCCTTCATTAATGTTTCAACCAAAACTACTGCTGTGATAGGAAATCAATGTTCTCTCAAAAAATATTTACCATTCATAACTTTAGAGTGTTTTGAAATCCATGTCAAACTTAATTCTCACAATTTATAATTGATAATACAGCACACCCAATTATCCCCAAGATATTGGCCAGAGCCAGAATTATTTCACTGTTTTTCCACTGGAAAATATTTTTCACCACATTTAATTCTTGGAGCCTTTTTCTGACCATCATTTTTAATTCTGGGTTCAATGATTGACCAAGGTGAATAATATAAAGTCAGGGACATGCAAGGGTCAGAAAAACCTGTACCTCTTCCCAATTTATCTTTAATATGGCCATGTTGTGATTCATCTTCTTGGATGAAAGATACTTTCCAGCATTAGAATTACAGTACCAGCATGTTTTTCCCTGAAAAAACCATGCTGGACTAGTTATTCCAAGTTTTCCACTTCCCCACACTATGGACTGAGACCCAGCTAAGATTGGGAAGTTGGGAAATTTTCATGGGGAGGTGCAAAACTTAGGCTAAGTTGTCCATCTCCCTGAGTAACCATCCACTTGATCATATGGATATTGATTTTTTTATGGTGCATTGCGTCTGGGTGTTTCAGTAAATAATAATATGTGGGAATATGTATTTTGAAAAACAATCATTGTTGTAAGTCAAGGTTCAATCTAGTGAATCTTCCACAACTCAAAAAAAACATGGAATTTATAATCACCCTCATCCTTCACCTCCACCCCTGCTTTGTATTCTGTGAATTTCCTAGGTACAGAACTGGATGATAGTAATGTTACTCAACCAGAAGCTGCTGAGAATGTCAAACTGGAATGTCTCTCAACACAAAACAAAAGATCTTCTGATGCTTATCAGTTGGGAATGGCTTCAAAAAATAGTCAATCCAAACCAGATTAAGTTAACTTATTCATAATTTTAAATCAGCAAGGTCATAACCACTTTCAGAGATCCACAACTTGAGCAGTAGACGATAATTTCCAGGCACTTGAAGAGACTCCAAAAATTTGAATTCAGCCACTGCAATTGCACCTTTTGAGAGCATCATTAGCTCTGTATGCCATGACCCAAACTCTTGTGGGATGTTTTGAGCTCTTGATTGGAAAATGACTGATGATTTTGGGTGAAAATCTTTTTAATTTGTCATCCAAAACCTTTTTATTTCCTTTCTTTGGAAAATTCAGCCATTAATTGTCATTTCTTGTCCTTGGAATCCCCATGCCCACTCAAGAATATTCAAAACCACAAAAATATGCAAATCTGTGGTTTTTTGGAACCCTTTGAATAAGCCATGCTGATTTATGTTTATTTTAAAGTTTATTACCATTCCAAATTTACCCTTGATGGATTGCAGAACAGTCAAATGAAAGCACAAGGCCATAGAATGTCTGAAAAAATTTATAAAAAAGCGTAACAAAGGTTTTGGGGGGACCAAATGGTGATTCACGTTTCTCAAGAGTGGTGATGGTTCTTCCAACTTTCTGAATGAATTTTATTGATTCAGGGCGATTCACAGCGCCAAACCAGCTAGTTTTTGGAAGGTGGGAGGATGATGAAACTAAATCAAATTTCAAATTTATATCAATGTTTTATTTGCAGACAAAGATACATCCATTTAGTTTTCTAATTTAGTGTATTGTAATCTACAAGGTTTTGTACATTTGAATCAATTTGAGCTTCCAGAATAATCACTTGAAGTTCTACAATCCAATTTTTGGAAGCAGGCAGGAAGTGAGCCAGAAAAAAGCAGGTAATATAACCAAAAATTTATAAGAATCACAGGAAGAAATCATTGGGGAAACAGAGATTTGGCACATTAAAACAGATTTTCTATCAGACAAGGATTGAGACCAAAGGCAGGAAGGGAAAAGTGTGAAATCATTTGAATGCAAAAAATGAAAAGGCAGATCTTCAGAAATTCAATGACCCCTAATTTAAAATAAATTCATCATTGAAAGCAATTAACAAACAATGCTCTCCAGTTTTTCCTCGTAAAGTGGTCCACTTGAGCTAAGTGCACCACATCAACTAGAGGAACCACCCCAAAATTGCAGATCTTAAATCACCTGGGAGCCCAAATATTTCCATCAGGTTGATCTTGTTTATCAAATCCAACTAAAATCCCTCCAGTGTCTCTCCAATCAACAGAAGAACCTACAAATTTAGGTTTCTCATTCCCCCCCAAAAAATAATGGTAGCCAATGGCTGTTGCTTACTCCAAAATTGTCCCCCTTTTCAAATTTTCACTATATTCAATAAGAAAGAATCCAGATATTGTTAAACGTTTCCTTCAATGTATATAATTCAAAAATCACCTTTTTGTGCCAAAATGCTTACCAGTTATTTCATGAAATTATATCAAAGTGTGCATGAGTTTTAAAAAATTTGTACTGGTTGGCATGTAAGATTGGATGACTTTAGATTGTTGGAAAACTTATGCTAAGTAAACCACCTTCCCATCAAGTTAGATGTAGCTTTACAGCATAGTACATGTGTAGGTAATTTCTGAAAAGTTGAACAATTTGAATTCCCTGAACCAACAAACTAAGAAAGCAGAGGTCAATCAGGGTTAAGGAGACAAAGGAAGTAACAAGCAATGATGATGAGGAATTCTCACTCTGTGCTGACTGAAGGGAGTGAAGGACGCTTGAGAATAGTAAAAAAAAGGCAACAGAAGATGAAGAATAGGTGGGCAGCAGGAGAGACTAGACTAGGTCTTAACAGGTAACAATGGGAAGATCAACACGGGATGATTTATCTGTTGGTCGAGACGTCAGATTGAGGGCAACCTCACATATGAACAAATAAGAAAGGAAATCGGCTCTGATGTTCGAGTGGTGAACGAGTGGTGAATGAGTGGTGAGGTGAGGAAGGTGAGTAGTTTGACTTTGTTGGAGCGGGTTGCTTGGAGATGGAAGGCTTGGTATTGAGGTGGCTTGAGAGGTTTTGAGGAGATTCGAAAGACGGAGTAGATAACTTAACGGGTGGATCTGGAGCGGGTTGAGGGATAGTTTACGGTTGGATGGGAGGAAGATGATAGGAGGAGCGATGACCGGGAAGAGCAGGAGAGGATGTGAGATGCGGAGCGGGTGGAAGGTTTAGATGATGGGAGGTGGATGGTCTGGAGTGGGAGCGATCAGAGAAGCTGGGAAGAAACGTGGTTGAGGTGCAGGATCAAGAGTGAGGAAGTAATTGGGAGAGTTGCGCGCCCTGAGGGGTGAATTGATGAAAGGTAAGTGACACGTCTGATTGGATGGTGGGATGTGTAACGGAAAGTAGTCGGAGATTTCCTTTCAACACACCGCCATGTTCAAATGAGAGGTTGGAGGATGGCAGTCGTTAGGTTTTTGATGGAGGGCTTAATGGCTGGCTTGGTCAACGGATTGGCCAACATCGATTCAGAGGAGACAAGATTGGTGATGAGGTAGTTGGCGTCCTTTTTTTTTCTGAGCCATTTGATCTGAGTTTCCACGTGCTTGAGGGCGCTGTGATGGGATTCGGAATTGATAAGATTGTTTAGGGCCTTATTGTCGATGTGCGAGGTGTGGGTGAGCAAGATGGTGGGGTTTAGTTCTTTTATCAAATTCAGGATCCAAATCTTCTCTTGAGTAGCCAGGACTAGCAATTTGAGTTCTCCTTCCATCAAGGAAAGTGAAACTGTAGGTTGAAGCTTGCTGTGCCATGAAACGGCGCAGCCATAGAGCAGCACTAAGTAGCCAGTGTGGCTTCTCCGTGAGGAGGGCTCATTGCCGCCGTCTGAATCGCTCCAGGTTTTGAGATCGAAGACAAAGGAGTTGTTCTTCAGGCAGAGGGCTAGGTTGCTTGTGGTTTTGATGTACCGCCAGGCATGTTTTGCTTCCAACCAGTGTGAGGTTCCAGGCTTTGCGTTGAAGCGTGACAAGGATGATACGGCGTAGGCAAGATCTGGCCAAGTTTGAGTTTCAATGAAGTTGAGGAAGCCGGTTGATGAGCGGTGATTGATGTTTAAGTCGGAGAATGCGGAGGCTTCAATTTCGGTAGCAGGTTTAAGGATAGTTCCTGGGGTCAAGGGTGTATTGATGGGCTTGGATTCCGACAATCCAAGTTCGGTCAGAGCAGTGTTGATATGATCGGGCTGATGAAGACACGGTCCTTGTGATGACTCGGTGACGTAGTTGCCGAGAATTTTGTTGAGTGGGCCTTCATGCGAGATTGAGAACTTCCTTTTTAGTTGCATTCGGAGTTCTTCTGAATTACCTATGATGACCAGGTCGTCAACATAGCAAAAGATGAAGACTTGGGAGGACTGGTTGATGAACAGGAAGGGGTTGGCTGAGGAGATAATGAAGCCTTGATCAAGAATCCACCGTTTCAGTGTGTCAAACCAGCTTTTTGGTGCCTGTTTTAAGCCATACAGCGCCTTGTTCAATTTGAGGTAGGGAAATGGAGAGTTGTAGCCGGGAGGTGTTTTGATGAAGATATCTTCGTCTAGAGGCACATGTAAGAAGGCGGATTTGATTTCCATTTGCACAATGGGAAGATTGTGATGAAATGCATAGACTAACAGTGTTTGAAGAGTGGTGATTTGTCCCATGGGTGCATATGTTTTGCCATAGTTGATGAATTCTACCTGCCAAAATCCTTGAATGCACAAGCGTGCCTTAAAGATGACCCCATTGTTCTTGGGGTTGGATTTGAGTTGGTAAACCCATACGGTCGACAAAGCTTTCTTGCCCTCAGGTAGTGAATGGCAGCCGGTCCAGACTCCCAAGGTTTCTATCCCGTCAAGTTTGGTTTTCATACCCTTCAACCAGTTCTTGTGATCAGGTGATTGTTTTGCTTCATCGTCGTTTCGGGGAACGGTCCTGGAAAGGAAGCCATAGCGTTGAGGTTGTTGAATGCTCGAGCAATCTCTCAGGGTCATAGATGGAGTGGTAAGCTGGTTGATGATGTTTTTGTTGTTGGAGGATTCTGTGGAAGATTGATCGGAGGGAAGTGATTCATTTGATGGGAGGGAGTTAGGCAGAGCTTCTGATGGCTGGGCTGATTTGGCAATTGTTGCATCAATGGGAGTGGTGGAGGAAGGAGTAGGGACTTTGTGGTTAAGGTAGGAAAGCGTATCAAGGAGATTGAGATTGGATTGAAGGAGGTGTTCAAATGGGTTTTCGAGCGAAGGAAGAGAATCAGGAGAATCAGTTAGTTTGACGTTTTCAAGGATTTTAACATGCTTTGAACGGATTGTTTCGCCAAGTTCTGGGATGTAGATGAGGTAGGAATTGAATTGCAGGTCATGACCTAAGAGAATTCCTTCCCAACCTTTCTTTTCAAATTTTCCCAGATGGTTACAAAGGTTAAGAACAATGGCCTTTGATCCTAGGGTTCTAACTAAGCTGATTTTTGGCTTGATACCGTCCCACAATTCAGAGGGACTGCACTTGGAGTGTTTGGAGGGCAGAAGATTGAGAGTCTCGCAACATCCGACCAGAATCTGGTCCCACAGTTCTTTTGGAACGGACATATCAATGATCTTGGTTCTAGCGGATTTGACAATTGTATGGTTTCCACGTTTGGCAATGGGGTTTTGTTGTGGGGTGTAGGGTTCAGAGGTGGTATGCACGATGCCGGAGTCGGATAGGAAGCTGGAAAGTTTAGAGTTCACAAATTCTCCGCCGTTGTTGGAATGGAGCAATTTGAGTTGATACCCGAACTGATTCGAGTGGAGTTTGATAAATTTGATGATTTCGTTGGTGACTTCTGATTTCAGTTTCATGGGGATACAGGTTTTGAAGCGAGAGAATTCGTCGGTGAGTAGCAGGAAGTATCAATTGCCCAATTTTGACACAGGATTTATAGGACCACATACGTCGGCGTGAAGGCAAGTGAAAGGTTAAGAGCAGGTGGGAATGTGATTTTTGAATGATGATCAATGAATTTTTCAAAGGACACAAGATTCACAAGAGAGTTCCTTCCATCGTATTTTGGGAAAGTCTTTTGAGAGCATTTTGGTTTGATCGAGGTGAGCGTGGCCAAAACGTTTGTGGAGGGTGGTTAGGGTGACAAATGCATGAGATGATTCAGATTGAGGTAGTGCAAAGTCCTTGATTATTAGGAGATTGTCCTCGATTGAGCCAGTGAGTATGGTCTTGTCTATGAAATTGACGTCAAATTTCCCTTGACCGGAGAGGTGCAGCGAGCAGCCTTGGTTGAGCAATTGTCCCAAAGATACGAGGTTCACGGCTATTTGAGGTAGGTATAGCGAATGACTGAGATTGATGTTGCAGTGTTCGGAAAGGATTTTTGCGACACCGACTCCTTTGGCGCTAAGAGAGGTGTTTTCTTTTCCGGTCTGAATTTCGGTATGATCTTCCGAAAGGTTCTCAAAGAAGTCGAGTGAGTTGAACATTGATTGAGACGCACCAGAATCCAGGATGATGGAGTGCCTGGTGAGAAGCCGGGAGTTTGTCATGGCAAAGTTGTAAGACGTGCAGGTGAAGTTAGCAGAAGCGGTTTTGTTGTCATTGGGTTTTTGATTGCTGTTGGTGTCGTTACGGTTCGGTCAAAGATGGGGGTAGAGCCACCAGCAAGAGCTTTTGGGATGAGAAGATTGTGGGTTGTGCCAGGTGGATTTGAACTTAATGACTTCTTGGTTGACACTCTTATTCAACATAGCTGATGCATAGGTTCCTCCTGCAATCTCATTCTTAATTTGATTTAAATGTCAAAGGACAAGATTGCCATCGATTTTAGATTTGCCCAGCGAGTGAGTAATGTTCGTCTTCAGATGTTCCAATGGTGGTGGGAACTTGTAGATTATTAAGTAGGCAACTCTGTCGTCGTCCATTTGAATGCCAATTTCAGAGATCTGAAGGAGACAAGATTTCACTTTGGTTATGAACTTATCCACGTGCTTGGTGTCAAATTGAAGATTCAGAAAATTGAAGAAAACTTGAGAGCGATTCGCCGTTTGAGAGGAAGCATAAAATTCATTGATGGATTTCCAAAGTTCAATCCTGTTGGTGAGGTGATGATCCTTGACGCAGTTGATATACGTTCTGTTGTCAAGCTTTGCAAGAATGTATCCCACTAGTTTGAGATGGACTTCGGGAGGACATTTCTTGGGTTTGGACAATAGAAGCCATTGACCTATTCCTTTCAGGGCAAATATGGTGGTTAGCTTTGAGCGCCACAGCAAGAAGTTGGATTCAGTCAGCGTAGGAATTGAGTCCGTAAGGGTTTGGAGAAGAGATCCGTTCAGATCTGTCGGTCCAGGGGAGAGGGACATGGTTCTGCTTCAGTTGTGAATGCGTTGCGCTTTTGGCTTTTAACCGTGAAGGAGTTGAACAATTTGAATTCCCTGAACCAAAAAAACTAAGAAAGCAGAGGTCAATCAGGGTTAAGGAGACAAAGAAAGTAACAAGCAATAATGATGAGGAATTCTCACTCTGTGCTGACTGAAGGGAGTGAAGGACGCTCGAGAATAGTAAAAAAAAGGCAACAGAAGATGAAGAATAGGTGGGCAGCAGGAGAGACTAGACTAGGTCTTAACAGGTAACAATGGGAAGATCAACACGGGATGAGTTATCTGTTGGTCGAGACGTCAGATTGAGGGCAACCTCACATATGAACAAATAAGAAAGGAAATCGGCTCTGACGTTCGAGTGGTGAACGAGTGGTGAACGAGTGGTGAGGTGAGGAAGGTGAGTAGTTTGACTTTGTTGGAGCGGGTTGCTCGGAGATGGAAGGCTTGGTATTGAGGTGGCTTGAGAGGTTTTGAGGAGATTCAAAAGACGGAGTAGATAACTTAACGGGTGGATCTGGAGCGGGTTGAGGGATATTTTACAGTTGGATGGGAGGAAGATGATAGGAGGAGAAATGACCGGGAAGAGCAGGAGAGGATGTGAGATGCGGAGAGGGTGGAAGGTTTAGATGATGGGAGGTGGATGGTCTGGAGTGGGAGCAATCAGAGAAGCTGGGAAGAAACGTGGTTGAGGTGCAGGATCAAGAGTGAGGAAGTAATTGGGAGAGTTGCACGCGCTGAGGGGTGAATCAATGAAAGGTAAGTGACACGTCTGATTGGATGGTGGGATGTGTAACGGAAAGTAGTCGGAGATTTCCTGTCAACAATTTCAAGGGAGGCGGATGACTTAAGATTTTTGGAATTCTAGTCTTATAGTGTGTTGTCTAATACTAGAGTGAAACCATTCATGAAGCTTTATATTCTCATGTTATTCTCTAAGTGTTTTGTCTAGTATCATCTCCATAATAAGCTTGTATAGTCTTATTTTCAGTATGATCTTTATCTTAACCTACAGTGGCTATTGCCCTAAGTATTTCTGTCTAGTGAAGTATCAATGTTGTTCCAGCAGTTTCAAATCTAGTGCTTTCTTTATCTTTCATATATAGCCGCCCAATTCCTAATATACATATTGATCTTACCTTATTCATTATTGTTTCATTCATCGTGTCAACCAAAATTCAGCCTTAATGTACTTAGTCTATTTAAGCTGCTGGTTTCCAAGTCAATGAATCCTCATCATTTCTTCCTCACTTTGAACCGGGAGTGCTCCCTTGAATCTCTTGATCCACTCCCCTTGGCAACATAAGACCTCATCATCCCTTCTCAATCTTCTTTCCACTGGAGCCCACAGCTTAAAACTTCACACGGTTAAAAGCCAAATTACTCCCCTGACCATCTCAGTCCAACTCATAGTTTCTCATCCCTCTTTTTTGCTGGTCATTGAAGGATAACTTCTCTTTCACAAACTCAGAAGCTTTTGCTCACATGTGATAACTACTATATTTGGTCCCTAGCAATGGAAGCAAAACTTGAATCAATTGATGCCTTAGAAATAAATTCAGGACAAACAACCCGACCTCTTGAAACTTACCAAAAGAACATTGACCACTTTGACCGCCTGAACCGCAAGGCCTATAACGTCTTCCTTGACCACCTTGACTCAGACAACCTTTCCTTTGTTTCCGGATCCCTTTCAACTGATCAAAAGAGAAACGGCTGAGCTTCATGGAACTTATTCTTAGAGCAATACATGTCCAATTATTTTGTAAATAAGACCCTTGCATTTTCTCAGTTTAACAAAATTGAGTTCCAAAGTGATATTGTCAAATTTGTGAATCAAATTTGAACTTCAACTCAAAAAATGCATTTAAAGTGTTTCAAACTAGAGGATGAGTTGACTATCATATTTACCCTTTCCAAATTTTCAAAACAATTCAACTACCTCAAAAAGTCCAAGAATTACCAAGGGCAAACCGTCAAATATCTTCTCAAGGAACTTGAAAAAGATCATGCTCAAGATCAAATTGAAGACCAATCCTTTTCCAACTCAACAGCCCCGGTAAAGAACGCACTCTACTCTGCTCCCTCAACTTGCCCACATTGCAAAAAGCCCGGTCATCAAGCAGCCAACTTCTGGGTAAAGTATCCAGAGAAGGCGCCTAAAGCGTCTAAACAATCTTCAGATGGTCCTCAAGAGGAGGCTCACTTCTTTAAATTCTGAACTCCATCCTCCATTGGTTATCCTTGTCAAATCCCCCACTCAGTTCCCTACTTAGATCTCCTTCTTCTCATCTTTTTGTTCCAATTCCTCTTTATCTGACCTATCCGACTGTCCGCTGTTTCCTTGTTTGATATGTCTAATCCATTGATACTTCTCGTCTCTCCATCTCCTTGTCCTCTTGAGAGCCCTGTCTTGCTATCTTGGTCTCTTTCTCAAATTCATCCTTCCTTCTACCTACAATCTTGATTGTCCTTGCGCTTCAATTCCTCCTTCTGCTGTTCTTGCGTCTCTTGGTTGCCCTGCTCTAGCCGCTCGGTCAACTCACATCCATGTTGCTTCATCACTACTCAATTGGTCTATTACCGTCATCTCAACAATTGGTCAAATCCTGAAGCAACAATTCCAACAACATTCTCACCTTTAATTTCTCAACTCTTTGAGTTCCACCTCACGCCCATTTGGCCCATTGCTACCTTAAAAACCTCTTTCCAATCTCATTTGGTTGATTTCGCCTCAACTGTTCAAGTCCCGACCTCGCGCTTGCTTGGTCAATCATCATCTTAGCCTGCACCTATTTGTCGCAATTGTCTCCACTCTTATCTATCTTAGGTCCGGTTGCTATCATCAAAGTCTTCCATTGTTTTGTATATCCTATCTCTACTGTCTGTTTTGTCTTGCTCTCCTCAAGTCAAGCGGTATGGATGCTACCAAAGTCGCCCGGTTTATGCTACGTTAAGTCATACTCTTACTGTCCATTATTACACTGCCCTCTAGTATTAGGCAAGGGGGCGTGTTGGAATTCTAGTCTTATAGTGTGTTGCCTAATACTAGAGTGAAACCATTTATCAAGCTTTATATTGTCATTTTATGCTCTAAGTGTTTTGTCTAGTATCATCTCCATAATAAGCTTGTATAGTCTTATTTTCAGTATGATCTTTATCTTAACCTACAGTGGCTATTGCCCTAATTATGTCTGTCTAGTGAAGTCTCTATGTTGGTCCGGCAGTATCAACTCTAGTGCTTTCTTTATCTTTCATCTATAGGGTCCCAATTCCTAATATCCATATTGATCTTACCTTATTCATTATTGTTTCATTCATCTTTTCAACCACAATTCAGCCTTAATGTGCTTATTCTATTTAAGCTGCTGGTTTCCAAGTCAATGAATCCTCATCAGTTCTTCCTCACTTTGAACCAGGAGTGCTCCCTTGACTCTCTTGATCCGCTCCCCTTGGCAACATAAGACCTCATCATCCCTTCTCAATCTTCTTTCCACCAGAGCCCCCAGCTTAAAACTTCACAAAGATTAGTCCTCCACCTCCCTGGATACAGGAATGAAATTAAATTGGAAGCCCTTCCGGAGACGCTGGGGAGGTGGATTACTAATTCTGAGTCATCCACTGTCCCAGAAATCATCAATGATTTGGAATATCCAAAATCAAGCTACCCCACAGTTGAGGGGAAGTGGAAAACTTAGCACAAGCTGTCCACCTCCCCAGCTTGTCCACATTATTTTCCCTTGAAATCTTATTCCTGTATACACATGGTCCTGGAATGGTGGAAAACGTATCATAAGTCATCCAGCTCCCTGCAAGTGACTCATATTTATTTTGTGGTGAAGACAGAAATTTGGTGATACACACCTGCCTATTTCAACAAATCAGCTAGGTGAATCCTGAATAATGTAATCTCTCCATAATATTATGCACCCCTGTTACATTTTTCTTTCTCCTTCTGAGCTAAGTGGTCCAGGAATTTTGAATTCTCATATATTTTTTTTTGAATCATGAGCAAGAAGTGCTAGTTATGTGATTGATCCTGATTAGTGGTGTATGAACAGCCAGTAATTACAAAAATCTCTGCCTTCTTTACAAGAATTAGCAAGAATTCATATCAACCCATTTTCAAAAGAATGAAATTGAAAACCATGCATTCTTCTTCTTGCCGTTAATTATTTATCCAATATTATCTGGGGGATTTAGTCAAAAGAAAATCAGGAAAAAGAAAAATTCCAATCCTCATTTCCAAGGATTAGCACCATGCAAAATCTGATACCTGATTCATCATATTTCTCCATTCTTCAGTTTCCAAAATTGAACTATTAAAAATCAATTCCAACTGAATATTAATCCATGCATTAAAACTGAAACTGTCTTGTCTGCAGCATTGCATTTTTAAGTAATTTTAGATTTTAAAAATCTTATATCAAAAACCTAGCAATGCAACAAGCTATTGGACCCATGCCAATATTATTCATATCTAATTGATATTTTGTTCAATTAGAACTTGAAACAAATCAATAATATTTGCAAGGAGTATTCTGAATTCCATAATGTGGAAAATTAGATCTTGATATATTTCAACTCCAGCTCTTCATCATGGTGGCTTGAATTCTTCAGCTCATTTTCTCATTGAATAATTATTAGTCAATTTCATAAATGTGAGAATGAGGAATTTTCTCAAAACAAATAATTGTCAAGAATTTTTTCCATGGAAATTTTTTTTGATAACTAAAATCATGAAACGCAATAGGAAGCTCTTCATATGTATTACCTGAAAAAATCTCCAGAATAAATAAATCTAATTTTACTGCATGATCAAGGCATCCATTCATGATGCCATAGCATCAATTACTGGCGCAACAAACCTGTAAATCTCCAATTAAAAACTGAAATAAAAGTAGCTTAAAATTGTGAAGAAGGATGCTTTATTCAAATTATAAAAAAATATTGCTTCAAAATCTCAATCCAGCCTGGAAAACACTGCTTTGTGCCGAATTCAGTCTCATAATGAGACATTTATAGTTCATTCCAGGTCCTTGAGCCACAATTGTGGTATTCCCAGATGCACCTATCACTGGCAACACAATTCAACATCTTTCTGGAATTACTCTTTCACTGTAATAATCATCAGCGCATTGGATATGTGCCACAAATGCAGGGGGACTGCTCCCTATTAGATAAATGAGAATGATAAAACCCCAGCCAACCAGGTTGGCATGATCAATTGTTGGCTTGTCTCAAAGACCACTATTTTGAATTAGGGGAAAAAGGCAGAAGTAGGCTCAAGAAACAGAAAATCTAATGTTTCTGCATCTCAAAGTCTCAACAAGAAGAAAGTATTTCAAATCAATCTTTTTTAATTTTCTCTTCATGGTCAATGACTAACTGCTTATCAATGAAATGCATGCAATGGATTTGAAATGTAAACAATTTAATTTGAAATCCTTGCATGGCATTTGCATTTCTTGCCCTTCATTTGAATTGCTTGAATTTCATTGAAAATTCTTGAATTTCATCCACATTTCTTCCTAGAGATTTTGTCCACAGCTTGTTTTTCATTTTCAATATTTCCATTGATCCCATTTCATGCATTGAATATGGATCTCCATTTGAAAAATTGCATTTAAATTGCTTGCAGTGCATATTCACCAGTTTCAGTGCATTTGCAGTGGTTGGAGCGTATTTTCCCTTTTTGCAGTGCACATTCACTTTTTGTAGGGCATTGAGATTATAGCCAGTGCACTTTTATTGGTTTCAGCTGTCCAAATCAACATCACCCAGTTAATGTGCATGGCAAACTAGGAAAATACAGTCAAAAAAGTGGAGATGCAATGCAAAAAGTTCAAATGTGTGGTAATCAGGCCAAATGAAATGCAAAAAATAAAAATGCAATTCCAGTCCCAGAAGAGCACTTCAAATCACTTAAAGTCCTACAAAAGCAATGAAAAATAAGTGCAGCTGCAATTCAAGCATGGCAAATTACATTAAGAGATTTCAAATTCTAGGAAAATATTTTCAATGCCATATATGCATTCAAAATGCTGTGGATGAATTATAAATCCTTTTTACTGCACATTTGCACCGTTTGAAGTTACTTTTCCCTTTTTTCTTTGTTTCAACAATTTTGTGTGCATTTTCACTACTTGAAGTGAAATTTTAGTGAATCTGCACTATACCCACTGCATTTCAAATGATTTCTGGGAAATTTAAATTTTCATTCTGAATCTGAACTGGTTAAAGTGTGCTTAAAATGGTTTCTATTTGTTTGAACTAGTTGCTGTGCATTTGAACTTACTTTCAATAAGTTTTCCATGAATTAATTTTAACTGGCTAAAGTGCATTCGATATATTTTTAGTTTACCTGCACCTCTTGAAGTGCATTGGCACCTGTTGCAAAGCATCTGCAGTGGTAGAATAAAGTTGACATTAATTTGGCTAAATTTGCGTTGTTTTCAGGCTTTTGTTTAACATTCAAAGTGCATTTTGATTTTCTCAAGGAAACTTGCATGCTTTGGAGTATTTTTCAACTGGTATGGCTCATCTACACAGCTTGAAGTTGAATTTTACTTTTTATAAGGGAATTGAAAGTATTTGAAGTTTACTTGGACTGTTTGAAGTGCATATTCACTTTTTTAAATGCATTTTAATTATTTTAAGTGCATTTAACAAAGATTTTTGAAAATTATCCTGATTTTTTCACCAATATATACATCAATTTGATCTCAGGATCAAATAAAGAAAAAAATTCAAAATGTTACAAAAAAATTCTCAATTATGTCTGGAAATTAACCATTATCTCTCATTTTCCCAAATGTTTACAATTTATCACTAGAGGGATATTTGGTAAACTTTGAAGTGAGAGATGATCAAGGTGGAAACTTCAGATGTGAGCGTTCCACACCAGGGGATGAGTTAGAGAGTTTTAGGGAGCTGTTGAGGAGATGAGAAATCACAACACACCCCTGTGATCAGATCTGAGGAGAAATAACATTATATGTGAGATGAGCAACAGATGATTGGAGAGCAGCCTTTGTGAGTGAGTCTGCAAGCATTTGATTTGAAGTAAGGAGATTGTCAATCAGGGGGTTTTTATTGTGTTGCTTGCATAACCACATGATTTGGGTATTGACATGTTTTAGTGCGCCGTGGTGAGATTCTTGATTCACTAAGTCATGCAGAGCCTTGTTTTCAGTAAAGGATCAGTAGGTTGATTTTCAAGATGGATTCATTTTTCAGAGAAGTTGAAAAATCGATATCTTCTCCTGCGTCGCTAGAAGTAGATCATGAAACTCCCATTTGTTCAACAATAGAGACATTTTTGTTTGAAGCATGCTGTGCCACAAGATTGGACAACCGCAGAGTGGGATGATATACCCAGTGTGACTTCTTTGATATTCAGGAATTTTTCCACCGTTGGAATTGCTTGAGACTTCCATATTGTATTGGATGGAGGACTTTCAAAGAGAAAGAGCCAATTGATTAGAAGCGTTAAGATAACGCCAGGAATGCTTGAACTTGAACCAGTGCTGAATGCCAGACTTGTTTTTGAACCAATAGAGATTGAAGTTGGCATAAGAAAGTTCATGCTGCCTTTGACTGGCAATGAAGTTAAGAACTCCAGTGAATGATCAAAAGTTGATGTTGAGATTGAGGGAGTTTTTGTGTTTGTCATCAGAGGCAGAGGCCAATTTTATTTTTGGGGTCGATTGATTGCTGATAGACTTGCAATCTGTGAGTCCCAGTTCCATTAGTGTGGTGTTGGTGTGATTGGATTGTAAAATAACAAGGCCATCTATAGTATCAATGAGTTGGTTACCAATAATCTTTCTGAGGGGTATGTCTTGCAAGATTTTAAATTTTGTCTTGAGACAATTTCAGAATTTAGCAGAATTTCCAAAAATTAGCAGATTGTCAAAGTACAAAAAAAACATAGGGGCTCATGGCCATTCTGATGTAAAGGCAATGTTTGGCGCTTGAGTTTGTGAAACAATCTTCAATAAGCCAGTCCTTCCGGGTATTGTACCAGCTCTTGGGTGCATTTTTCAGTCTATAGAGTACTTTTTTGAGTTTGAGGTAGGGATAGGTTGAGTTGAAGCCTAGGGGAGTTTTGATGAAGATTTCTTTGTCTAGCGGGGCATGGAGAAAAGCAGATTTTATGTAAATCTGCCATCAGTCGGGCTTGTGGAACTGTGAATAGACAACCAACACTAAAAGTGTGGTGATTGAGCTCACAGGGGCATAGGTTTGACGGTAATCAAAGAATTTGACCTGCTTGAATCCTTCAAAACATAATCCCAATTTAAATGAAATGCCAGTATTTTCACGGCTGTCCTTGATTTGTTAGACACAAAATGTTTTGAGGGCAATTTTTCACTTGGGAAGCAAGTGGAATCCTTCCCACACTTTCATGAGTTTGATTACTTCTGGTTGGGATTTCAAAGATTTGATCCAATTTAATTATTCTTTGCAGTGAGTGGCTTTGTGGTAGCTTTGGGAAACAGATCAAGCAATTAAGGTGTACTGTTGGGGTTTTTGAAGAGTAGTTAAATCTTGCAGTTTTGGCGGAGAGGATACCTGAAGCTGTTTGGAAAGTTTGTAATCTTTTTTGAAGTCAAACTTTGATTATTAAGAGTGCAGGTTAGGCTAAGAGTAGGAGGGTCAATTGATAGGTGAAATTTTATATTAAGGGATTTTTGGAGTGGAGGTTGAATCAGTGGGATAGGAAAGAGTGCTGTTTTTCGGATTGGAGGAAGAGACAGGAGATGAGTTGGAATTTAGAGTATTGATGAGAGGATTATGATCAGCAAGGAGCAAGTCAAAGAGGGAATTGGATCTAAGAGATTCATTGGTGGGAGAGAGAAAAAAGTTGAATCTTTCAAAGACTTTGAAATTTTTGTACAAAAAAATATTCCTAGAAGCAGGGAAGTATATTTGATAAGAGTTGAGATCTAAGTTAAATCTAGTGAGAACGCGTTCTAGTCCATTTTTGTCCAACTTGCTGGGAGAGGAAGCCTGATTGACAACATTGGCTTTGAAGACAAAAATACCAATGAGATGAATCTTTGGAGGGATTCTGGTCCCAATTTTGTAGGCAAAAAAATTGGACTTGAGGGAAGGAAGGAGATTGAAAACCATACATCAGCTGTTCAGGATTTCATCCCACAGAAACGCAGGAATGTTCATATCAATCATTGTGGTCTGCACAGCCTTGAGGTTGGTTCCATTTCATCTTTTGGCTACTGGGTTATGCTGAGAGTTTTAGGGTTTAGAGGAAGTGTGCTTGATGCCTTTTCAGCAAGAAATTTTAGATTTGGTGGTTAAAAAATTTCCCACCGTCATTGGAATGGAAAACCTTCAACATTTGTCACTTCTGATTGGCTTGAATTTTAATGATTTTGATTACCTTTTTTGGTGTCACAAGGGATGCTGAATGCAAGCAGGGCTTGGCACAGGGGGGACTTCACTCTCAGTAGACTTGGGGGACAAGGATACTGGAAGATGCTACAAGGAGCAGATTAGGACTGGATTGGAGTTAAGGTGCTGAATGAGACTTTCTGGGATGGATTCCTAGTGAGAGATAGTAAACTGATTTCTTACAGGAAAATCAGGAAGAGGAAGAGAAGGGCTGCTTAAATAGACAGGAGGCTGGAATAAAACAGAGATACAGACGCCTTGGGGCTCAAACTACATATGTGATGACAAGGGAGCAGTCATGGTAACAGAGAGGGCTGATCAGGTATGCTACTACATTGGGTTTAGACTGCTTACTACATTGGGGCTAGGATAAAGGTCTGGCTTTCTAATTTGGGAATGAACAGTGAGAGGATGTACAGTGTGCATGGAGGTCATGACACTATGTACTAAGTATAGAGAGTATGTGATACAATCGGCAAGAGGATGTGCATAAGGATTCCCAAAGGATAAACCATAGTGAAGTATGTGTTAGACAGGGTGAAGAAGGTTAGAGGATATACAGAACCTGAGAGATTAAGTATGTGCAAGCCTAAGGAGTCTATATGTATAATTCATGAGGTTAGACTATATGTGGATATGTAAGGCATGAAGATCCTGAGGATATTTAGTTGAAGGAGATATTCTGATGAATTCTCCAGAGTCCTGGGGTTGAAGTTCCTGAGTTAAGTAGATTATACTGAGGTTAGACTGAGTTAGGTGTCAGTATGACAGTACTCTCTGGTGAAAAGGAGGGAATCTCCTGATGAAAATAAAAGGAGAGGTTGAAAAGGCCATCCAGGTATTCCATCAGCCATGTCTAACCTCAGCTCCCCTTCCACCTACCCACAACCATCACCACCATCCACCCCATTACCATCCTTATCCCATTTTACCAGATCGCCTACACCAACCTACACAATGCAGAAGACCAACAACTTCTGTCCAGTTCAACAATACTACCCAAGCTGTGAAAGATTCATAAAGCTTGGAAGAATCTGTACCACCAGTATCAAACATAACTCTGTCAAGTGTAAAGGTTTTAGAAAATTGGAAGGGTATGTGATATGGATAAGCAAGGAAGGAAGGCCATGGGGCCAACCTTATGGGTCCTGGAGAAGAGAAAACCTTTTGAGGTGAAGGAGGCTCCAGATGATGATTCCATGAATTTAGCATACTCATCCAGATTGGATGAATCTTTGGGTAATTGTTGCCAGATTTTTTTGTTGGAGGTGTTGTAGGGCTGATATGGGTTTGAATAGTCTGTTTGATGCATAAAAGGTTGAAGAAAACACAGGAAAAAATGGAGGTGTTTCATTGAACCAGAAATTTGGCAATAGACAGTACGTCAAAGAATCAAGAGGAAGAATGTGGAGAAGAGTTTATAAGATGTGGCACCCCTCACACAGACATGGAAAATGAAGTGTTCGAGGTGCCATTGAAAAGAAATATAAACAGGGACGTTTTGGAATCTGTCAAACCCATCAAAGGAAGCTTTTGAAGCCTTGAACCTCCATGAAAAACGTTCAAAGGTAATAGCCTCAAAGCTGGTTCTTGAAGTGTCAAACCAAATTGTCAAAGCGTTGAACCCTTGCCTCAAAGCGTCAAATCAGTTTGTCAAGAGGTCAAAGTTCCCCTTCAAAGCGTTGAAAATGGGTATCAAAGTAAGGAAGAAGATGAAGACGCCAAGGAAATCTTAGGGATGGAAGATGAAAGAAGAAAATAAAATAATGTAGGTAAAGGAAGAGAAAAAGAGGCCATCGTCAAAGAGGGGGGAGATCAGATGACTCCTTGGATTTAGAAGATTGAAGGAATAAGATGAAGGCTTTGGAAGTGAAGATGAAGATTTTACAAGATAGAAGAAACAGAAATAAGTTAATTAAGAGGAGAAATGAAGCAGAATTTTGGTTGGAAGAAACAGCAAATTGAGAAAGATTGTTGGAAATGATGGAAGGGAGAAGATTTAGAGAATATTCAGTTGTAAATGAAAATCAAGTCAATCAATCTTTAAAAGTTTATAGTAGAAATTCTCTGAATTTCAATTTAATTTTGCAGGAAGGCTTAAATAAAGGTTGGGGTACCAAGATAAGAAAAGAAAATTATGGATTCTTAGAGGCTAGAAAGAAAAAAATTTCAGAAATAAAAAAAAACTAGCTGATATATTGGCTTTAGCTGGTCATACATTTGAATTAGGGACTACTATAAGAGGTCCTGATTCATATAAACTTAACAAATTGAAGTTAGTAAATACTTGGATGTCTAGGGTAAAAGAGTTAGAAGATTTGATTTGTGAAGCTATCTGACAATTTTCTTTATGATAAACCATTATTTAAATTAAAATTTATTTTCTTTTTTACAAGGGATTTTTTATTATTATTATTATTATTATTATTATTATTATTATTATTATTATTATTATTAGAATTATTATTATTATTATTATTATTATTATTATTATTATTATTATTATTATTATTATTATTATTATTATTATTATTATTATTATTATTATTATTATTATTATTATTATTATTATTATTATTATTATTATTATTATTATTATTATTATTATTATTATTATTATTATTATTATTATTATTATTATTATTATTATTATTATTATTATTATTATTATTATTATTATTATTATTATTATTATTATTATTATTATTATTATTATTATTATTATTATTATTATTATTATTATTATTATTATTATTATTATTATTATTATTATTATTATTATTATTATTATTATTATTATTATTATTATTATTATTATTATTATTATTATTATTATTATTATTATTATTATTATTATTATTATTATTATTATTATTATTATTATTATTATTATTATTATTATTATTATTATTATTATTATTATTATTATTATTATTATTATTATTATTATTATTATTATTATTATTATTGTTTTTGCTTGTTTTAGTTTATATTTTTTTTTACTTTACTATCTACTGTTATATATATTTTTTGTTGATAGTATATATATATATATATATATATTGAAAGAAGAAATTGATTTTCTTTTTATTTTTGTTAAGGATATTTTTGGTTTTAAAGGATAGAGTGTATGGAAATCTTGAAGTAAAGTGGGGCAGATGTAAAAATTAGATTGATGTTCCCAAGTAGTACGTTCTTCTTCATTCTGGATGCCTTCCCATTCAACTAATTAAAATAATCTCCCCCTCTTAATATCTGAGACACTTCCCATTCTTCTTCTCCATAAATTTTTTCTGGTTCAGTTGTTGGTTGGTGTCTGGAGGATAGTAAGTTGTCCTGATATGGCTTGAGTAAGGATGAGTGGAACACAGGGTGAATATTGGACCACTGTTGAGTAAGTTGAAACTTGAATGAATTTTTTCAAATCTGTTCCTGTAATAAAAAAATTGCCTAACCATTTCTCTGAAAGCTTATTAGTTGGACAATTAGTTTTGATAATGTTAGAAGAGATCCAAACTTTGTTTCCAACAGCAAATGAGGCAGGAAAAATACTTCTTTTTAGGGCGGAATATCCCTTATAAGTTTTAATTGACTTTTCCAGTTCAACTCCTAGTTGTTTCTGGTTCTGGTGAATTTGAGTTATTAAGTGGCTAGAAGGTTTATTTTCTACTAAATGGAGGCTGTCAAAGTTGGGGTGTCAACCATAAATGGTGAAAAATGGAGATTTCTTGGTGGAAGTATGGGTGGAATTGTTGTAGGCAAATTCAGCAAGAGGGATCCAGATATCCCAGTTGTCTTGGTGATAACTGACATACATCCTAAGGAATTTTTTTAGAATCTGATTTAACCTTTCAATTTTTCCATCTCTATCAGGGTGATAAGCTT
Organism: Puccinia polysora; assembly: GCA_025617555.3. NCBI lineage: Eukaryota > Fungi > Basidiomycota > Pucciniomycetes > Pucciniales > Pucciniaceae > Puccinia > Puccinia polysora. The sequence continues at coordinate 16,709,170 of CM062628.1, forward strand.
TGGAGAGATTTCTTTTTACCTGTAATTTTTCACATACAATTTTCCAAAAGGAAGAAACAAATAAAGATCCTCTGTCACTGACAATTTCAGTTGGGAATCCATGCGTAGTGAACACATGGAAGATTAGTAGGTTACCAAACTCCACAGAGGAGATATCAGTTCTGGTTTTAATAAAGAGAGAAATTTTTGAAAAAAAATCAACTACCACAAGGATTGAGTCAAATCCATTTGACAGGGGCAGCTTTTAGATGAAGTCCATAGAAAGGGCAGTCAACGGAGAATCTGGGATTGGTAGGGGTTGAAGGAGTCCAAACTTCTTGTGGTGACTGGTTTTTTTTATGCTTCAAAGCTAACAAGAAGACACATAATCTTTAATAAAGGAAGTCATATATTCCCAGTGGAAATCTCTTCTTACTGGATGAATTGTTTTGTCTTTTCCAGGGTGACCCGAGAGAGGGGAGTCGTGTTGTTGTCAAAGAATTTGAAGTTGAAGTTGTTTTTCCTCCTTGGGGATTGCTATTCTATTTTTGAAAATAAGGATTCCAGTGTCTGGATCTATGAGGTAGCTCTTTACTCTTCCTTTCTTATTTAATTTTTGAATAATCTTTTGAGTTGATTTGTTGGAGATCTGGGATTGAATTAAGTTTTCCAAGTGTGTATCAACCTGTTTTGTAGAGATAAAGAAAATTCTAAAAGGTTCAAATTCATTCTGTTTCAAAAGTTGTTTGACATTTTCTGGATTCTTTTCTGCGTAGGGCATCCCCCCTATGTGATAAACATTGTCTCAATGTGACAGAACATCAGGCACTATGGAGTGCTTTCGAGGTATGTAGACTATATTGAAGACAAATTCTGATAGGAATTCATCCCAACGGGCTTGAAGACAAGTAAAGACTTTAGGGTTCATAAAATATTTAAGGGACAAGTGATCAGTGAGAACTTCAGAAGGAGATGAAATACTGAGGAAGTAAGCTCTCCAGATCTGCATTTCCCATGCAATGGCCAGGAGTTCCTTATCATGGATTTTGTAATTCAGTTCAACAATATCCACTTTTCTGCTGTCAAAAGCAATTGGGTGTTTGGATCCATCAGGGGAGACTTGGGTGAGGACATCCCCTAGGGCACAGTTACCAGCATCAGTCTACAAAAAAGTTTGTAAGTAAAGATCAAAATGTTTAAGGATGGGGGCCTTGGTAAAGGCCAATTTTAGGTCCTCAAACTGCTGCAGAGCCCCAGGGGACAAAGGAAAGATGGGGTCTGAACCAGTAAGAGGAATGAGGAGGTATAAATTTCTGTAATATTTAATGATAAACCTGAAATAAAAATTATAAAAACCCCAAAACTGCTGCAAGGCCTTTTCTTGTTGGTGGTTGCCAGTACAAGATAATTTGGACCTTGGAGCTTTCCATTTTGATACCATTCCTAGAGATAACGTAACCTAAGTAATCCACTGAGGAGGCATGAAATTCTAACCTAGAAGCTTTTGCATATAAGTTGTTTTTCCAAAGTCTGCTTAAGACTTTACACACATCAGCTGTGTGTTCTGCTAAGTTTTTGGAAAAAATTAAAATTTCATCAAGGTATACCACCAAAAAGATGGTTAGAAGGTCTGAGAACATGTAATTAACAAGATATTGGAAAGAGGAAGGAGCCTTTGTCATTGCAAATGGAATTAAAAAATATTCAAAAATTCCACACTTATTTCTGAATGATTTAAGATGTCCATCTCCTTCTTTAATTCAAAGGATATTTTATGCACCCCTGAGGTCAATTTTTGAGAAAATGGTAGAACCAGAAAATACTGGTAATAAGTCAGTCGTGGGAGGAATAGGATACCAATTCTTTTGAGTAACAGCATTAAGTTTGCAATAGTCAGCTAACAACCGCAAACCACCATTGATCTTTTTCACAAAGAGGATAGGTGCTCCAGTGCTTGGAGTGCTGGGGCAAATGAAACATTTCTCTATATTTTCCGCTATATAGGCTTGTAGGTTCTCCTTCTCATGGTAACTGGGGGATTAGAGAGGCCCAACGGGAGGCAAAAGGCCGTCCAGTTCAATATGGTGATCTTAAGCACGGTGAGGAGGGAGTTTATCAGTTCTAACCTTGGAAAAAAAATCTAAAAAGCCATGGTAAGCTTCTGGAACTCTCTCCATCACAGTTTCAATCTCATCAGTTTCCTCATCTTCATCTAGTCCTTCAGCAGGAGTCTGCTTTGGGGCAGGGTTGGAATTGTAAAGAATCATATGCAAGATTTGAAAGAATATATCATCCTCTTTATACTCCAAGAATTTCAGAGAATTTCCAAAGAATATCCTGTTAACAGAAGCAGTTTTTGAAATCAAGGGAAAGTTTTTTGAGTGCATAGATTCTGAAGAGCAAGAAAGAGCAGTTATATGCAGATTCACTGTCAGAATATGAGTAGTAGCAAAAAAGAGTTCAAAGAAGGGGAATGATCCAAAGTTGGTTGGTGCCTTTGGGTGATTAATCCCAATTGCTAGTTTATCTCTGGGTTCCAGAAATGGATGAAGTCAATAACTAGAATAATATCTTCTTTTGGGGGAGTATCAACAACAAAGAAATCACATTCTAAGTTGGGAAAAGAAGGTAGGGAGAGTTTGAAGGAAACCTTATGAGTGATCTCCTGGGAGGGTGAGTCACAAGGGTTGAAGGTAAATAGAAAGATAGGGGTGGTCAGAGGTTTGGAAGAAACGGAAAACTTTGAAGCCATAGATTTGGAAATAACAGATTGAGTTGCTCCAGATTGGAAAAGTATGCTATAGGCCTGATTATTAAAGAGACAAATAAAATGTAAGTCTTTATTAGGGAGGTTAGAGTCTTTCCCTTCCAAAGTTTGTAATCTAATGTTGGTGGGGTGATGGTTATGGAGTACCACATTTCTATCACCTAGTTTTTCCCTGTTTGGGTTTTCCAGGAGTGGGCTTTTGTCCAGGTTTAAAGTCTGGAAGTTTCTTGCAGAGGCTAAACTTGTGAACACCTCCATAGTAGTTACAAAAACACTCTATTTCCCTTCTAGCCTTTTTTTCAGCCTTGAGGTTTCCATCCTCACCCACATTGGGATTGGGAAAATAGGTTGGAGCAGAATTTGTAGGGGTTGCCTTTCCTTTTCCCTTGAACCTACCTTGTTGGCTGAGCTGTTGAGATTTTTGAGGATTGGAAGAGCTGGGTCCAGTTTTTGAGGTCTGATGGGAGCTGAAGGAATTTTACCGGATCCTTCCATGGTAGCAGGTATCATATTTAAGGACTATGTCCATTAGTTCTTTCAGGGTTTCTTGAGGTCCATCATAACAAGCTAGTTGGTCCAGTAGTCTGGCTGGGAGTCCCTGTATACAATGGAAGAAAAAATCTTTATCACCCCATCCAGAGACCTTAGTCATAATTTTCCTGAATTCAGTGATATAGTTAGTGGAATAACCATTATCTTTCATCTTAAAGAGGGTAAGTTTGTTCTCAGCATGTTGGATTTTGAGATAATCCTCAAAAAGGGTATGGAGCTTTTGAGTAAATAGAAACCAAGAGTTTGGTATGAAATATGGCTCATGATTACCATTTTGAGCAAGATAAGGTTGGATACATTGACTAGCATTTCCTGTAAGTTAAGAGACTGTGAAGAATTATTTTTTTTCATTCATTATCAAAAACCCTCTCATCACTAGCAAAAATAAGTTCACAAGCTTAGAGGAAGGTTTTGAGCTTAATTGGGTTTTTCTCTTCAAATTTTACTGGAGCATTGATAGATGGAGATTTAAAGTTATTAGAAGGTTCATGGTCAGCAGGTTGAGAGAGATGGGTCATTGAAGTGGTCATTTGATGAAGCATGGCCAGCAGAGCAGGTTCAATTGAAGGGCCCTGAGAGGTGGAAGGAAGTTTAGTGGCTGGCGAAGTTGTAGGGAATGCTGTTGCATTAGAAGTTGGGCTAGGATTACCCCCAGGGGAGGGTGAATCCAAGCCACTCAAGATTCTGGAATCCAATCCTGAGTCCTCATCCCACCTTCTTCTTCTTCATCTCCTGCGATCAGGATCATGCTGGCATTGTAGGCAGGAGATTCCAAGCCATGGTAGCCTGGAATTGGAAACTGACCTGTAACCCTGTGGAGACTAGCATTTTCAGAAGAAGGGATAGTAGCAAGAGATACCTGCAGGGTGTATAGGCTCCAATACGTCAGTATCCATAGGAGTGGAAGTGGTAGCCACTGGCACTGGCAGGTTAGAAAATTTTCTACCATGAGCGCTGGGAAGTAGAAGGTTCAGTAGGTTCATTGGCACCTCTTCCTCTGGAGCTACAGGTGAGAGCTGGGCTAGAGATGTGAGAAAAGATAGTAAGTCAGAGGGACATTCTTATTATTGAGGATAAATAATTACCCAAGCCTTTTTTGTCAGCTTGGAAAAAGAATAAAATGATTAAAAAGATTTTTCCCTGATTACCTTAATTATTGGTCAAATTAACTGTCAAAGTGCCTATTCACAGTTTCAAAGTGTCAAAGTGTCAAGCTTTAAAGTGTAAAAGTGTCAAAGTGTCAAAGCTTCAAAGTGTCACATTGTTGAAGCTTCAAAGAATCAAAGAGTAAAAGAGGAACTTAGATTGTAAATGTGGGGCTTTTATGGAGGCTTGAAAGTGAGGCAAGGGGTACAATGAAAATGGCCAAAATTCAAATAGCCAAGTTCAAGTTTGGGGAAGGAGATAAAGCCAAAAAAAATTGCCACAACTTGATAGAAAGATTTGATGCTGTCTAAAGGATAAGGAGTGTGTTTGGCGAAGAAGATTTTATTGGGGAATAAATCAGTTTAATGTCACAAGAGATTCTGAATGAAAGCAGGGCTTGGTACAGAGGGGACTCCACTCTCAGTAGGCTTGGGGGACAAGGATACTGGAGGATGCTACAAGGAGCAGAGTAGGAATGGATTTGAGTTAAGTTTCTGAATCAAACTTGCTGGGATGGATTCCTAGTAAGAAGTATTACACTGATTTCTTGGGGGACAATCAGGAAGAGGAAGAGAAGGGCTGCTTAAATAGACAGGAGGCTGGAATAAAACAGAGATACAGACGCCTTGGGGCTCGAACTACATATGTGATGACAAGGGAGAAGTCAAGGTAACAGAGAGGGCTGATCAGGTATGCTACTACATTGGGGTTAGGCTGCTTACTACATTGGTGCTAGGATACAGGTCTGGCTGTGTAAGTTGGGAATGAACAGTGAGAGGATGTACAGTGTGCATGGAGGTCATGAAACTATGTACTAATTATAGAGAGTATGTGATACAATCTGCAAGAGGATGTGCATAAGGATTCCCAAAGGATAAACTATAATGGAGTATGGGTTAGACAGGGTGAAGAAGGTTAGAGGATATGCATAACCTGATAGATTAAGTATGTGCAAGCCTAAGGAGTGTATATGTATAATTCATGAGGTTAGACTATATGTAGATATGTAAGGCATGAAGATCCTGAGGATATTTAGTTGAAGAATATATTCTGATAAAGTCTCCAGAGCCCTGAGGTTGAAGTTCCTGAGTTAAGTAGATTAGACTAAGGTTAGACTGATGTTAGACTGATTGAGTTTTCAGTATGACATTTGGCATGTAGGATTTGAGACAAATTGGCACTCATGTTTTGAACTTGGAAAAGTTGTTGGTGAGTAGGAGGAGTTAGCAAAATCTGTAGAGGGATGCAGGATTAATGGGCCACATAAATTTGCAAGATTTTTTTTGAGAAATTCTTGACTTGGAGGGAGATGGGCAAGGAAGGGATTTTGTTTTTTTGGAAAGAGATGCAATAGAATTGTTCCCACTTGAGGTTAAGAAATCCTTTGCATAGCAAGCAAGTTTTTTTGAGATGCAGATTGCAGATTTTTTTTGAATTTTGCATAAGGAAATAAAAGAATATAAAATAGAAGGAATGTTGAATCCTTTTTTGATGAAAAGTAGATTGTTCTTTATAATGCCAGACATGATTTTTTTGTTCTTGAAAAAGATGGTGAATTGTTTTGAAGACAGCAGAGCCAACAAAAAGGCTTTTTTTGAATGATCTGGCCCATTTAAACTACTTTTATGTCCAAATAGGGGACAAAGATGGAGTTCTGAAGGTAGAGAGTAGCCAAGGTTTTCTTTAAGAGTGTCATTCCCTTACAGAGAGATGAGATTGGAGCCTTGGTATTTCCATTTTGTATTTTGGTTCCATCAGTGTGAAGATGAGGAAAGAAATTTGGGTTGTTTAACATACAGTTGGATGCCCTGGAGTCAAGCAGCACTTGGTTGCAATTGAGGGAAGGCACCATTGCAAACATATAGGCTAGGTGGTCTGAGGAAAACTTGTGAGGATTTAGGGGATTGTCAGGCTTGGGTTCTGATCCTTGATTCTTCCCAGAATTGATTTGAAGGTGGGGGTGAAATCACCAGCATTTGCTTCTGTCATGGTTGGCCTGAGGGTTGTGCCAGGTTGATCTACACTTTATGGCTTTGTTTTTGGTCACCAGCGCTAAGGTGTCTGATCCTGCCACAACCTCATTTGTGACTTGATGAAGTTTTCAAAGGAATAGCTTGGAATCAATCTTGTCTTCTCCCAAAAAATGAGTGATGGTTGTTTTGAGGTGTTTGAGCTGGGGGGGAAATTGTAGAGAAAAAGATACACCACTATGTGATTGTCCATTTGGACCCCAATTTTGTAAATTTTGAGTATACAAGCTCTGGCATTGGTGATAAATTTTTGAACTCTCTTGGGGTCAAATTGGAAATATAAAAAATTCAAGAAGACTCTTGAACAATTTGTGTTTTGAGAGGAGGCAAACTACTCATTAATTGACTTCCACAACTTGATTCCCTCAGTTATAAAGTGATCTTTGATGCAGATGATGTAAGTTTGGTTATCTAAAACGGCAAGAATGTATCCAAAAATTTCAAAACTGACTTCTGGTGGGCATTTATTGGGTTGCAAGTAGTTCATCTAGTGCGCAACTACTTTGAGTGAGAGTATGGTAATGATCTTGGAGCAACATAAGGAGAATTTTGAGTCAGAGAGGTTTGGAATAAAATAGGTAAATGTTTTGAGCAAGTTTTGCAAGGATTCCATTGTTATTGAGCTGTTGGGATGCTTTATGGGAAGATTTGGTTGGTACAGCTTTTGTATTTTAACTGTGTTAAGCTTACAGAATTTCACTTGATTTAATTGTAAATTAAGACCAATGGTCTGAGGAGTAAATCACACCAGGGCCAAATTGAGGTCTCTGGCTGACCAGTGACATCAATTCACTATTTTTGGTCACTTTTGTCCCCAATAAGTATCAAAATTTTCCCCATGAAATCACAATGATCAATTCAATTCTTCACAATGCTGTACACAATATTACTTGTTGGTTTGACCTCTATAAAAAATGAAATTACAAAAAAATTTTCTGCTGCTTATAATGAAAATCCCCTTGATTTCAACTTTTTGGAAATTGAAATTCACCTTTATTTCCCAAATCATGAACTCTGAATTCCGGAATTTCAACCAAGATAAACCAAGAACTGTTTCTGGAAAGAAATCATTTTGTGAAACATGTTGATTTCTTCACCAGAAAATTGATTTGTGTTGTGTTCCTCGAAGGGATTTTTTTTTTTGGGAAAATCAAACTGATTATAAATTTTTTTAAGATTTTACCATTTTCAATTTTCACAGATTGACAATTATAATTTTACAAAGCTCTACCTCCTTTACAAACAGTTGGAGTTTTTTTCCAGGAAAAGATTGAAGTTTCATGAAGAGTCTACGTAATGAATGTGAGTATTAATATGTATTCATACCTTAAAACATAAGAACCTTCCCTATGTTGAATGAAATTGGTAATAAACTTATTCCAAAAAAAAAATATATACATAAACAGACAAAAAAATAAAGCAGGTTATAGCAAAATCCCAAATAACTTTCTTTTCAGAGATGGATGTTGCACACCCTAGAATTTCACCAGATAAAAATGTGACAAGGCTTTTACCAAAGTGACCCCAGGTTTGACTATAGTTTCACAAGGGAATCACCTCAAATCAACTGACACTTTACCCAAATGTTTTTGAATTTTTCATGGATGGGGTTTATTATACATAAAAGACTTTCATTGGATTTTGCAAAAAAATTATTTCATGTAAAAAACAGGGATATCTCTGCAGTTGATGTTAAATTCATGCCCCGCAGTTGTGTGGACATTGTGTAGGGCCATACATGGCCCATTTCACTTTTGAGGGCCCATACACGACTCCATGAAACCCAAGTTGCAACCGGCCTGAAAAGAAGACCTGGCTGGTTGCATCAAGGTGACTAGTGCTTGGGGGATTTGATCACCTCCCCAGCGAGGCAGCTGGTGGTGGGGGGGGACCCCGACCACCCTCCCAAAACGGAAAGGGGAAATCTTCCCCCCATTTACTGAGGGGGATCTGATCACCCCCCAGCCCATCTGTTGTTAGCAAAAGCCTGGGGGCATCAACCTCCAGGGCCCTGGTGGGGGGATTTGACCGCCCCCTACATGGAATTGACAGAAAGAGGAGGGGCAGTCTGTCCGCCAGTCACCCCCCCCCCCCATGTGAGGATGAGACTTGACCCAGCTGAGTCCTGGGTCCCACCAATTTTTATTGGTTTATTTTAGTGTTGAATTCTTTTTTTTTATTTTTTTTGGCCATTCTTTTGAATTTTTTATTTTTATTTTTTTTGGGCCCATGTTTGTATATGTGTGGCACACTACACAACTGAAATTGAGTTGTTCACAACCACACACAACTTGAATTAAGTTTTTTGTGGTGCCACACAACTAAAAAAAATATTTTTGGGGCTACACAACTCACTTTAGTCAGGTAGAGGCCACATGACTAAATTTTAGTTGTGTAGCATGCCACATGGCCCATTTGAGGATTACTCAAATTGGTTATGAATTTAACATTTTTCTATCTCTTCCAGAAATTCCAGAAATCAAATAGACATCACCATAAATGTTTCACATGGTGGAGTGACACAAATCCAACATTAATGGGAAGAAGAATCATGCTTGGAGAAAATAAGACAGCAGGGCTGAAACATTAAGCAGAGAAGGAAGGCAAAGACTCAATGCACTTTACAGCCCCAACTACCATTTAAACAAAATCCTCAGAAAATGTCAAAGAATCTGGTGGTAAATTTCCCTGCCAAAGATGAATCCGTCATTTTCTCATTCTCCCATCCTTGATTGGGTTCTTGTGTTCCATTTACCTCATATCAATCAACTTTTCTGATTGAAAGGTGCTAGAATGTTTCAACCACAACAATCATCTATTTTCAATGGCTTCCTCCTTTCAGGGTTTATTTTATAGGGTTTATTTTATGCTTTCTCAATACTAAGCTGAGGAGCTGCCTTATTTGCCTTTATATTGCATGCCTTCTTTGAAACACATGTTTTAGTTAGTTGGCTTTTGGTTCTCAAATCTGTATCATCATGGTGGGGATGCATTTTTTCAAAAGATTCCCTTTAATCATCATCTCAAAAAACTCTTCTATTTCTGCTCCTACAAACACTCCAATTTGAAACTTTTTTTAAAGTCTACATGCTTGGATTTCCAGCCAAAGACTTAAATAAACCTCTTTACAAATTCAGAATCCCCCCTGGAAAAGATTTATGCCATTTCCTTCCTGCATGAATTCTTGATTTAAGCCTAGTTGAACACAAATCACATATAGGAAGGAAAGCCCATTGGGCATGGCGCAGCCACAGCCCAAAAAAAAAAAATACTATCAAAAAAAAAAATCCCAAGAAATGCACGGTTTCCTTAATGGACTCATTTGTGCATGTGAACCAATTTCTCCAGTATGCAAAAGGTCAACTAAAATTGACCAGAGAAGCTCCCCAACACTCTTTGTTTGAAAAAATTTTAGACTTACAAAGCCTCATTTATTTGATACAAGAAACTTTTTCCTTATAAAAAGAGTGAAGGCACTTTACAGACTCATCATAGTGTGTATTTCATCCACATGAGGGGGTGGGAAGAGGAGGGACTACACTCCTATGTGGTAAGAGTTTCACTCTTGCCATTGCAGTGATTAGCACTCCCATATAGTAAGGCAGGAATGAAGTTTTAGGCTGGAAGAACCAAAGTGTGGTCCAGGTGCACCTCACCAACCTTTGAACATTCCTTGCTTGATTTGGAACACACCTCAAGCTTCCACACACTCACCCAAGTGGAATTTTACACCCCTCACCCTGCATACACTCACCAAAGTGAATTCAAAAAATCATTCTCTTGACCCTTACCACAGACTGGTTGACTCATGCAACCACCTGCTGTCCCCACATATGGGCCAGGTGGGACCCAGCACTTACCTGGGTCTGGCCTAAAACTCACCTGGGCATGTGTAACCTGTGGAGATTCCCCCCCCTCTCTTTCTCTCAAATGCCTGGGAGGGGTGGTATAATCCCCCTACCAAGGCTCTGGGGGTCAATGAACTCAGGGCATTGCTATTGCTAAGTGGGCTTGGGGATTGTCAATCCCCCTCAGCCTAGTTGCTCCTGCCCCTTGGTAAAGGGTGGGGGGGGAGATCACCCCTCAATGCTAGCAAGGTGATCAGGTCCCCGCCACTGCCGGTTGCCTTGCTGCAACCAGCCTGGTCATCCTTTGCTGGTGGATGGGTGATCAAATCCCCCCCATTGCCGTTTGCCTTTTTTCAACCAGCCCAGCCACCTTTCCTCCTCCCTTGCAACAATGGAGGGGGAAGAGATCTTGCTCCCCCCACCACCACTGCAACCCGGGCTGGTTTCAGTGGCCCTGATGACTGAACAGGGGGGAGGGACTCTAAATGAGTCCCTCTGCCCCCTGAAACCGCCCTGCACGGGAAGTAGGGCCCATGAATGGGCCAAACGCAAGAAACAGCGGCCACGGGCCGGCCATTGAGCCCATGAACGGGACAAATACAAGAAACAGCGGCCCTGAGTGGGCCGCAACACGGGCTGCAACATGGGCAGCGGCCCAAGTAGGCTGCCAAAGCCCAATAACATCAATCAAACATACTTTCGCAGGCCAGCCCGTCTGTACAAGTATCTCCAAAATAATCCTTGGGCCCCATAATGCCCATAAGAGCTCATCTGGCTGTAATTGCCTATACACCCCATCAGGCCTGTTGAGACCCCTCCACCAATAGGCTTATTTCACATGTTTTGGAGCCAGTTTCCCCAAATCTGTGACATCCATGCAGGACCATATGGTCTGTGTGTTTTTCCAATGGGCCTTAGAGGCCCATATGTGCATCCCATTTTGATTACACTTATACATAGCACACAAGTTAGTGCATCTTTATTTTAAAAAGTTTTAAAACTCCTCACCAAAGTGAGTTTTAAGAAGTATTACCCAATTTTCAACAATCCTCACCGGGCTACACTCTCACTGAGTATATTCCAACACTCCTCACCCAATATGGAAAACACCCCACCCTGCTAAACCCTTGCCAAAGTTTATCTCAACACATCTCACCCAATTTTGAGCACAACTTACCCTGGTACACTCTTAACAGATCCAAACAGGAGTATTTTGGTGCAACTTGGATTAAAGCATGGGAGTTGCACAAAAATTTTATTTTTTGGATGCATGCATCCAAACAGGAGGATTTTGGTGCAACTTGGATTAAAGCATGGAAGTTTAACAAAAATTTAAGTGTTTGGATACATGCATCCAAACAGGACAATTTTGGTGCAACTTGGATTAAAGCATGGAATTTGCAAAAAAATGTTAGTGTTCAGATTCATGAATCAGATCAGGAGTATTTTGGTACAACTTTCATTAAAGCATGGAAGTTTCCACAAAAGTTTAGTGTTAGGATCCATGAATCTGAGCAGGAGGATTTTTGTGCAACTGGGATTAAAGGATGGAAGTTTCAAGAAAATTTAAGTGTTTGGATGCATGCATCCAAACAGGAGGATTTTGGTGCAACTTGGATTAAAGCATGAAATTTGCACAATAATTATAGTTTTTCAATACATGCATCCAAGCAGGAGGATTTGGGTGCAAATTGGATTAAAGCATGGAAGTTGCAAAAAAATGTGATGCATGCATCCAAATAAGAGGATTCTGGTGAAGCTCAGATTAACGCATGGAACTTGTGTTGGAATTTTCTCTTTCTTTTGCTCAATACTACTTCTATTGTCTCTCCCTCATCCTCAAACTCCTCTTCCATACTCACCCATCCTGTCAACTCCTTCAAATTACCCTTCCAGCTCTCTTCTATACATTTCAAAACCAATTGTCCTACATTGCTCTCTCCCAATTTGAAACTCAAATCTTCTTGATCACCTTACAACTCAAGATTCTCTGGAATGCAATATGCTCCATCTTGATCTGTAAAATGGTCTTTGTAACCCAAAAGTGGATCTCCCTCTTCACCCTGATAATCAAGGTGTGGATTTTTCAATTGGATCCCATCAAAAATCCCTCTGTGTAAAATTCTGTCCTAATTATCCAAATTGATAATCCCAATCAATGATGTACCTACACAACAGAATGGGTGACAATAATTGCCCCCAAAGAAGTCCTCATTATCCCTTTGGGCTATTTTTATATGAACCACCTTTCTCAATAGGGAAAGGCTTTCCTCATTGGTTCAACTGGTATTATCAGTTTGAAATAAATATCTAATTCAGATAGAATTAAAAGCATTTCCAACAACCTGTTCCCTTATCCCCCTACTCTAAACACTATTTACTCCATCCTGCTCAGTTCAGAAGACTTCTCTCAATCTTTCTATCCTCCTTCCTCTCCTGTTTTACCAGTTTTTGCTTCAAACAATCCCTTTGAACCCCTAACAACCATCCAACTCATCATCCCACCAATACCACCACCTTGATTGCTACTAAAATTACTTCCTCCAGATTCACTCCAACAAATTCAGAAGATAATCCATCCATCCACCACATACCCAGCCTCCCAAGCTTGCAATGATTCCTCCTTCTCATCCATCAGATTTAGATCCCGTCTCTAACTTGGCTTGATCCCCTGTTTCCTGGATCTTGCTAGTTCACTACCGGCATCCACTTGTTTTCTACCTTTCTTTTTCCGCCTGCAACCCCTGAATTGGTAATAATCTCTACTTTTCTTGCAAAATTGCTTGCGCTCATCTCCTCTTCAACATTCCAACTTCAATCTCAACCTTTAACATCTTGCAACTTAGCTTGCACTCATTTTGCAACTTTTTTTTCTCTCTTAAGTGTGATCTGTTTCAGCAATTCTTGGTCCTCTCTGCAAAATTTCTTGCACTTCTCATCCTACAACTTTTTACGCACCTATCTTGCACATTGCTTGTGGCCATTGCGCGAAATTACTTGCACCTCCTTTTGAAACCTTGTTGACATCCATTTTGAAAATTTGTTTACTTTCCACCTGGCTTTCTCTCTCAAGTCCCCAATCTTCCAATAATGATGCCAACTAATCCTGCAACCTTTGCTTTCTCTTTCTTTGATACTTTGATTGGTACTAATCTCATCTTTGCTTGCAACTGTGAGAATTCAAGATGAGAAAGGCTGCAAGTTGATTTGGTCAATGACCACCAGAGACAAAAAGATACAGGCTTTTGAAGAAAGGAAAAAAAGCTTTCGGCTGCATTTGATAACTGCTTACATGTATCTGCATGTGTGTTTTGGTGCGGAAGCAGCATAAAATAATATTTGACCCAAAACATATACACCCTGGGGGTTGAAACATACACCCCTAATTGAAAGTGTAATTTGCATGGGGGGTATTGAGGAGATGGTGACGGGCCAAAAATGGGGGAAAAAACAGGGTTGACCCTGTATGTCAGGCCCTACCAGAAATGGGGCCCGCAACATACATTGTACATGGCAATGTACACATACACATACACCTTGCCAAACCACCCTGTATATCACATCTGAAACATACAGGGTGTATAAATTTTTGGGCATTGGGGCACAAGATACACCCCAGCTTTCAAGCAGAGCCTTAGAAGAGAGAAAATGAAATTAGACAGGAAGGCAAGTTGATTAGCAAAGAAAAGAAAAACAAAAAGCAGTTGTTTAATGAGCTGAGAAAAGAGACAAATGGGACTGAATTTTTTGCTGATTTTTAAGCAGTTGCTTGTATGTTTTATGGTGTTGCCTGTGGAAAGCAACATGAGTTTTGATGAGAAGATAATTCTGAGTGTGATATCAAATATTTTGAAATTTATGAGAATTAGAGTAACAGACTTAATGCATCTTATAAAGTGCAGGTGTGAGAACATTGAATTGCAGGTGATCATGAAAGGCCTTCAGCCATTTTTCTATGTGATGGGCCTTACTGGTCCCTATGCAAGTACCAGTTATGAATGAGGGGTTTGATTCCAGGGTTTTACCATGGTCCTAGAAACAGGTTAGAGATGTTTTGATCAGGATAATCAGTGGTTTCAAATTGGGAAATGTTGAATTCATGGCTCATTGAGCTGTGGAAATGGTTCAAAAGGGGCCGTGTGGCACCTCACACGGTCCAATCTGAGGAATGTAAAACACCCACGGCTCAAAGAGTCACGTGGCCAACCCGGCCTGGTCCAAAGGTGTGTTGGATTCCACACAACTACATTCAAGCCCTGTGGAGTTGTACATGGCTCTAATATAGTTGTGTGGCATCCCACACGCCACCAGACTGGGGTGGGCCAAAATAATAATAATAAAAAAAATGGAATGAAAGGGAACTAACATAACCCAAGAATCAAATAAACCTTCCAAAAAACAGGAATCAACAAAAAATCAAAGAAATCAAAAAAATGTTGATTTTTTGGTTAAAAAAAATAAGATAAAAAAATAAAAAAAATAACAAACAAAACTGGGACTATCCAATGGACTAGTCCTAAAGTAAAAAGACCCAAGAATACACAAGTAAATGGACTAGCCCTAAACTAAAAGCACAAAAAAAATACAAGTAACTTGAAAAGCCCTAAAGTAAAAACACCCAAAAAAAGACAACTTGACAAGCCCTCAAGTAAAAACACCAAAAAACAAGACAAGTAACATGAAAAGCCCTAAAGTAAGAACACCAAAAAAAAATGAAAGTAACTTGACAAGCCCAAAATAAGTTCACCTTGACTAGCCCTAAAATAAAAGGGCCCAAAAGTTTAGAAAGTCTTTCAACCAGCCCTAAAGTAAGAGTGCCAAAATATACCAAGCTTTTGACCAGGGAAAAATAGAAAAATTCATTTGACCAGCCCTAAAGTAAAAGTGCCAAAAAATACAAGTCTTTTGACCTTCCCTAAAGTAAAAACACCAAAAAAACAGGTTCAACTTGTGTTAAGCTGATCCCATCCCATGAATAACTTAATTTAAGCTTGTGATGGAATCAGCCCAAAAGAAGTTGAACTGAATTTCCATTAAACTCTCATTCAAAACACACAATATAATGATTTTAACTCAAAAAACTCAAAATAATGATGTCCAAAATTTGATAAACCTTTATATTAATAGAAATTGTAAGCTGCATTAGGATTACAATTTAAATGAAACCCAATAATGAAATGAATTTAAAGTCTATAATACCTAAAATCTAGAATAAATTTGCACTATATCTTTGAGATTATCAACCCAACCAAAGGCTTTTTTAGAAATCAAGAAACGTGGTTCTGCTACAATGGGCAGGATCGTAATCATTTCTCCTTCAAGTAATAATATAAAAAAGTGTTTATTGTTTACAAACAAAATGAACATTGGATCTTATTGATCAGTAAAACCATTTTTCATTGGAGTATAAGTATCACATGAATCCAATGAAATCTAAATTGAAGGTCTGGAACATTTTTCTGCTAAGATTTAACCCATATCTAATTTAGCCTGCCATTTTGAGGAGGGAATATTTTCATTGATATCTTCAACATCAAGTATTTGTTTAATCTTTTCAACATCCTTTGCACCACCAAGAATCTTAATGTAGCATGCTTTATGTTTCTGTAATTTTTCAATCATTTCCTTCCTAACCTCAAACCAACCATGTTCTTCATAACCAAGATATTTAGGAACGACTCTAAATCCCCAATTCCCATCTCCAATCGGATCCCAAACCTCACCAAAGAACTTATGGAATTTCTTATGTATTTCAGTGAGAAATTTCACGTTCTTTTCCTATCATGAAAACTAAATAGTATTCATTTCTTTAATCAGATCAATTGAATGAATAATCACCAAAGATAAGCTTCTGGTTGAGCTTTGCTGCATGTTCTGTTCCTCTGAAGACAATTCTGATTCCAAATTAGGTGATCCCTATTCACTCTCAGTCCTTTCCTCTGAACTATGGCATCCAGATTTGGATTCTGCTGAATTTGGCTAAAAATTCATCATTATTTATTAACTAAGCTCATTAAACAAAAAAGATGAACATATCCCAAAAGAAAAGACTTAAAATATTTTGTCTTTTCTTGTTTGGAGCCCTTCTAGTCCTTTGTTCCTGCCTGAGTTTTTTTTCAACATGCTAAAACTATAACTTTGAGAAATGATTATTGAATTTTAACCAGAAAGACTGAAACAGTAGAGAAGACCTTTGATGAGACTCAAACAACTAGGATGACAACCTGTCTTGAACAAAGGAGTAGAATACCTACACTGAGATTTAATAAGCCAGATAGAGTTGACTATGGCATTGTGAGAGGTCAGAGAGATGACGCGACGGATCTGAATGATGAGACAGAGGCTGTTAGGTTGATTGATGTTCAGATGAACATGGGTGCAGACTGATCTTACCAGTTAGAGGAAAGAGGTCTCAAGATATGAATTGTTGAATCAATGATTGAGTATCTTGGACTTGAGAGTAGATCTTGAAGGGTTGAGATGAAAGAAGAGTTGTAGGGGATTTGAGAGGAGTGAGATTGAAAGGAGGGAGCAAAGAAAAGAGATAGGAGAATGAAAACCAGATGAATGAAAATGAGATCAGAATCAGAATGAGATCAGAATCAAAGAACACCCAGATACGACCAGGATTGCTACAAGCTATTAACAGCCCAACTGCTGTAGTCGGCGTCGCTTTTGTGTTCCCATTTTGGAGCATTAGCACCGTTGATTAGACTCGTGAGACTCAAGTCTTCAGGTCTCTGAATGAGAGAGACCTCCCCTCTCTCTACACACCCCTTAACTGGAGATCAATCCGTGAAGATCACATCACAGAATTTTTGAAGCTGCTCCAGACTGACCGCCTTGGTTAGGGGATCGGCCAACATCTTAACAGTTTCAATTAGATGGATGGTAAGAGATCCTTCTTTGAGTTCCTCCCAAAGTCCCTTTGTTTTGAGATCCATGTGCCTTGTTTTAGCATTTGATCCAAACTTCTTCAGCTTGTCGTCGAGGCCTTTGTTGTCTATTAGATGTATAGATGATGGGAGTTTCATTTGGAGAACTTCTCCAAGTAGGTGACGGAGCCATTTGGCTTTGAGGAAGGAGTCGAGTAAGGGGTTTTGTTGGACCTATATTTCTTGATAGAATGTAAACCACAAATACATACAGATCTATTAGAGATGCAGTTAAAGGGAAAAACAATAATGAAGATGAGAGTGATCATACCCAGCTATCACAATGTCAGAATCTGAATTTATGAGAGTGAAAACTGCTAGACTACCACCTCTGATGATACCGGATAACTTCTACAGTAGCACACAGAAAGGTTAGGAGAAAAAAAGAAAAGGCCGCGTTCGTTGAGAGAGAGATTGCACCAAATTGCCAATATTTTCAGATGGAGGGTTGTTCTTCTTGGACGTGCTGGAGATCTTGAGCTGATTGATTCAGGCGGATTGATCTTCTGAAGCACTTATATGTCAGGATGAAAAAGAAGAAAATCGACGAGTTCCCCACTCTGGTTCCTTGGATTCCTCCCCTAAGTAGTCCTTGCCTCGCGCGGAGGAGACAATGAATATTGGGTAAAGAATTATGCAAGCGTCCTGATCGCGCATCTTGGATAGCAACCAAACCGCGCAGCTTAGCGGGCAGAGTCAAGCAGAGTCGCGGTTATAATGAGATGGATAAATAAAAGAATAAAAGAATTAAAGGAATAAAAAAATAGAATAAAAAAAGAACAATAGTGTAATAGAAATAGAAAACACATGACACTAATGTGTCAATATATCAACATCCCCCCGGAATTTGGTGTCGATCACTGAAAGCAATGCCAATTGAGAAAATCGAGCATGACTTTATTGGCGGGCTTGGACAGTGCGTCGGCTACCATGTCCTCCGAGCTGATGAGATGGACAAATAGTCCGCCAGTTGCTTATTGATTGCGGAGCCACTTAAGCTTGATATCGATGTGCTTTGTCTTCAAGTTGGACCCGAAGTGTTTGATCTTGTCCAGCAATCCTTTTTTGTCAATGAGAAACGTCGTAGGTTCCTGAGGGTCCTTAAAAACTTCCTCCACGACTGAACAGATCCATAGTGCCTCCTGTGCACTATCAGTGAGGGCGTTTAACTTGGCTTCAGTAGTTGATAAGGTGATGTTGGTCTGCTTTTGGCTCTTCCACGCGATGGGGCACCCTAGCCATGACACCATGAAACCTGACTGCAAGAGTCGCGTATCCGGGTCATCCGCCCAAGTGGCATCTGAAAAGACCTCAAGCGGATGCTTGACATTCTTTGGATGAAGCGTGAGTTCCAGGTGGGCAGTGCCAGCTAGATATTTCCAGACTTGGAGAACCTCTTTCCAATGAGAGAGACTGGGTTGTTGATTGAACCTTGACAGCATAGACGCAGCCGCAGACAAATCCGGATGAGTTCTGCACGAGAGATGGTTGAGAATTCCTGTAAAACAACGAAAGTTGATGTTCAACTTGTTAAACTCTTCGCAGTCCCTGTCCGTGGCTTGAGTCAACCGTAAACCGGGCATGAGAGGCATCCCAATGGGTCGACAGGATGTTAGATCTAACTCCTCGAGAGTGGCAGTAATCAGAGAGGACTGATTCAGACCTAGTTGTTCCTTGGTTAGCTTGACGCTCATTCCCAGCACGACATCCAACTCATGAGCCGAGGATTGTGGAAACCGCTCTAAAAACAGCTTCTCAAAATAGTCCACCTCTCCTACCACCACCAGATCATCTACGTGGAAAAAAAGGGACAAGCACTTGAGGTGATGAATATACAAACACGGATCTGAGTCAGACTCGCGACAGCCAATGGATTCTAACCAAGTTGTTAAGGTTTTGAACCAGTTTTCCGGTGCCTGTCTTAACCCGTACAACGATTTCCTTAGCTTCAAGAAACAAGACTTGCAACCACATTCTTCCGGCTTGAGGATATAGATGTCTTCATCTAAAGGCGCCAATAAGAAGGCGGCCTTGACATCGAATTGTCTTATTTTGAGGCCGCGATTTAATCCATGGATCAGCAAGATGAGTAGAGAAGTGAACTTCCCTGTAGGGGCAAATGTTTCTCCAAAGTCGATCCCTGGGGTCTGCAAGTTGCCCATGATACATAATCTGGATTTTTTTTGTTCAGGAGTTAAGGCAGTGGTGGGTTTCAATTTATCAACCCACATTGTTCTGAGAAAGTGACTAGGCATTACATCGCAATCCTCCCAGACGTCCTGACTCTTGATGTCCTGTAATTCCCTGCTGCGTGATTCTTTCCAGTACAAAGGATCTTTCTTCGTTTTTTTGAGATGGGAATACTGAGTCGGCTTCACACTTTCCGTTCTTTCGCGTAGATTGTATCTGTTTGCTGACACGGAGTCTGATCGATTCGCTGTTGGTAACATTGCGAGAGTGGGTTCAGGCTGAATGATGGTGTCAACACGATCATCAGCTTCAGGCAGAACTTCTTCAATACAATGAGCGGACACTTCCGAGCCCTCAGAAACCCTTTTGTTTGAAGAAGAGGTCGGAGTCAATTCACCTGCTAAGATCCCTTCCTCTTGTTCTTCCAATACAAATTCAACATCGCTGGTGGACGGTATAAATCACGTATCAAAATCCAGAATTTTGACGCTCTTTGTGTCGACGACCCTATTATCTTGTGTAAGTATTTTATAAGATAGCAACTCGTTGTTATATCCTATTATCCTCCCGAATGCTCCGCAAGGTTCAAGCTTAGCCAAAGAGGGCTTATTACCAAAGATGTAGGTTACAGGATTGCCAATGGGATGGAAATAACTCAACTCGATCTTCCTATCCTTGAACTGTTTGTACGGCGATTCTCTGGATCTATGAGATGGAAATTGATTAATAACGAGAACGCAAGCTTTGATTATTATGTTCCAGTATTTACTGGATAGCTTTGAGTCAAAGAGAGTTGTACGAAGGGACTCAAGAATTGTACGGTTGTATCTCTCGGCTAATCTTTTCTGCTCGGGAGTGTAGGGATCAGAAAACCTTTGCTTGATATTGTTTGCTTGGCAAAAAGTCTTCATCGACTCATTGCAAAATTCCGTCCCCCTGTCTGAATGTAAGATCATAGGAAAATAACCAAACCGTTTCAATTCTGTATTTATCAGAAACTTGAGAGTAGGCCCAGTTTGACTCTTGTCTTTCATTGGGATGGCTGCTACAAATCTCGTACAGCTGTCTACAATCGTCAATATGTACGAGTTGTGTGAGATGCTTCTTGGCTTGATCGGTCCTATCAGGTCGCAGTGTAACTCTTGAAATGGTCTTTTGGCACGCTTATGCTTGGAGATGAACAACGCTTGAGTGATTTTGCTGACTGCGCATGCCAGGCACTCCTTGGGTTTAGATACCTTGATACCGAGCTTCTGCCTGATTCGTTGATAACTGACATTTCCCAGAGACTTATGAAGGATCTCTTCTCGACTTAAATGAGAGACATGGTTAGATGACCCTTGACGAAGATGAAAAATAGGTATATTTCTCTCATAATACCCTACAGCCGCCCAGCTTCCTTTCTTTAGCACTACCTTGTCTACAAGAAATGCCACAGAGAATCCATCCAACAGTAACGACCTAAGTGAGAGAAGATTCGCGGTGGAGCCCGGAGCAAACAACACATCGGATAAAATCACTCTATAACCCTTCTCGTCGGTTACTGATACAGTCCCTTTTCCAGAATACTTGAGACTATCCAGCCCCGAGCTGGTAGAGATTAACCCGTACTGTGATCTGTCTATATGATCAAAGAGAGTTTCATCAGACACCATGTGTGCTGATGATCCTGAGTCAAGAACAAAGGGTCGGTTGATCAGAGACTGTGAAAAGGTGGAATGAAAAGATCTAACAGCCGTCGCAGAACCAGTGGATTCATTGGCTTCCAACTTCTTCTTTTTTGGAAAGCTTGGTTTGAGCTGTGGATAGAGCTTCCAACAGCAACCTTTGGGGTTAGCGGACCTAGGATTATGCCAATTTTCTTTGCACGGTTTGATTTCTTTGTTATAAAAGGAGCATGAGTTGACTTCTTCTTTTTTAATCTCGCTGGTCGAAGCATTCCCAAGGGACTGGTTATTGTGGTAGAGTCTGAGATGATCTACAACATGATCTGGAGTAACTTTCTTGTCGGAGTGAGTGATCTGTTGTACAACTGTATCCATTGAGGCTGGTAACTTTTCCAATATAAGATAGGCAATAATATTGGATGGCAGGTCTATTCCGACTTCGTGAAGACGTGAGATCGCGGTTTTTGTGTCTGTTATGAAACCCAAAACATTCAAGGAGGAGAATGGAGTCCTGAGAAATTCTTTGAAGATTCTCGCTCGGTTTGATGCATGATTTGAAGCAAAGTATTCATTAATGCTCGTCCATATAAGATGAGTGTCTTTTTTGTTTTCGGGATTAATGATGTTGGCTTGAACCGAGGTGTCTAGCTTGGAAGTAAGGATGGTTCTGATTTGTACGTTTTCCATATGACTGAGTCCAATAGGATTTCCTGCAGAATCTAATCTCTTCCTTGTAAGTTTGTCGTAGAGATCTTCTTGTAGGTCCATCATATTCACCACTCAATTGCGCCAGATGGAAAAATTATCCATGGTGAGAAGAGGAATCGCTTTGATGGCGGTTTTGAGGATAGTAGCTGTTAAGGATTCGGACATGCTGGTTGTAATGTTGGGGCTCCGTTACGTTTTCGCGTTCGACTGTTAATTGTTTTGGACCTATATTTCTTGATAGAATGTAAACCACAACTACATACAGATCTATTAGAGATGCAGTTAAAGGGAAAAACAATAATGAAGATGAGAGTGATCATACTCAGCTATCACAATGTCAGAATCTGAATTTATGAGAGTGAAAACTGCTAGACTACCACCTCTGATGATACCGGATAACTTCTAGAGTAGCACACAGAAAGGTTAGGAGAAGAAAAGAAAAGGCCGCGTTTGTTGAGAAAGAGATTGCACCAAATTGCCAATATTTTCAGATGGAGGGTTGTTCTTCTTGGATGTGCTGGAGATCTTGAGCTGATTGATTCAGGCGGATTGATCTTCTGAAGCACTTGTATGTCAGGATGAAAAAGAAGAAAATCAACGAGTTCCCCACTCTGGTTCCTTGGATTCCTCCCCTAAGTAGTCCTTGCCTCGTGCGGAGGAGAAAATGAATATTGGGTAAAGAATTATGCAAGCGTCCTGATCGCGCATCTTGGATAGCAACCAAACCGCGCAGATTAGCGGGCAGAATCAAGCAGAGTCACGGTTATAATGAGATGGATAAATAAAAGAATAAAAGAATTAAAGGAATAAAAAAATAGAATAAAAAAAGAACAATAGTGTAATAGAAATAGAAAACACATGACACTAATGTGTCAATATATCAACAGGTTTAATTTGGCCTTGGTGGACAAATAAGTTATATTCCTCTGTTTGTAACTGTTCCAGGACAGCGGCGAGCCAAAGGATAGACAGAGATATCCCAATTGAGACTTGCGACTGGTTGGATCTTCTCCCCAGGAAGCATTGCTGTAGCATTCAATCGGCCCCTTCGATTTGTCATAGGTAAGGGTGAGTTTCTTCTCTTTGGTGTGGTTGAGATATTGCCACGTTCGCCTGAGTTCTTTCCAATGAGTTAGACCGGGCTTATTTTGAAAACGGGATAAGCTAGAAACAGAGTAGCTGAGGTCTGGGCGGGTTCTGCTTGCAATGTAGTTGAGAAGTCCTATCGCGGACTTGTAGTTGATGTTGAGTTCTTTGAATTTTTCGAAGTCTTCGTCCGAGGCATCTGAGAGTTGGAGATGGGGAGTCAATGGAGTGGAGCTTGGTCTTGATTTGAGTAGTCCGAGTTCTTCTAAGCCATGAGCAATGTTTTTGGGTTGGCTTAGCAAAATACTGTTTGCCGTTCTCTCGAATTTCATACCCAGAATGGTGTCTGGTTTGTGAGCTTGGGAGTCTTTGAATCGAGTGTTGAATTTATCGTTGAAGTTGTTGCCATTGCCCACGAGAATCAGGTTGTCAACATGAAAGAAGAGGAAAGATTTACCATCCTCACTTTTGTACAGGCAAGGATTGCTGTCAGATTCCTTGAAACCAACCAACTCGATCCATTTGGTGAGGGTTTCATACCAGTTTTTTGGGGATTGCTTGAGACCGTACAAACTCTTTTTTAGTCTCAAGTACTGACATTTGCGTTGGCAACCTTGTGGCGTTTTGATGATTACTTCCTCTTCCAGTGGTGCGTGCAAAAAGGCAGCCTTCACCTTGTACTGCCGGACATTGAGTTTGTTTTTTAGGGCGCACAGTAAGATGGCTCTTAAGGAGGCAATTTTACTGGTTGGGGCAAATGTTTTGTCAAAGTCCAAACCGTGAACCTGGTTGAAGCCTTTGACATAGATTTGTGCCTTGTGGATGATCACGTTGTCATGAGCGTGATCTTTGATTTTGAATATCCACGTTGTGTCCAGCGGATTCAGTGGAGTATCGCCTTCATAATCTTCCCAGACTTCAAGTAACTTGCATTGGTCGATTTCCTTTTTGATTGCCCCCCCCACTTGAAGCTGTCAGCGCACCTGCTTGCTTGATCAAACGTTTTAGGCTTGTAGTAGTGATGAAACCTGTACCATTGGGGGGGTTTGATTGTTGATTGATCTCGTAGAGCCCTTCTAGAAGGCTCTCTGGTTGACTCTTCAATCATTGCACAATTTGACGTCCTCGGTTTGGCTGGGACAATGGGTTGAATCCGATGTGATGAGTCACTTCCAGGGCTTGAGTCCGTTTCCGAAGTTGATAATTCCTCATCTGAAAAGGGAACCTCAGCTGGAGGGTCACGGTAGTTCATTTGGTTCATTTTATCAGCACCATTGCCTTCTGCTTCTGGCATAGATTTGTTGACAATATTGAAGTCGAGATCCAAGGTGGAGTCAATACCCAGTTGGTCAATTGACTGCTTCAGGAACCAAACATGCTTAGATTGAATAATTTGTCCATTCGGCATAAGGATCCGATAAGAGAGGAACTCAGGGTTATAACCTACCAATTTTCCCTCCTGCCCTTTTGGGTTAAATTTATCCCCCTTTACCCTTCTCTGATTCAATAGGATAGCCGTGATGCCAATGGGTTGAAGATAGCTGGAGGATAACTCGCTCTTTTTTATCAGTTCCCAAGGGGATCAATCAAGGCCTTCTTTTGGGATCTGGTTGAGGCTGAGACAGCACGATTTGAGAAATTTGGACCAATACTTCCGAGGCAGTTTTGCTGAGCTCAACAAGGAACTTACACTCTCAACTATGGTTTGGTTGGCTCTTTCTGCCCGGCCTTTGTGTTCAGGGTGGTACGGTTCCACTATGATATGGTTGACAAATCTGTCCCCAAGGTATGCGGTAAACTTCTTGTTTAAAAACTCGGTGCCACCGTCTGAACACACCGTTGATGGGTAGTAGCCACGGATGTTCGTTTGCTTCTCTATTACTTCCATTAGGACTGGCGTTTCATTGTCTTTTTGAGTCAAAGGGATGCCAGAGATATAGCCGGAGTAGTTGTCCACAACCGTCAGGATGTATCTTCCGCGTCGATGAGATTCTGGCGTTATTGGGCCTATGATGTCTTGATGAATCCGTTCAAATGGTTTAGTGGCCGCAGTGGAGACAGCTTTGAAAGGGGATTTGGTTATCTTGCAGAGTACACAGTCCTTACATTTGAATCCGTCCTTTTGAGCTGTGCTGGGTTTAGCGCCCTCGATTTTGGACAAGTGGCCAATGGAAGCGTGGCCATAGGAGAGATGAAGGTCCTTGAGTGATCTTGAGTCTTCTTGCTCCGACAGGTAGCATTGATTGTTGCCTATCTTGCGCCGTTTGTCCAGGACGAAAAGACTGTTCATGACAGTACCCTGACATATTTTGATTTTGTCCTTTTTTAACTTGAAACTCCTAGCTTTGGCCTTCAGCGTACATCCTTGTTCAAGTAGTTTTCCTGGGCTGACTAGGTTGACAACAATGTCTGGAAAATACAGACAGTCGGACAGCGTGATGACTTGATTCTTCCATTCTAGTCTGACCGTCCCCAACCCTAGAATGGGTAGATTCGCACTGGATTTTCCAGTTGTTATGTGCTCTCCCATTCTGGGTTTGAGGTTGGTGAAGAATTGGTCTTCATCGAATATGTGGGAGGTTGCTCTGCTGTCTATCAGGATGTTGTTCTGTGCTCCTATCTCCGAGTCTATCCATCTGGTTACAAACGCATGAAAATGGGCGGTCTCCTGAGTCTTCTTCTGCTTCTCCTTCCATTTACTCTGGTTCTCTCTCCACCACTAGGGAGCTTTTTCCGGATGCAAGTGAAAACACTCAGATTCAGAGTGATGCTTGTCCTGCTTTGGATTGTGATATCCTTCAATACACCTGCTTGAGATAAGTTCTTTGTTTTGGTCCTCATTGTGGCCAGTGCAGTTTCAGCAGTACCTCGCGGAGTCCCTTTTTCATTGCTTTTGGCTTTAATCTTGTTGTGGTACTGGATAAGGTGATTGCATACAAATTTGACCAAGATTTGCTTGTTGGAGTGCATAAGTTGATGCTTAAGATCTTGAAGACTTGGTGGAAACTTGAACATCATCAGATAGGCAAGGATGTTGTTGGGTAGTTCTATACCAATGTCAATCATCTTCTTGATTGAGGTTTTGATGTCTGTTACAAAGTTCGTGATATCGTTCTCTCTGAAGCCTACGTGAAGTAAATTGTTGAATATTCTTGCTTGATTCAACGCTTGAGAAGAGGAAAACCGCTCCTTGATGGCACGCCATATGTCCATGGCCGAATTGATGTTGGTTGCGCTTATGAAATTGTTGTGAGTGATAGAATCTACCTTGGATATGAGGAGAAGTTGAATTTCATCGTTGTCAATTGGAGAAAGATCTCCTGTTGTTGAGTCAAGGACATCAAGTACTCCACTGAGTTTGAGTAGGGCCATCATCTTGTCTCTCCAAATGCCATAGTTTTCTTTGGTTAGGAGCGGGTTAGTTTCCAGGGCTGTTTTGAGCATAGCTTGTCAAAAGGAGTCCGACAAGAAACTAGAGGAACTTGCCATAGTGTTGGTTCTTGCTGGTCGGGGAGAGCCTTCGGCTTTTAACCGTATAACTTTGAGAAATGATTATTGAATTTTAACCAGGAAGACTGAAACAGTAGAGAAGACCTTTGATGAGACTCAAACAACTAGGATGACAACCTGTCTTGAACAAAGGAGTAGAATACCCACACTGAGATGTAATAAGCCAGATACAGTCGACTATGGCATTGTGAGAGGTCAGAGAGATGAAGCGACGGATCTGAATGATGAGACAGAGGCCGTTAGGTTGATTGATGTTCAGATGAACATGGGTGCGGACTGATCTTACCAGTTAGAGGAAAGAGGTCTCGATATATGACTTGTTGAATCAATGATTGAGTATCTTGGACTTGAGAGTAGATCTTGAAGGGTTGAGATGAAAGAAGAGTTGTTGGGTATTTGAGAGGAGTGAGATTGAAAGGAGGGAGCAAAGAAAAGAGATAGGAGAATGAAAACCAGATGAATGAAAATGAGATCAGAATCAGAATGAGATCAGAATCGAAGAACACCCAGATACGACCAGGATTGCTACAAGCTATTAACAGCCCAACTGCTGTAGTCGGCGTCGCTTTTGTGTTCCCATTTTGGAGCATTAGCACCGTTGATTAGACTCGCGAGACTCAAGTCTTCAGGTCTCTGAATGAGAGAGACCTCCCCTCTCTCTACAAAAACCAAGATTGTTCATTCAATTTATCTGTCAATTTTGGCCTGCCCCTACTTGATTGTAAGAATTCAGGTTGAAGTATTGGCTTCAATCAATATTTTGTAATCTTCTGAATGATATACTTCAATAGGCTGTTTTGCTCATTATCTGGAGATTCCAGGATCATTGCATTCTTTTTTTTTACATGACAGAGGAATTATTATCCTTTCATTGACATTGAACTTGAAAAATTCAAAAGGATAAACCATTAGTGAGTTAGGAATCATCAATCAAAAAGCATTAATCACATAGAGATTTGAAAAATCCACCTTGAAAAATCAAACTTAAGCCAACATAAAGAACTAGAACTGCAAGGGTCAGTCCAAGCTCCACTGAGGATGAACATCTTTGGGTACCACGGATCCTTTGAATGCTAGAAAGTCACCTATTTGGTGGGAACAGGGAAAACCCATAGTCTTGGAATATGAATTGGTGCACACTTAGCCATCATGATCACGTTTGAAATTTTCAAATTGTACCCAAATAAGATGAATTGCCTCTAAAGACAATTTGTAACCCAATGGTAACAGTTCAGCTGGAAGGACTGTCCCTAACTAAATTTGAGAGTTGTAAAGTGACACATGAACCAATTTAATTTGATTCAAAAATTTTACGTCAAGGCTTTTGCAAACATCCAACAGTTTTCCCAAAGATTTGGTAAGAAATTGTTTGAAAGTTGCATGGGCCCCTTCACCCCAAGATGTTGTTTTGTTTCCAAAATCTGGGTTTATACAAGTCCACGCTGTTACAAATGTCTCTTTGATAGGGGAAATTTTATTTTCCATATACTCAAGTACACCCTCATATTCTTTCAAGAAACACTATAAAATTCAAAAAGTCTGAACCAAAAACTAGGAAGAATAAGAAGCAGTGATTTGTATCTACTCTGAATTCCGCATCATTGACTTCTGCCTCCTCCTTGGTCTTTGAGGCACCAGACTTTTCCCACAGAGTCCTAAAGCTTTTAAATGTTATAAGTTATTGATTCATGATTTGAATTTCAGACCATCAGGCTGTTTAAAGACAATGTGAAGAAGACATGAGAATCTTGAAGATAACCCTATGACAGCTTTTGAGCATTACATGAAGAAACACCAACACAGAAGGAAGGTGACAGGCGCTTGACTATGCCTAGACAAAGGAGCAGTAGGAGGACACGGAAAGGTTGAGAGAGACTGAAAAGAAGGGAAACTAGTTGAGTTCCACGTAAGTTAAGATAAAATTGACTGATCTCACCAGTTACGTATAGGCAGCTGATGTTTCTAGATTAGTAGTGAGGATTGATCTTGGGGATTTGATTGACGGTTTGATTGCAACTTATATTGGAGTTGACTTGAGTGATATTGAGACTTGAGACTTGATTTGTGTTGAGGATGGGGATGGTGGTCATAGGGTGAAGAGAGATGAAAGAATGAAAGAAACAAATAATAAGTGTAATGATGTCTTGGGCCTTTGAGGACGAAACCAAGGAGAGCCTGACACTCCCCTGGTGATTACTAGAGTCCCCTGAGGGCTCCTGTTACCTTAAAAGAGCAGGTTCTTTACCCTATAGCCCTTTCATCATCCATTATATATTATTATTTGAACAAGAATACAAGCAAGAGTTAACAAGCCCATTAACCTTAATCTCAAGAAGAAGATTGACTGGGGCTATAAACTTTGGTATTAAATTCAATCAATAACCTATCTGGCAACACCAATTTCGAGTGGAAGGTCTCACTTGAATAAGTAACCCCTGTGTGTTACTCTTTAAAGGGTGTGAGCTTATTTATAAGCAAATCTCCTTTTGGTCTTACTCCTTTAAGACTAAGGCCCCTTACCTATTATAAAGGTTTAAGGTGTGGCTATTTACTCATAATACCTTGGTATTATTCGAGTCTGTAAACTTTTAAAGTTGCTGTTTGGAATATATAAGTCAAAACTAATTTAAATATTGGTTTGTCTTTATTCTTTTGCAGGTTTAACCACGGCTAGGTATAGCAATAGAGGTTAAATCCCTGACAATTGGGGGCCTCATCTGGTTTAAGTACCTTTTAGATTGTTTTTTCTCCCTAAAGTACGCTATTTTGTGATATTTTAGGCAAAAGTTTTTGCTGATTTATAAATTTTCTGATAAAAATCAGTAAATATATATATAAAAAAAAAAAAAAAAAAACAGCAAATTTTCGAAAATTCTGGGATTTTTTTTGCTTTGAGCTTTAAAGTCCTTCTGTTTTAAGTGTTGAAGCATATTTTGTGCGCACTTTTGACCAATTTTGAACAAAGTTTTGTGCTGATTATTGATTTTTTTATAGGAAAATTATCGAAAATAAAAAATAAAAAAAAAGGACGATTTTCGAAAACTGCTTTTAAAACAGTTAGCCTTTTTACAGATATTATTTCACTGAGATTAAGAAATCTTAATCTAGTGTGCTTGGTTTTGACCCGGTTTTTTTTTTTTTTTTGTTTTTTAAAAAAAAAAAAAAAAAAAAAAAAAAAAAACAAGATTTGATTAGGAAAAACCGTCGAAAAAAAAACGAAAAAAAACCAAGTTTTTTTTTTTCACAGCATCCTCAAAAGAATCGTTGTCTATCGTCCGAGGGTGTGTGTTCAAAAATCTTGCTCTCTGTCGACTTGGTGTTCAACAAAGACAATTGCCGCGTAATTCCGGCTAACGGTAGCTCCGCGTAATTTCGCGCCAAGGCAGAGGACAGCCGCATTTGTCAATTGAACGGTGCCAGTGACCTACCGCTGCCTGACCAAAGGATTGATTGTCGTGACCAGTACCATTATTGGTTAGAAGAGCAAGTTAGTATAAATTTTTTTTAAAAAAAAAAAAAAAAAAAAAAAAATTAAGCGATTGGTATCTTCATTGCTCTCATAGATTAGCTGACGGCGCACACTCATTGGATCAAAGGAAAATTGTCATTGACAATCCTTCGTCTCATCTAGGAGAGTTGAATCAAATTGTAGGAAAGTTCCCTTCTAGCGCGACGATAGCCCCTGCAATCGATCTTCAAGATCACTGATTGACGTAAGTCTTGCCAACATAACCCGGTCAACCAAGGAGAGCGACTGACAGGGTATCTGGCCTATTGTGAAGCCATCTGAAGATTGCGAGGAAGTGATAGCGAAGAAGTACTTGTGTTGTATTGAGCGAAGGACTCCTTCTCAAACTCGTCTTATAACAAAATAAAAGTAAGCCATCGATTTCGACGGCAGGTTAGAAGTACTAGAACTAAGAAACGTCCTGTTCCCACGATAGTGTCTAAGAAACTATTGATTGACTCGTTCCTCCCCGCTAATCAAGGGAAGGCTCGGAGTTTTGTGTCGGAACCGAGTACCAACCATTGTAGTGAGATAGACAAAGCTATCGCGAGTAGCGCAGCGCCAACAGAAAGGGCCAGATTGCCGGCAACGGACATCATCACGCATTGTAAGTTGTGATTGTTTGCTAACGCTTTGAAGGCCCATAACTAAAAAAGCAAAAGAAATAGGGAGAAGAGAAGATATCACTAAGAGCGCCCCTATTAAATTTTTTTTTGAAATGATTAACAGGAGTAAGGGGGCTGAGCTTGTGCCCCCCGGCAAATTTTGTCAGAGAACAAAGAGACCTACCTCCAGGAACAGCAAACCTTCTGACCTGCCACAGTCAGAACAAGATAAGCTACCTGGAGGCGGTAGCTGCAAACAACGTCGAGAACCAGTCCAAGTTCTTGACTCAGGCCCTGGCGACGTACAGGGCCCTCATAAAATTGATAGGAAGGGAGAGGTTGATGAAGGAGACCGAGTGCTGGGATCCAACTCAGATAAAGAAGCTGGTAATACCAAAACGCTTTTGCAACAGTGAATCAACCTTTTGGTTCAATTGTAGGACATGAGGTCAAGATCACTTTGACCATAGACAGACCATATCCACCAGCTTTGAGGAAACATCCTTTCCCTGCTAGCCCTATAAGCAAGGAGGAATTGAAAGAGCATATAGATACATTATTGAGGTTGAATGTGATCAGAAAAGTAGGAGCTAATGAGGATGTGGACATCACCACACCTGTAATCATAGCTTGGCATAATGGGAAGTCCAGAATGGTTGGGGATTTTAGAGCACTGAATTCGTACACAACCCCTGATAGGTATCCTATGCCAAAGATTGTTGAGTCTTTGAGCAAATTGCACCAGGCTAAGTATATTTCTTGTATGGATGTTCTGAAAGGTTTTCATCAGAATGTTGTAGACCATGACAGCAGGAAATTCCTGAGGATAGTATGCCACCTAGGAGTGTTTGAGTATTTGAGAATGCCTTTTGGTATCAAGAATGCCCCATCCCATTTTCAGAGGATGATGGACTCAGAATTTCATGAGGAATTGATGCAAAACTGGTTGATAGTCTACATAGATGACGTAATTGTATTTTCAGAAACATGGGATGAACATAAGGAGAGGATTTCCATTGTACTCAAGAAGGTGATCAGGATGAATATGAAAATATCTTTGATAAAGTGTTCATTTGGATTCAATGAATTGATGGCTTTGGGTCATGTTGTGAGTGGTCTGTCACTTTGGATAGATCAGGCAAGAGTAGCAGCTGTATTGCTGAAGCCCACGCCTAGTAACATTAAAGAAATGCAGAGTTTTCTAGGTTTTGCAGGATATTACAGGCTACATATTAGGGATTTTGGAATAATAGCGTCTAGCCTGTATAAGATATGTAGTCCAAATGTTTCATTTGAAATGACTACAGAAAGGTTGAGGGCCTATGAGGTACTTAAGGAAAAGTTAACAAGTGCACCCTTGCTATTTCACCCAGACCCTAAAAAACCATTCAAACTGTATGTGGATGCATGTATGGAAGGTCTTGGAGCTGCATTACATCAAATACAGATTGTGAATGATAAACCAGTTGAGGGGCCAATTTGCTTCATATCCAGACAATTGAAGGATAGTGAGAAGAGATATGGTGCCTCACAATTAGAATGCTTGTGCTTGGTATGGGCCTTAGAGAAATTGTATTACTATTTGGATGGTTGTCAGTTTGAAGTCATTACTGACTGTACAGCCTTGAAGTCTCTTCTGAACATGAAGACACCCAATAGGCATATGTTGAGATGGCAGATTGCTATCCAGGAGTGGAGAGGCTCTATGACTATAGTCCACAGGGAAGGCCTGGTACATAAGAATGCAGATGGGTTGTCACGATGGGCACTACCTAATGACATCAATAATCCTGCTTATGACCCAGAAGATACTGTAGATACATTACCTATCATGGCCATTTCAATGAGTAGTCTAGCACAGAGTTTTTGGGATTCTGTGTATGACTCTTCTTCAGGAGAAAAGAATACTCACTACTAGTAGAAATTATGCAATCTAAAGTCAATAGACAAGACCTGATTGAGGGACTGGACAAACAATGGAAGAAAGAACTGATTGATGGCAGGCTAGTCCTGTTAGATGGGTTATTATATCATAAGTCAGCCCACTGCTGTTCAGTAGTATTAGTGAAGGACGAGCACATACAGTTGTTGATGAATGAATGCCATGATAATATCTGTTCAGGACATTTGTCTAAGGAGAGGACAACAGATAGGATAAAGAGAATAGCTTGGTGGCCTGGTTGGAGAAACACTGTCTCAGACTACTGTGATTCGTGTGAGAGATGCCAGAAAGCTAACAGATCCACCGGAAAGAAATATGGTTTGCTTCAGCCAATAGAAGAACCTAAGGATAGATGGTCCACTATTAATATGGACTTTGTATCTGGATTACCACCGGGAGGAAAGGATAACCACAATTGTGTACTAGTAATAGTTGATAGGTTCTCCAAAACAGCTAGGTTCCTGCCATGCTATAAGGATAGCTCTGCCATGGATGTAGCATTATTGTTTTGGAATAGTATTGTGAGTGATGTAGGTTGCCCACAAAACATAATTAGTGATAGAGACCCTAAGTTTACTTCTGAATTTTGGAAGAGTTTGTTTGATTTTTTAGGAACCAAATTATCTTTATCCACAGCCTATCACCCACAGACTGATGGATTGGCAGAAAGAATGATACAGACTTTGGAAGACATGATGAGAAGGTACTGTGCCTATGGGATTGATTTCAAAGACAATGATGGTTATACTCATGATTGGGTATCATTGTTACCTGCCTTAGAATTTGCCTACAACTCTAGTAAGCATTCCACCACTAACATGTCACCTTTTGAATTAGAGAGAGGTTGGATCCCGCGCATGCCCAAGGATATGCTCCTCAGCAAAATTATTGTACTGCATCCCACTGCAGATTGCTTTAGAGATATGATGGTTAAAGCCGAAAATTTTGCTAGCAAATTTGTTCAAGAAGCAGTAGAGTACAATAAGGGTAGATGGGATAGAACACACAAGGATCATGAAATCAAAGTTGGAGACATGGTTTTAGTTTTGACAGTGAATTTTTCTAATATAGCAGGGCATAGAAAACTCAAAAACTCATTTGTTGGGCCATTTGTGGTAAAAGCCTTACATGGTAAGAATGCAGTAGAGGTGATTCTGAGCAAGCAGTTTGACAGGAAACATCCAACTTTCCCAATCAGTCTGGTTAAGAAGTTCTTAGAACCCACTGCAAAGTTCCCACTAAGGAAGGTACCTGTGGTTGTGGTCCCACCTCTACAGGATGTTGAAGATGGATTACCTCACAAGATATTGAACCATGAGATTATTAGAAAGGACAGTAAAGATGTAAGAGTTTATCTAGTCAGGTTTAAGAATAAATTAGCTGATAGTGACTTATCGTTGGAGGCTAAAGACATTAAAAACTCTGATATTGTATTGAGGAGATATAGAGCATCTAAGAGAGCTAAAAATTCCTCTGAAGAGTAATTTTCTTTTGGTGGTAGGGAGTGTCAGCCACGAGACAGTGAGACTTGTCCAAATGTCTGGAAACTAATATGTCCTGTTGGTATAGTGGCTAAGTACTAGGCTCAATTCCCAGTATCTGATACCAAGGTCACTGGTTCAAACCACAATGGAGACAATAATGAAAATGTTTAATAGTTTTGTAATTATATAGTAAATCTTAATAATATTATATAATGTTTTATAAGTATGTTTTTATGAGTATGGATTATGGAATTAAAACCTTGATAATTTATATTATCAAGAAGGGGACCAATATAATTTTAAATTAAGTTATGAGGACTCAGACGCGTTCCAATTATTGATATAGAAGTTCCCAAAGTGTTTCCTCTCTTTGGGAAGGAGTTACAGTAATCATATTAACCCATACTCTCTATACTGTATAAATTAATTACACATTATCCTTCTTTGGGATGTAATTATAAGTAATACTCCCTCTGTACACTTAATACACCTTACTGAGCCTTGAGAGCGTTCACTCAGAGGCTGTAGAACTTAATTGTAAGCTATGAACCTTCTAGTAGCACTGCCAAGAGTAGATACACCTTATAGGTATAGTATAATTATAAATTAATTACTTATTTAATACTATCCCCTTTTGGATGTAACAATGCTTTAATATACTTCACTGAGCCTTGAGTGCGTCCACTCAGAGGGCTCAGAGTTCATCTGTAGGCTTTAAACCTTTTAATAAACCTTGCAAAGAGTATACATACTCTATGTGTATAGTATGAGCTAAGATACTTATAATTAAAATTAAATTATTTGCCAAGGTACTAAGCTACATTAAATCAATATAAATAATCATTATGATGGAATCTAAGGCTTCTATACCGTTCATCTGAGTGATGTATAAGTCCTAAGACCCAGTAAGTAACCTTTTAGTAAGTAAAATGAAAACTTTACCTTGAAAATCCTTCCCAATGGGTACTAGTTCTTCATTACCCATTGAGAATGATGTAATGATGTCTTGGGCCTTTGAGGACGAAACCAAGGAGAGCCTGACACTCCCCTGGTGATTACTAGAGTCCCCTGAGGGCTCCTGTTACCTTAAAAGAGCAGGTTCTTTACCCTATA
Source organism: Puccinia polysora (assembly GCA_025617555.3). Taxonomy (NCBI): domain Eukaryota; kingdom Fungi; phylum Basidiomycota; class Pucciniomycetes; order Pucciniales; family Pucciniaceae; genus Puccinia; species Puccinia polysora. The sequence goes on from CM062628.1 coordinate 16,744,240, forward strand.
GCCCTTTCATCATCCATTATATATTATTATTTGAACAAGAATACAAGCAAGAGTTAACAAGCCCATTAACCTTAATCTCAAGAAGAAGATTGACTGGGGCTATAAACTTTGGTATTAAATTCAATCAATAACCTATCTGGCAACACCAATTTCGAGTGGAAGGTCTCACTTGAATAAGTAACCCCTGTGTGTTACTCTTTAAAGGGTGTGAGCTTATTTATAAGCAAATCTCCTTTTGTTCTTACTCCTTTAAGACTAAGGCCCCTTACCTATTATAAAGGTTTAAGGTGTGGCTATTTACTCATAATACCTTGGTATTATTCGAGTCTGTAAACTTTTAAAGTTGCTGTTTGGAATATATAAGTCAAAACTAATTTAAATATTGGTTTGTCTTTATTCTTTTGCAGGTTTAACCACGGCTAGGTATAGCAATAGAGGTTAAATCCCTGACACCCCTGGTGTAATTTCAAATATGTTCTTTTCAGCCAAACCAATGAGTGGGGTGGAGTGGCCTCCTATTCCAGTAACCTTCATGAATAATTCCTTGGAAACCAAACCACTCTGGATTGCCAATTGTTCAGGTATGAAATTCAATTCAGCACCAGTACCAACAAGAGCCTTGATTTTTCTTCCTTTGATCCAGATATCAATAAATCCAAGTGGGGAGGCATAAGTGAGGTTGTGACCTAAGGGGTATGAGTAATCGGATTCTGACTAATCATCAAGGTGGTGATGACATTCATTTATTTTCCTATTTTTATCACTGAAGATCTGAAGCTCTTACCAAGGTCCAGTTTCCCTCCAGGTATCTTATCTTTTAAGATCTGAAAGAATTGAGATGAAATATCCAGGAGCTCCTCCAAGGTTAGATTGAAATTCTGTTTTATTATCTTCTTCCTCAAATTTTCTCCAACCCTGGTCCCTTCTTGAGTGATAATAGTGTCTGAATTTCTCTTTTTCTCCACTTCTGATTTTTTTTTCACGTTTCTTGCCTCTACCTCTAAGGGGTTCTTCTTCTTCCTCTGGCTCAGAGTCCTGGTCCTCTTCTATCCATGCTCCTGGATAACTCACTCTTTTTTTCCTGGTTCCAACATCCTTGACTGGTGCTGAGGGTTGCTTTTCTGGTTCTGAGGGGTCTTGATTACCTGGCTTGGAATTTACCTGGGACTTATCAGCCAATTTTTGGGACTTTCTCAAACCCCACTGGACTTAGGATTCCTTCATGTTAACTTCTGGTGGTGTTAAAGCTTCCCAATATCCAATATCCAAGAATTCTGCAACATTGGATGGTTCCTCCTTCTTCTGGGGTTCTTCAGCCTTAAGGCTCTTTTGGTTTCCTGAAAACTTCTTCACTTGGTCTCTGGCTGTTTCCTGGCTACTCAGTGGTACTGGTTCCCCATTTGGAAAGAAGAAACTGGATCCTTGCTTGAATACTTTCCTGTTCTTGAGGTAATCTGAGAGATCTGGAAAGGTGAACTGAGTATGGTACTCATTGTAAAAATTAAGGGCTGAAAAACCAGGACCAGACTTTTATTTCATTGAGAAGAACTAGTTAGAAACATGAATTAAAGCAGAGTTTTGAAATGAGAAAGGAAAAGACCAACTGGAGGCTAATGCAATCAATATAGCAGAAGGAAAACAGCACGATTTCTGGAGATGAGCAGAGATATCAAACAGGACCTAAATAGTCGTGGAAGCAAGGTCAGATAAGATGATAAGAGTCTTAATCCACGTCAGAAGAGAATTTACTTGAGGAGGATTGACAGAGGTAAGAGACCAAGGATGAGGATTGAGAGTTGTCCGGAGGAGCCCCTTGAGCAAGCTATGGGAGTGGGATTAGAAAAGACACTAGCGAATGAGTTGATTAGTGATCTCACTCTTGTCGGGCTGGCTGCTGATCACGGTATACTTGATGGGAGTCTCATTGAAGGTCGAAATAGAGATCTTGAGGAGAGTTTTGTTTGAGGAAGGTTTTTCCCGGGTTCCACCTTGTGGACTGAGGATTGGAGTGAAGGAATGGAGCCAGGAGTACTCTGAAACTAGAGTCCGCGCGCTCTAGGCAGCAGAACGTGACATACAGCAGAAATCAGACCGGAATAAAAGAGAGCAGAAAGAAAAAAAGGACACACATGAAACAGTGTGAGAAAGATAGTCATAAGCCAACATCTTAGACTTGTAAGGGAAGGAAACTGAGTTTAGCACAAAGAATAAATGAAATCAGATTCAACACTCCCCCTCGACTCAGAGTCAAGTGAAAAGGTGAAAAGAAGAAATTTACAAGTCTCAGGTTCGACGTCTTGTTTGCGGCTTTAGTTAAGGCGTCGGCCGTCATGGACTGAGAGGGTATGAGCTTTAAATCAATGCGTTCACTCTTGTAGTCCTCTCGCAAGCTCTTCATCTTTATGTTGATGTGTTTCTCCTTGGAGGTGATACCAAATTTCTTTACTTTGTTGTCCAGACCCTTATTATCTATGAGGTGGAGCGGAAACTTGAAATTTTCTCGGTATATTTCTGCAATAAGTTGATGAACCCATCTTCCTTCAAGATGGCAGTCGGATAAGGCTACGCATTTGGATTCGGTGGAAGAGTGAGTGATGCAGCGTTGTCAACGACTGGTCCAGTACAAAGGACTACCTTTGAAGGAGATGTCCATGCCACTCTGCGAGATCCTGGTGTGAGGATTGTCCCCCCAGGTCGCATTGCTGTAACATATGAGGCGATTTGATATTGATCGAGGACCCAGAGTGAGACAGACGTCCTTAGTGGCAGACAGGTATCTCCACACATAGATAACTTCCATCCAGTGGGAGTAGCCTGGTTTTTCTGAGAACCGGGCTAGACTCGACACAGCGAAGCTGATGTCTGGCCTGGCTAGACCGGAAATGAAGTTGAGTCGTCCAATAGGAGATCAATAGTTGACATTGAGGGATAGGAATTTTTTATGGTCTTCCTCTGTCACCGGGGATAAATGGAGTCCAGTCGTTCTGGGAGTGGATACTGGCTTGCAGTCGATTAGATTCAATTCTTTCAGACATTTTTTGATGTGGAGCGGTAGGCTGAGATGCAGTAAGTCATTCTCCCTGGTGACTTTCATACACAATAAGGTATTAGGAGAATGAGCGGAGGAGTTCTTAAACCGTTCCAGGAATTCATCTTTAAATTGAGAGGTGTTTCTGGCCACTATAAGGTCATCTACGTGAAATAAGAGAGCAGACGGGTTGTTGTTGTTGAGAAATAAACAAGGGTCGCACAAAGATTTGGAGTATCCTTGACTTTCAATCCAGGACGTTAATGTTTTATACCAGTTTTGCGGTGATTGCTTCAGTCCGTACAAGGACTTTTTCAGCTTGAGAAATTTACCTTTTTTACCTGAGCCTGGAGAATTAAAGATGTAGATGTCCTCGTCCAAATTGGCATGCAGAAAGGCCCCTTTTACATCTAGCTGCAGCAGTTCCAGCTTTTTATCCCTAGGGAAGGTGAGTAAAGCTTGTAGAGAAGCTATTCTCCCAGTGGGTGTGTAAGTTTCCAAGTAGTCCAAGCCATACTTTTGATTGAATCCTTGTACGCAGAGACGTGTTTTATAGGTGGGAGGTTTTCCATGTGCATTTTCCTTCACTTTGTATACGGGAACTGTTTTGAGTGGGTTGGTCACTTGATCTTCATCCACCTCTTCCCAAACCCCTTGTTTGTTCATGGATTGAAATTCTTGTAACGTAGAGGCCTTCCAGATGGGAATGGTAAGTGCTTCTTCAATTGATGAAGGCAGTTTATCTGCATGATAGCCATACCAATTGGGTTTGTTCAGAGTTTCTCTGTTTTGTAGGGAAGGTCGAAGATTGGCCAATACAATTTCTTCATCCTCTGTGTCATTGTTGGCGGAGTCAGATTCCTCTTCCTCTTTTACAGTATTGGTGAAGTCTAGGCTTGAATGATCTTCTTCTGAAGGCAACTTGATGGGGATAGATGTGTGATTGATGGGACGATTAGTTGGATTGAAGTTGTTGTTGCAGCTATCATCCTGGAGAGTTAATGTAGAACTGGATGATTTGGAGAACTTGACATGTTTCGTGTCAATGATTTTTCCCAACCTGGAGTAAACCTTGTAAGATAAAAGGGCAGGATTGAAACCAATGAGTATACCTGTTTCCCCTTCTCATCCAGTTTGGATTTGATCTGGAGATCACTCAGTTGATACGTCAGTAGTGAGCCAATTGGCTTGAGAAAGTCAACCGGGAGTTCCTTTCCATGCATTAGAATCCACGGTGATTTGCCACCTTTTTCTTTGGGGATTTGATTGAGTAACGCCCAGCTTCCTCTGATGACCTCGTGCCAGTAAGATTTGGGAATGTTGGTTTCAGCAAAAATTGTTCTTGTTGATTCCATAACGGTTTGATTGGCTCTTTCTACTTGGCCGTTGTGTTGGGAATGATAGGGTTCGGATACGATCTGGTTGATGTGTTTTTCCTTGTAGAACAAAGAGAGTTTGTTGTTAACAAATTATCCTCCTCCGTTGGAGCGTACTTCAGAGGGGTATCGTTGGTCCTTCCTGTATTCATTTTCCATGATGAAGATTAGAGTACTTGCTGCCTTGTCCTTTGATCAAAGCGGAAAACAAGAGATGTAGCCAGAGAAAGAATCCACAAGGTTGAGCACAAACCAAAAACCTCCCTTTGCCGTGGGGTGGAGAGGACCCATTAGATCAACATGAATGCAATCAAACGGTTTCTTTGCTGGTTGTTGGGCTTGCAAGAAGGTGGCTTTCGTTATCTTGCTCTTGTAACAGTCAAGACATTCAAAGTTTAGCTTGTCCTTGGCAGAGATAGATTCATTTAGAAACTTTTCCATTCGCCCAAGGCTTGCATGACCCAAGGTTTTGTGTATCTCAGGTAGTTTATCGCTGGAGTATAGACCTAGGTTCTTGTCAGTGGCCATGTCTATTACGAACAGGTTGTTGAGGATTTTTCCCGAGAAAACTGTCTTGCCTCAAAACTCCAGGAGGAACGTGCAAGGCGAGCTTGAAGTGTTGACTCTTAGGCTTGCGCCTTTCTCAGCCAGTGCTCCAAGCGAGATCAAGTTGACCGTGGCGTCAGGCACCCAGGCGGAATTGCTAAGAAGGACGGTTGATGCAAGAGAGGGTATAAGGGCATCGCCCATTCCCTTTATCTTAATTTCTGCGTTTTTCTTGCCAGTCTGGATAGCACCCTTGTTTTTGGAGATTGAAATGGATCGAAATAGAGATTTGTTGACGATCATGTGAATCAAGCATCCAGAATCAAGGATGAACCGATTTGAGCTGGGTTTGCTTTGATTGTTAGTGGACATTCCGCAGAAGAAGGAGTAAAAGTGTGCTTCTTCTTCCATTTTCTTCTTTCCTTTCTTACCGCGGTTGTGAAGATGCGAGGGTTTAAACTCCCGAAATTTGACCCAGCAAGAGTTGGCGGGGTGTATAGTGACAGCGGGGTTGTGTTTACCGTTCTCACACCTTGGTCCGTTGTATAGAGCTGTGTTGGCCGGTTCACTTTGAGTTTCCTGGGCACTTATTTTGTTCTTATGTTGAGTCAGATGATCAAGGACAGTTTCTATTTTCAGATTGGTGGTAGAGTGCATGATTTGATTTTTCATGCTCTGCATGGAGGCTGGAAATTTGAATAGGACTAGGTATGCTATGATATTGGTTGGCAGTTTGATGCCAACTTCGGTTAGCTTCTTCAGGTATGTCTTGATGGTTGTGATAAAGGTTTTGATGTTGGTTGTCATCGGGAGGTGAAGGAAGCCGTTAAATACCCTGGCCCTGTTTGCCGATTGAGATGAAGCAAAATGGGAACAAGTTGCGAGCCAGATGAGTTTGGCATCATCCTTGTTGTGATCATTGATGATGTTGTTGTAAGTGTTTGTGTCGAGTTTGGCGATCAAATATGCAACCATCTCTTGGTTTGTTTCCTTGTCCAGTTCCGTTGAGCTATCTGCTGAGCTCATAAGGTGAAAAATCCCTTGTAGCTTGAATAGTTTCTCCATTTTCTTTCGCCACATGCTTTAATTATCCTCGTTTAGAAGCGGTGTTGATTCAATGAGGACTTTCATGGCTTGAGATTTGAAGTTTGTGGAATCTCCCCCTGGTCCTGGAGTTAAAGAAGGACCGGCCTCTGGCATTGCGTTGCTTTTAACCGTGTAAGAATTGAGGGCTGAAAAACCAGGACCAGACTTTTATTTCATTGAGAAGAACTAGTTAGAAACATGAAATAAAGCTGAGGTTTGAAAGGAGAAAGGAAAAGACCAACAGGAGGCTACTGCAATCAATATAGCAGAAGGAAAACAGCACGATTTCTGGAGATGAGCAGAGATATTGAACAGGACATAAATGGTTGTGGAAGCAAGTTCAGATAAGATGATAAGAGTCTTAATCCACGTCAGAAGAGAATTTACTTCAGGAGGATTGAGAGAGGTAAGAAACCAAGGATGAGCATTGAGATTTGTCCGGAGGAGCGCCTTGAGAAATCTATGGGAATGGGATTAGTAAAGAAACTAGCAAATGAGTTGATTAGTGATCTCACTCTTGTCGGGATGGCTGCTGATCACGGTATACTTGATGGGAGTCTCATTGACGGTCGAAATAGAGATCTTGAGGAGAGTGTTGTTTGAGGAAGGTTTGTCCCGGGTTCCACCTTGTGGACTGAGGATTGGAGTGAAGGAATGGAGCCGGGAGTACTCTGAAACTAGTTTCCGCGCGCTCTAGGCAGCAGACCGTGACATACAGCAGCAATCAGAACGGAATAAAAGAGAGCAGAAAGAAAAAAAGGACACACATGAAACAGTGTGAGAAAGAGAGTCATAAGCCAACATCTTAGACATTTAAGGGAAGGAAACTGAGTTTAGCACAAAGAATAAATGACATCAGATTCAACACTCATCCTTGCAGTAGTTGCATCTGACTGGCCATCTGGGTCCTGTATTGGTAACTGGGGGTCTGAAGTTTGGTGCTATTCCTTGGTTGGTCCTTTCAAAATGTGGTGGTGCCTGCTTCTGATTTAAGGCCATGGTGAGCTTGGTGATTTCTTTGTTCATTTTAGAGATTTCATCCATTCGTGCTTGCTGAAACATGACTTCTTTCTTGGTTTCCACTGGGTTCTTGATGATAGGTCTAGGTTCTTCTTCTTCATCCACATCCCCTAAGGCCAAAGTCATTTCCACAAATTCCTTCAAGGTTTCCAGGTCAAGGTTAAGGTATCTTCCATCCCTTGCAATCTTGATCCTACCTGCATGGGCCAATTCTCTGTTAACCTCCCTCCTAAGATCAGTGGACAAGGCTTTCCAGAGGTTCTCTCCACTTTCCCAGTTAGTGTTTTCATACCCCATCCCAATGAAACAGAGTACCATCTCCTCATAATTACCAATAAACTTTTGGAAGTCCTGTTTGGTCTTGATTTCTCCCTGATCTTGAGTAAGTCTCAGAAATCTAGGTATGGATTCCTCATTAAAACTTCTAAGGAGGGTAGCTGTGCCCCATTTCCTCTTCAACTCCTTCTTCAAAAGGTCCCAGTCTCCATATTAATGTCCTTCCCTATCCTCAATAGATTTTCTAATCTTTTTGTCTTGGACTAGAAAAGGTAATTGCAGAGCTATATCTATTCCTCCTGCCTTCTGAATTCTAGCCAGTTTCTCAATTCTTTTAATAAATTGTTCCACCTCTGTTCCATCAAATTCAATATGTACCTTTTTTCCATCTAATAACACTCCATTTTGTTCATCATTCTTGATGATAGAATTATCCTTGGCTGGTCCTCTGGCTGGGATTCTTTCAGTGTACTGGCTCCTTATTGCTTCTCTTCTTTCCTCTCTAGGTTTAGAAAATATTTTTATTCCTGGACTAATGGAGGGGGCTTCTGATTCTTCAGTGGTCCTTGTTTGCATTCTTTCAAAAATTTAATCTTGGGGTGGAGGTCTGAAATCTGGTTCTTTTTTGAGTATAAGGAGTTTCTGGGATGCCTTGTGCTGTTATTTCTTAAAGGATTTGGTTTAAAAATTTGGAAATGTTGGCAAGATTCTCTCTCATTTCTGATGCCATTTATTGCTGATTTTGCATGCTCTCCTGGTATTCATCTGGTCTTTCTTGGCGTCCACTGGATAGTTTGGGTTTGTCTTTTAGGCCTTGCTCCATCCTGGTTATTGAGGAAAGTGCTACTTGGTTATTATCTTCAAAAACTTAAAGTTGGTCCTTGAGGTCCTCTAATATCTGGTGAATATGTCTCCCTTTAGTTTCCTGAATTTCTAATAGACTAAAGGGGCTAATTTTACGCAAATATTGTCTTTTATAGGTAATAACTAATTGTTCCAAAGGAAATTGGCCACTTTTGGGACACCAATGGTAGATACTCCAAGGGATAAAGGAATTATTTAGGAAATAGCTTTCTGGCAGTCAATAGAAGGATAATTTAGCTTACTACTCCTCTTGAATAGATAGAGGTAAGCTAAGTTGGTTTCCCTTCTGAACTATAATAAGTCTGCACAATAATTTTTTTAACTAGTGGCTGGTTTCTTTGAGACTTAAAATAGGTCTCTTATCAGACTTAAATTAATTATCAATGGAGATTTTTAGGAATTGCAAGACTATTCCAGGTTGGATTGGATTATTGGCAAGCTTTCACCAATTAATAATCAAGAATTTTCGACTTTTTCTGACAATTTTTCCAATTCCAATTAAAGGATTTAAGGGTTGACTAAAAGGTGTTTAACCAGTAGGAGGACCCAAAGATAGGCTTTCCCACAAGGAGCTGGGCGGAAAATGGCTTGGTTGGTTGTTCTGTTGTGCTCTTCCTCTTTTATGAATTTACTAATCAAAAATAAGGGGTTTTTCCCTCTAATAATAGGTGCTGAATAACAGGCCCTTTCTCAAGAACCCTACTTCAAGAACACCAAGATTTGGGTCAAATTGTTAAGTAAAATTCCTCGATCTCAGATTTGTGTATGTCACATGAGGTGCTTGTGCGCTTGATGTCACTGCGCAAGACGCGTTGGTAACGATGTATGCCGCGATTAGAAATGACCTCTGAGGTTTCGCTCTACTTGAGCTCTGTCCGCCAGTCCTATTTTCACACATCCCTTTCCCCCATTCCTTTCAGTTTCTCTTCTCAATATTTCCTTGAAGTCCACTCTGAACACGTCCCTTCACTCATCGCCTTAAGTCCTCGAGTCGATCAACGGTCACACTAAGTCAAACATCAAGACGGAACGATCCCACCTCATAGTCGGCTGCAGCCTCCAGGAGGAGCCAAGTCTATCCCTAGCGGAACCTACCCAGATAGTAATGCCACCACTCCTGCCTGCAACCTTTCTTTGAGATTGACTGTCCGTCGTCTGCTGCAGGTAATGATCCTTACTATTCTATGTGATTTTTTCTGAGTGTTTCATTATTGAGGATACTTGATTACTCATGGTAGTATTTACCTCTATGACTGTTACTAGTATATACTACTACAGGAGTTCATACATAAGTTCTGAAATAAAGAGTCTCCACGTTTTCTCATGGTAGCGAGAGACAACTCTTGCAACTTATAAACTCCTGAGTAGATATCAGCCTCCAGTTAGGATCGACCCAAGATGGCCGAAACCGAAGGATATCCAATCAATATTCCTCCCTCTGACGACTCCGATGATGACTACTCAACAAAAACGAAAATTGTAATGCTCAACCGGCACAACTGGCACGATTGGAAGAGCGCTTTTGAAGACGTTATCATCGGAAAGGGACATGAAGAAATATTGAATAAAGAATGGGTTGAAGCAAACGGCGCCTCTAAGACTTACCGACGAAAGAATGCCTTGGCTTTAAGTCTTCTCAGGACGTCTGTAGATAAAGAACTACACTCCTGCATCAAGTCCAGCAAATCCAACTTCACCAAAGCGTATCAGTCATTGGCCCTTGAGTGCGGAGAGAAATCCCTCATTGTCGTCGGCGATGCCCTTATTCGACTCGTCAACATTACTTATGAGCCTGGACAAAGCTTGAGAGGACATACATCATCCTTCAAAAATGCTTACGTGAACTTAACCGAAATGATAGAAGGACAACCTCCTGAAGAGCGAATTATGAATGTGTCTACTGGCCTGGCTGCCGTGCTTTTTATAAAGAGCTTACGTCTGGATGAAGTAATGTCTAGCCTTGTCTCTACGCTGTACGATCTCCGACCATTTACTCTTGAGACAGTCTCCAACAGAGTGATGTTAGAAGACTCCAGACGTGTGTCCAACTTGACAGAATCGTCGTACTACGCATCTCATCCCCGCAAACCTCAACGTCAGCCCCTCAAACAAGCCCCAAACCCGAAAGACCCCAATCGACATTTCAAACCGCGACCCGCCGTACCTACCAGAAAATGCCCCTACCTCAAGATCAAAAATTTGTTGTCGCACAAATAGAACGACTAGACCAAGAACTCAAACAATTGAAAGCGGCCCATTCGGTCAACGCTGTTGAGGAGCCCAACGACGAACCCATTGAAGAGGCAACTGACGACGGTGCTGATCTGGTGATAGACGACACCAAACATCCGGACGATTGCGGCTTTCTTATACAAGAAGACTCTATCTACAACGTCAACGATCCTAGGGAGTCGTCAAGGGAGCTAGTATATGACTCAGGGGCATCTAGGACAACTGTCTGTAACATGTCTCTTATCCAAGATGCACAACCGATCCACAAGCATCTGAACACTTATGGGGGTAGCATAAACATCACTCACGTTGGTAAAATGGACATTGGAGGCACCACGATCTACCCGGTATTTTACGCACCTCGGGGTCCTAGGAATCTGGTATCAGCCACCCAGCTCGAGGATCACGGGCTCAAGGTGGTTCACAAGCATCGAATTGTTCTAGTAAAGAGGGCGAATCAAATAATTTACCGTTTCCCTCGGATTGGTAATCTGTACGTGGCCTATCACAACCCGGCAAATGTCGCCAATATGATCACAATGTCCAATTCCTCATTGGATTGGCACATTACTCTGGGCCATCCATCCGATGTTTACCTCAAACGATTCCTATCTCAACATGGCATCCCACCACCTAAACCCTTTCCATCGTCAGCGTCGTGCAAAGTGTGCACCCAGTGCAAGATGAAACGTCAGTCTCATAGCAATCCCCTACCAACCTCGACAAGACCGTTTCACCGGTTACACATGGACGTGCTTCAGATTACACCCCCGTGCAAGCAGGGAGCCTTGTACATACTCGCAATAATTGACGATTTTTCGAGATTCAACCGTATTTTTGTTGTCAAGCACAAGTCGGATGTTCCCGGGAAAATCATCAGTTACGTCAATGAGATCAAAAATCAACTTGAAGTCACTCCCGCCTTCATTCACTGCAATCGGGGAGGTGAGTTCATGTCGACCAGTCTATGTCACTTCCTGTCCTCTTCCGGTATCATTCTGGAGCAGGGCCCGGCTAATTCTCCCCAAACAAATGGGTTAGCTGAAAGGTTCAACCAAACGATCCTTACCAAGATGCGCTGCGTGCTGGCTCAATCCGAGGTTCCCATCAGTTACTGGGACGAGGCTGCCCGCTATGCCTCAATGTTAATCAACATACTGCCCTCGACTGCTCTTGCATGGAAATCGCCGGTGGCCACCCTACTGGAGGTGAACTCTACAATTGAGCCAGTACGTAATGTACTGACGCTGATCCCGTTTGGGTTGAAGGTAAATGTACACTCCCCTCGGGGGGCCAAACTAGAGCAACGCTCTAAACCACTACATTTCCTTGGCTACGAACCCTACTCTGACGCTGGACGGTTTATTGATCCCACCAAACGACAGATTGTGGTAAGCCGGGATTTTACGCCAACAAGGGTGACATTCTCGTACAATTCCCGCTCATCGCTTAAGAAACCGCCCTCTACGCTCCCGCAGTGTCTGCCTGGACCACTTACCCCTGTGGATGAAACTCAACCAATCTCAGTGGATAAACCTATCAAAAATCATCGCCACAGCGTTGCGGGCCAACCGGAACGTTCGCGTAACTCCATAACCAAGGTTGCAGCCAGTCCACCGCGGGATGACAGCGATATACAACGGGTCAAGGAGGGGAGTGTCCGTGCAAGTCCTGGGTCAACTGTTCCCGAGGTACCTAGCGAATCCTTAAAGGCCGCCAAGAAGGGCTAGGCCTATGTTCCGTACTTTGACAAAGCTCCGAAAGAAATCAGCTCTGATATCGATCCAGCGGCCATAGTGCGTGGATCACGACGACGACACGAACATGATGACTCCGACTCCGAAGAGGACGAAGTTATGATCAGCGAAGTAGTTTCTGTCAGTAAGGCCATGTCAGACCCGGATGAGCGACCGTTATGGATTCAGTCCATGACTGACGAGAATAACTCCCATCGCCTGCGGAACACCGGGACTCTGGTACCTCGACCGACGGATGATAAGGTAATCGGGGGCATGTGGCGGCTCGTGAGGAAGAAGAATGAATTCGGGGAGGTAACTTGGCGCAAGTCCAGGTGGGTATGTTTTGGAAATCATCAAGAGTATCCTTGACACTATTTGGACACTTACTCTTCCGTGGGACGTAGCGAGTTGTTAAAGGTCCTACTAGCGGATGCGGTGCAGCACAACCATCACGTCTTTCAGTTCGACGTGGAAATGGCGTTCTTGTATGGAGATATTGACTCCGTGGTTCACGTGGCGCAAGTCGCTGGCTTCGAGGTCCCAGGGAAAGAAGACTGGGTGTGGAGGTTAAATAAGTCCCTCTACAGCACAAAACAAGCACCTCGATGCTGGCGGGCTCATCTGGCTGCAACATTGGCAACTCTCGGTCTGACTCCTTCTGTTGGCGACGAATCGATCTTCCTGAACAAGACTAAGACGGTGAAGCTGCACATACACGTTGATGATGGTCTGATTGTGGGACGGGACCGCCAAGAGGTCAGCAAGTTCTTAACTTTGCTGGGGGGCCATTACAAAATCAAAGTGCAAGAACGTCCGACCCAACACCTGGGGTACACCCTACAGTGGAACGAGGACGGCTCCGTCAAGCTTCATCAAAAGGATTTCACCAAAAAGGCACTCACGGAGTTCGGGTTCGAAAACGTCAACGTGGTCAAGGCCCCTGCTCCGACTAACATCCACGATGTGATTGCCCAAGAGTCCCCCGATTTTGACGTCAAGACCATGCAGAAGGCCCTCGGTCACCTCATACACCTAGCAACACACACTCGACCAGACATACAGTTTACGGTGAATCTATTGTCTCAGTTTGCCAACAAACCGACCACATCTCACTGGAAGATGGTCAAACATCTCTTTTGCTACCTCAAAGGAACAAAGTCGGTAGGGTTATTGTTCACCAAGTCGAAGGACCGAGATGACCAACTGTGCGGATGGGCAGACGCTAACTACGGTCGGTCCATGTTAACTCAGAAGTCTACGACAGGTTATGTGATTACGCTATACGGGAACCCCATAAGCTGGACAACAAAGAAACAATCAGTAGTCGCTCAATCCACAACCAAAGCCGAATTTATAGCTATGAATCTTTGCGCCAAGCAGGTAAGATGGCTCTCGAACTTGATACTAAACTTAGGGATACCAATAGGAAAACCCAAGATCAAGAATGACAATCAAGGCGCTAATTTCATCAGCAAGGAAGCGCAGTTGAATCCCAATTCAAGACACATAGAAATACGGTTCCAGTATATCAGAGACTTGGTGCAAAAGTCCCTCCTGTCTATAGAACATACGTCCTCAGAAGACATGATAGCCGACATCCTCACGAAACCCCTCGGTTACGTAAAGGTGGTACAAGCAAGGTTACAGCTCCACCTGACCTCATCGGATTCTAGGAGGAGTGTTAAGTAAAATTCCTCGATCTCAGATTGATGTATGTCACATGAGGTGCTTGTGCGCTTGATGTCACTGCGCAAGACGCGTTGGTAACGATGTATGCCACAATTAGAAATGACCTCTGAGGTTTCGCTCTACTTGAGCTCTGTCCGCCAGTCCTATTTTCACACATCCCTTTCCCCCATTCCTTTCAGTTTCTCTTCTCAATATTTCCTTGAAGTCCACTCTGAACACGTCCCTTCACTCATTGCCTTAAGTCCTCGAGTCGATCAACGGTCACACTAAGTCGAACATCAAGACGGAACGATCCCACCTCATAGTCGGCTGCAGCCTCCAGGAGGAGCCAAGTCTATCCCTAGCGGAACCTACCCAGATAGTACTGCCACCACTCCTGCCTGCAACCTTTCTTTGAGCTTGACTGTCCGTCGTCTGCTGCAGGTAATGATCCTTACTATTCTATGTGATTTTTTCTGAGTGTTTCATTATTGAGGATACTTGATTACTCATGCTAGTATTTACCTCTATGACTGTTACTAGTATATACTACTACAGGAGTTCATACATAAGTTCTGAAATAAAGAGTCTCCACGTTTTCTCACAAATGTTCAATGAGAATTTCGTGTTTGATCCTTTATTTCCTTTTCACTTGATTCTGTAAGAAAATAAAGAGAGCTTGAGCTCTAGTGAGATAAAAGGATTAAAGAATGAGTGAAAGGGGCTTGTAATGTCAAGCGTAACGGACCTGAGATCAGGAGGAAAAGGAAACTCTGGTTAATGTGTTGGCTGAACAGATGATGAATTCCACTTGATAGCACTGGTTTTTATATAGAGTAAATACACAACAGGATGAAAAGTGTTTGAGTACAAAATGAATAAGGTAAAATTAACATAAGCAGTTTAAGTGACATGGTAAATGAAATGTTATGCTTGGAAAGTCTGACAATCACTACTAAGAACACAGCCTAGTTATATTTTAACAATTATTTTAATACTTCAATAACAACAATAATATAAATCAAATCAATCCAATCAATGATACTTCAAACTCCAGTGAAATTCACATATATATAAACTCAAATTCTAACAGATTCTGGTTCACTTATAACTGGGTACTAGGTAAGTAACTGGTCAGGAAGATGCCATAATTCACACACTGGGCAGAAGCAATGCTAGACAACTTGAATAGGGAAAAATAGGCCCCTTAAATAGAAAAATAATTCCTCAGGGGATGCTCAGGGCTCCCCTAAGTCCGTTTCTGAGCCTCTCCCTGCACTGTTGAAGCACAGGTGGGTACAGTTACATGAGTCAAATCATTCTGGTGATAAAACGTTTAAATCAGGCTGAGAGATAACTGTATTTTTTAGTTCAATCTTTGAGAGTCAGGCTAAGATATGAGATAAGAGATAAGAATGATGTGATCTGGACGCTTCTGAGTGCGTATCTTTCATAAAAAAAAGATGCAGAAGTTGCCCGTGGCTTGAGTTAATTTTGCTGGTTGGGAGAAGCATGAAACATGCTTGGCAGCTGCAAGCCCTCTTTGGTAGCTTGATTGGTGTGACCTGCATGGGTTTGGTGGTGGAACTTCATGTGCTTGGTGTTTCTTAGAACGCATCTGAGCCCTTTTCATGTATAAAATGTTGCAGGAACTACCTGCATGCTGTTTCAATGAAATTAGTTGTGGAGATATGAGGTATGCTGTTTTACCACATGTCCCCTTGGGTAACTTGAGAGTGTGGCTTGCAGGTGTTTTATGTTTGATATGGTGGCCAACTGAGTATCAGAGTACTTGAGAGGACCCTTCGAAGGGCTTATCTGGTGGTGAAAGTTCCAGAAAAGGCAAGTGTACTGAGTTTTTATTGCTGGTTGGTGAGAATTGAGATATTCCTGGCTGCATGAGCCCCTACTTCTTTTGGTGCATGTGTGTGTGTTTTATGGTTGGAATGGTGGAAAACTGAGTGTCAGAGTGCTTGAGAGGACGCTTCAGAGGGCTTATCTGGTGGTGAAAGTTCCAGAAACATCATGTGTACTGAGTTTTTATTGCTGGTTGGTGAGAATTGAGATATACTTGGATGCATGAGCCCCTACTTCTGTTGGTGCAGGTAATTGTGATTTATGGTTGGAATGGTGGAAGACTGAGTATCAGGGTGCTTGGGTGGACTCTTCAGAGGCCTTATCTGTTTTTGAAAGTTCCAGAAAAGTCATGTGTACTGAGTTGTTATTGCTGGTTGGTGAGAATTGAGATATACTTGGCTGCATGAGCCCCTACTTCTGTTGGTGCATGTGTGTGTGTTTTATGGTTGGAATGGTAGCAAACTGAGTATCAGAGTGCTTCAGAGGACGCTTCAGAGGCCTTTTCTGGTGGTGAAGGTTCTATAAAAGTAGTGTAACTTGTTTTCATAGTACTGGTTGTAGTGAAACATTGGTACTGATATGGTTTAAGTCCCGCTGGTATGGGGTATGTTGTTTTGTTGTGTGGTTATTTTAAGCATAATCTTTTTGATTATATATTCAATTAAGACTTTTCAATAATTCATGTGACATAATTCAGCCTGTGCCAGTTGTTGGGTTGTTTTTGTGACAGGTGTTGATAGGGTTTAAGGGGTTTATGTGGTGCTTGATTTGGGTTTTTCAGGTTGGTTTGAGTTTAGAGCATAGTTTATGAGGGGTTTGGAATTTTTTTTGTGACTTTAAATTGATAAAAGAATAACAATTAATAATATAAAATGATTATGATGGCTATAGGACAGGTTTAGTTTACCACAATGTTGATTTTCTTGAAGAGCTCAAAGTCTTCATCTGAGGCATTGCTAAGCTGACAGTGAGGAGTTTGTGGGGCAGAGCAGGGTCAAGATTAAATTAGTCCCAGTTCCTCAAGGCCGTGCAAGATATGTTTGGGTTGACTTAGAATGATACTGGTAGCTGTACGTTCAAATTTCATACCAAGGATGGTGTCTGGTTGGTGGTCCTGGGAATTCTTGAATTGAGCGTTGAATTTGTTGTCAAATTGGTTCCCGTATCCCACTAGAATGAGGTCATTGACATTGAAAAACAGAAACAACCAATTATCCTTTGAATTTTATAGACACGGTTTGCTGTTGGATTCTGTAAATCCTACTGACTTTATCCAGTCGGTGAGAGTCTCATACCAGTTCTTTGGTGATTGCTTGAGTCCATACCGGCTTTTCTTGAGTCTGAGATATTTGCAGGATCAATTGTAACCTTGAGGAGTTTCGATGATGACCTATTCTTCTATAGGAGCATGTAG
Source organism: Puccinia polysora (assembly GCA_025617555.3). Lineage (NCBI taxonomy): Eukaryota > Fungi > Basidiomycota > Pucciniomycetes > Pucciniales > Pucciniaceae > Puccinia > Puccinia polysora. The sequence goes on from CM062628.1 coordinate 16,761,346, forward strand.
AAATGTGGCCTTCACATTGTATTAGGAAATGTTGAGTTTGTTTTTCAAGGCTTATAGCAGGATAGTTCTCAACAATGCAATCTTGCTGGTTGAAGCAAACGTCTCACCAAAGTCTAGGCCATATACTTGATTGAACCCCTTGATGCCGATCTGGGCTTTGTGAATGACAACCTTGTTGTGTGTATTATCTTTTATTTTGAAAACCCAGGTGGTTTCCAAAGGATTCAGTGGTCCATCACCTTCATAGTCCTCCCAAACTTCCTGCGCTTCACATTGATCTATCTCCCCTGTGATTGCTCCTCCCCACTTCACGCTATCCTTTCATCCAACTGCTTGATCAAAAGTTTTAGGCTTGAAGTGGTGATGGAAACCATACCTTTGCAGAGGTCTAATGGTAGACCGATTGCAGAGAGTTCTGGTAGGATCTTCAACTTCCTCCGGTCTTCTTTTTCTGACTTCAGGGCTAATCTTTTGAGGAGAGGGGCATGGTGAGGTTAATTTTGATTCAGTATTGGAAGACGGGGACTCTTCATCAGATGAGTCAATTTCAGCGGGTGGATCTTGATAATTCATACGGGCAGCTCAGGCTTCTTCTGTTTTGGGCTGAGGAGCACTGTCACTAGGCTTAGATAGACTGAAGTCTATGTCCACAGTTGAGACAATCCTCAGCTCCTCAATGGTCTGCTTCAAAAATAAAACGTGTTTTGATAGCATGATGTGACCTTTGGGCAATAGGATCCTGTAGGATAGGAGATTTGGATTGTAGCCAATTGGTTTTCCTTCTATTCCTTTGGGGTTGAATTTTTTTCCCCTTGGTCCATTTTTGATTCAGCGCAATTGCAGTGATCCCAAGTGGTTGTAAATAGTTGCATGGTAGTGAACACTGTTGGATGAGTTCCCAAGGGGAGATTTCTAGATCATCCCTTTGGGATTTGATTAAGACTAATGCAGCATGACTTGAGTACCTCTGAACAATATTTCTGGGGAAAATTTTTCCAAGCTCAGGGATGATCTCACACTTTTGACAATAATTGGATTGGCTCTTTCAGCCCTACCATTGTGTTTGGGATGATGAGGCTCAGTGACCAGGTAATTGATAAATTTCTCCTTGATATATTGTACCAACCTTTTATTAGTGAACTCGGTACCCGCCCATCTGAACACACCATAGACAGGTAATAGCAGCACTTTTTTTTCTGTTTCTCAATGACCTCAATCAGTATAGAAGGTGTGTTGTCCTTGCAAGTCAGAGGGATACCCAAGATATAGCCAGAGTAGTTGTCCACTACCTTCAGGATATACTTCTTGTGCCTATGAAATTCCGGCGTTATTGGGAAAATCTAGTCTAGGTGTATCTTTTCCAACGGTTTGGTGGCCCATGTGGAGGAAGCCTCTAACAAGGATTTTGTAATTTTGCACAAAAGGGAATCTTTACATTCAAACCTACCCATTCTAGTGGCATTGTATTGAAACTAATTTGATTTTGGAATTCCACCAAGTGATGCGTGACTATACGTCAGGTGAAGGTCCTTAAGAGTCCTTGGTTTGTTGAGTTGCATCCAGAAACGTCCTTCTTTTTCTCCTCCCACTATGAATGGATTATATAGAACAAAGAGACTGTTGATGATGGAACGGCAACAGACTGTAATCTTTTCCTTTTTGTACTTTGAATTTCCTGTCTTTGCTTCAAGAGTGCATCCCTGTTCAACAAGTTTCCCGGGACTAACAAGATTTAAAACTATATCTGTAACGTAAAAACAGTCAGAGAGTGTTATCAAGTGTTTTTTCCATTCCAATCTGACTGTTCCAATTCCTTGTATTGGCAAATTTGCGTTGGCCTTTCCCTTTGTGATGAACTCTCTGGAGTACGGTTTGAGAGTGGTAAAGTATCTTGATTTGTTGAAGATGTGAGAAGTGGCTCCACTGTCAATCAGGATGTTTCTCTCCACTTCTACCTCAGAGTCAATCCATCTAGTTACAAAAGGCGTGGAAGTGAGCAGACTCTTGAGATTTTTTTTGTTTGTCTTTCCATTTCCTTTGGTTTTCTCTCCACCATTTGGGAGCTTTTTCTGGATGAAGATGAAATCATTCTCATTTGGAGTGATTTTTATATCTTGTTTTGGATTGTGATACCCCTTGATACATCAAATTGCCAGGTGATTTTTTGTTATTTTGCGGAATTCTAATTAAATTATATAGCATGTGTTTTGGAAATATGATACCCCCATATATTTTATCATTTGAGACTTTACATAATTTTTATTGTTTCTGGTAAAAATTCTTGAGTGGTATAAAATTAGAATTTTTTCATAAAAAACCCTTTAAAACCTTTGAGATTAAGAAGTAGTTTCTATCCAAATTAGTGTGATGATGAATAAATAATATTAATTTGTAGCTTTTTTTTCAACAATGCAACAAGATTTGAAAACTGGGTGAAAGACTGGGAAAAAGGGGGTCCAATCTATAATATAGACTTGGTAATTTTCCAAAAATTTGACATGAGATAAAATGTGAAATAAATTCTGTTTATGAATACTTAAATTAAAAAGAATGAAACTATCATTGAATTGTGGAATATACTGACCCACTGAAATTTTAGATGGGATATGAAATACACAATATTGAATTGAGAATTTTTCTTTCAAGGGGAATTTCTAGTGAGTCTCAGTTGAATCAACATGAGCATCCAAGTGAATTCAGGTTTTTTTCTTTTGGGAATTGAAAGTGAAATTCATTTTCTGCAATGGTGAATACAATGTGAATCATATTTTCCTTTTGATTGTAAACAGAGGGTCAACTCAAGATTATTCATTGGTGAATAGATTTTTCCTCTGAAGGGACTCAATGGGCAGTTAAATGTGACTGGATGGTGAAATAAAGTCACTGGTCAGCCAGAGAGTCAGATTTGGCCCTGGTGTCAGTGAAAAGTTTAGGTAATGAGCCTGATTGAGAAAAGAGAGACAGCAGGAGACAAGTGTCTTACCCAAAGCACCTTCTGATAAATTGAGACAGAAAGCAGTAGAG